>CM033802.1:1716535-1956379 GCA_019656835.1 Rhododendron ovatum | reverse complement strand
AAACAGCAGAAATGACATACTCCACCCATACAGTTTGCACTAACCAACCCAACAACCACCCACATTTCGTCATCACTGTCATTATCTGTGTCCACCTTCATCCTGACTACCTTATAACCTACCTTCCTGTAACGTATTGTCACACCACTTCACTGTACCCACAAACCACCACCTACTATCATGTGCACAAAACAATCACTAACTGTCTTACTATTGTTCAAATTCAAACACCAACTTACTGGACAAAACATTATAAATAGTTAACCAAAATCAGTGCGTACGAAATCCTTTCCTCTGCCATGCAGTGCCATTTTACAACCACTTCTGCTTCCATTGTACCCGGTAATTTTTATCTGCACTCTGCAGTACATCATCTCGCCTCTTGTTGTGCGGGGATAATATAAACCGTACGAGAAGCCTCATTCGCATATCAATACCCATGTTACCTGTATAGTACAACATTTGTCAATATCTAACTCTGGGATTTTCAGGTGCATATGGTTGATGAATAAGTGTTCGGATAGTATGTACCTCTAGTTCGCGTGTATTCATCCTTCCCCCAGTCAGTGCTCCATAAACCTTAACGTATAAAACCCGCAATCGAATCTGCACCCACATAAGTGTGTCCCATTCATTATCATGCAAACATTGTAAGGTAAGTGGATATGTAACATTCTAATGTAGGCTCTCACATGTTCTTTTGCTGTGGGACATTTGGGTGGTGGATAATCAATTCTTCCATGGATATTCCATTGGCCTTGTCCGCTTCAAAACAGAAAAGAGCGCCGATACCTAACACAAAAAAAGATATAAGTCCATTACAAAGTCACAAATAAGGTAAAATGTCTCCACAAAGGACAAAACCATTGCACCACAAACAAACAGAAAAGATGTCCTTACCACAGCCGCAATAGCTACGGTCTTTTCATCAGTTTTTACATTCATTGAATCAAGGACATCAATTCGCTTGTCAACAAGGTTTATAACGACACAAAACCAATGGTCACATGTTGCCAGCAAAATCGGCAAAAACAACTGCATCCACAATTATTTGTCATTCCGTGATGGGCCCAACCATAGAAATTAACATTACAAATTGATGAACGTAAAGAAATAAAATGTAAGACTTGCCAAATTGCACATCGCGACATCATATCCAAGTATGTTTGGATCAACTCTTTCGGTCAAGACATTCTGCTTCTTTAAATTTGTTATATTTCGCAAATTTCCCTACAATGGATGGAAACATTGTATAAATTTCCACAAAATTAAGTAAATGAAGAAGTTCACAACTTAGATCTAAGGTATCCGTTTGAAAATACCACAAATGTGCTTGAGAACATGTGTCGGGTGGGAATGTGGACTCCGTATTTTTTGGGAGACTTATCTATTTCCTCTTTCATCAACCACACAATCAAGCTATCCATGACCTGATAAACAATGGGAACAAATCGAAAATTGGACATGAATACATGTAATGAAGAGTAAATGTGTACAAAAACCACTGCTTTCGGTTGCTGAGCAGGAAATGGCCGACTTATCAATTTATCCGGTTTGATCAAGTTGGGGCTCATGTAGCCCATGACGGATTAATTGTATTTTGGGCTGGAGCGATGAACCTATTTGAAGTGGCTCATTTTCTACCGAACAAGCCTATGTATGAACAAGGCTGAATTTTACTGAACTCAGGTTCTGTCACAAGTGGGAGGTAGGTCCCACTTGGAAAAGTTATAGACACCTTTCCCTTTGAAGTAAACAAATGTAGAAGTACTATATTACTTACCAAATTCGACATCAGACCCCTTTCTTTGAACACATTCTGTAAATCTGCCCGCGATGGGCTGAACATCATGCCATCCATAGAAACAAGACCCGCCCTACAAGTATCAAACTACACCTCATTAGTTACTTATACGTTGATGACCGAATAGGAAAACACAGAACACTGCTTTTACAATGTACAAGTTAGTAGTCATACCTATCTTCCTTTTTCCGAGCTGGTTTCATAACATATTCAAGGAATTTACTTTCTTCTTTTGTGAACTTTGAATCTTTGACCTCCGGTTCAGCCACGTATGGCGTCCTTGTAGCTTTACTTGCTTTGACAGTCCTATTACCCCGTTTCTTTGATGGTCGAGTCAAAGCACGTTCTTGTACAGCTCCCTCCACATGTACTTGAACTTCAACTTGTTCACCTTGTCCATCAACTTTGCCTTCGTTTTCCATGACATGTTCTTCCACTTGTACTTGTTCCTCCATGTTCAGTTTATGTTGGTCAATTGCCACCCCCGTATGACTTCCACATTTGTCCATAACGGAGGTGTGTTCAACATCATCGAACCTGTGCTCAGGGGTGTACAATGGCATGTCACGGGCAGTTTGAACATTTTCATAACCGGATATCCTATCCTCATCCATTTCATCTTTGGCAACCCCTTTCCCTACCATATTCGGAGTAGATGTGGAACTTGAAGGAATTTCGTGAGAAGCATCATCATCCAAAGGACTGTCCATCTCCCTGACATCGGTTTCTTTGGAGGGAATTTTTTCGGTTGTTGTTTCAGTAACATGACCCATCATTGTAGCGTCCATGATGATGATGCATTGCATTTGTTCAAGAAATGATTTCTGCAGACTATGATAAGCCTTTTTCGCCTCCTAATAACATAAGGTCAATGTTACAAATTGACATGACATAAATGCTCATTTGACATAAGAAATGACGTTTTCTCACCGATGCAGTAAACGAGGCTGAGGAAATTGGCCGGCAATGGGATCTACCAACTCCAAATTCTCCTCCTTGGCAATTCGTTCCATTATAAGCTTCGTCGTCCAAGACTGAATCAACGGAACACCAACATTACCAACATTCATTCCCATTTCCTCTTTGTCAAAGTATATAAGCTGCAAAGGAAAAAATACATTGTTATAAATACTGATTTTAGAAAGGTAAAAAAAAACTAATGTTCAAGAAGAATATGACATGTACATTACCATTAAGAGCAACACACAACCAGAAACGCCAGGGGCTTCCTTCCTATTATCAACATCCTTCACATCTCTCTTCTTAAACATTGTTATTTCCTTGACCAACCAATCCAACACAAACTGTGGCCATGAATATGACGAAATCTTGGTTAAATCATACACTGCCGGATAGAACTTGGTGGAGGCCACATCCTTTGTCGTTGGACACAATAAAGAAGACAAGACAAACAGCACATACGAAGTCTGGAACTTCGCATCTGCTACCCCCGACTTAAAAACCTCCTTCATCATTCCAAAGGTTACCCCTCGCTTCAATTGTTCATCCCCTTCAGCGAACATGGCCCGAATGTGTTCAAAGTGGAAATTTTCACAAGTAGTCGGAACTGGTACGGGTCCTAGGGGTAGCCCTAATGCCTTTCCAACATCAGCTGGCGTGATTGAATACACTTTCATCCTCCCAAATTCTAAGGTCTTGTTCATCGGGTTGAAGTGGTGAACCAATTTTGATATGAATTCACGTTTCAGAATTTCACATTGTAGAGTCAGCATCGATCCGAAACCAACTATTTCAACAGCATTTCTTTGATCTTCGTTTAATGATGCATTTAGTTTAACCAATGCCTTTGGTGAACACCTACTCCGAAAAACTGGCTGCACATGCAAATAATTAATACATACATGAAGGGTTGGATGTAACATCTTTTTTTAATTGACGTGCTCAAATGTTATATTTAATAACTTAAGGGCTAAAGTGCATTTTTTTTTCAAAGTATTGTGCATGTGTGCCGTGTGTGTGCTGAGGTGTGTTCTTATCAAAAAAAAACAAAAGAAAACAAAGAAAGAACCCAGAAGGAGTTCTGTATTCTCTACGTTAGAGAGAGAGAGAGAGAGAGAGAGAGAGCAGCGTGGAGAAGAGGAGAAAAGAAGAAGAAAATTAGGGTTAGGTTGATTGAAGCTCACCTAGGTAATTTTCATCTTCTTAGATGCTGAATTTCATGTTTTTCATGTTAGGTTTCATGTTCTACATCTAGTATATACTTGATTGAAGTAATTAGAGATGAATTGAATCCATGGGAGAGGGTTTTTGAGGTTGGAGTTGAGTTTTATTCCAGAAAATTCGTGTATGACATGGTTAGGCAAAACTGTGATTGAGCAGAATTGAATCTGTCCTGTTTTTCACGAATTTATTCAAGGTACCAAGGAACCTTCTAAATTCTTGAAATAAATCCTGAATGTTTATCTGTGAGTCTATTGCATCGTGCTAAATTTTCAGAAAATAACTCCAAGTATTTTGGCCTATAAAATTCGTGGACTGAACTGGTGTCAGATTCGCGTCTGTGCAGACAGCACAGACACGTGTTGGAAAAACGGGCATAACTTCTTGCTCGGGTATCGGTTTTACGCACCGTTTCTTGATTCCGAAACTAGACTCGTATATCTTTCTGAATATGTATGGATTCTGCCGTGACTCTTTCTAGATTATAGCAGTTCTTGAGTTAAAGTTTAGGTTTTGGGAAGTTCTGGGATTCTGGTCAGCTTTTACTTTCTGTTCCTCGTGAAATTCCTCAAGTTTAAGCATGCTGGGTGAACATGGGTGAACATGAGTCTTAAACATTGATCAATTGGTGATGTTTTGGTGTTGGAATTATTGGAAAAGATTCAGTATGTGATTTTTAATGAGCATTCGATCGCGGACTGTTCTGTTGGAACTGTGATTTCTGTTTTAGATGTGTAACTTCATTTAAACGTATCTTGGTCATTCGGACTCCAATTAGGGCAAATTTTATATTGAGATTGATGTTCTGAGAGTGTATTTTCAAATGGTTATAGTCTCGAAGTCTAATCCTAAACCAATAGAATGCTATAGTCAGAATTCGATCAATGGTTCTGCTAGAAAGTGTGTGTTTGTGAGATTTTTGGCTTTCAAGTACAAATTGGTGAATTTACTTCTTTGTTTTTGGAATTAAACTTTGAGCTCATATGTGCGGAATATTTGTTAGGTTCGGAAGCGACAACGAGTACCGCAGCTCCCCGTAGGGAGTGACAGTGTTGGTTTTATTTTTGTTGGAGACCGAGGTGAGTGTTCGATACACACCATGCAATTGGATTGAATTTGTGATATTGCACTGTGACTTCGTGTCAGTGGGCAACAACGGCCAACGGCCGGACTTTGTGTCGTGCCTTTGACTTAGTGTCGATTCAATGGCTTTATGCCAAAATTATGACTTTGTGTCAAGCTAGTGACTTTGTGTCGGATTAAAGACTTCGTGTCTATTATTTGTTTTTGCTTAATTAATGATGAACTTGGATTTATTGTTTCTATTGAACAACATCCATGTCTCATATACACTCCTGCAACTCGATTTGGGTTCCGGTTTTGCAGGTATAGGTCGGTGGCCACAACAGGTCACATTTTGCATTTTGTGACTGGCTCGAGAAGTGCGTAGTTGAGGCCTGTGGGAGTCATTGTCTCCTGGCCCGTAGATGATTTTTGCTTTGTTTAGTTTTGGATAATACTTGGTTATGTAAAGTTTATTTCTTGACAGACTTCCGCTGTAGTTTGTAAAGGACAATCATTTTTGAGATGTAAATAAAATGTGGCTGTTAAACTTCAATATTTAGTTAATCTTGGAATTGCTAGTAGCTGGTTGTTGTTGGGCTGTTGTCGCGTGTCGTATCGTGATAGACCGATGAGGTGCTATTCCGGAACGGGGCGTGACATTGGATATGGTCGGAAGGGATGGATATTTAATAAGCACATGATTCGGACAGAAATAATATTTTCAACAATATAATGAACTATATAAAGAACCATTAGAGCCATACCAACGCATGCGTCTTCTTCTTTATGGGGGCATTCGTGTTTGTGCGGGCCTTTCTTTGGTTGGCTAAGTCCAAGTATGGTTTTTTGTCATCAGCAGACATATTGTTCCATTCTGCTGCAGCTAATTTGCTAACCTGCATAGTTCAAAACATGATTTAGACCCAAAACATGAGAGACGTAGTCAAAATTTAATCAATATCTATCATTGAAGTTTTAAAATTATAAAGTTTACGAGTTAGAACTGCAATAACTCTAACCTTTCTTAGGAAAAACTTCGGACCGGTCTCCGCCTTTCTTGCTTTTTTTATATAGTCGTCACTGCATTTCAATGCGTACAAAATTGTGTTAAGCTAAATAAACGTGGAATTGAACACATTATGCAGTAAACGACATCGGTGGTAAACATACGTACAGGAATAATAGATAAGGATTGCTATTGGTACTTTCCATAGGTGCTTCCGTCCCACTAGTACTCCCTTTATCAATTCGCGGTCGCTTCTGTCCTCTTTTCATCCTTCATATACAAAAAATAACAGTAACTTTCAGCACTTAAGAACCAATAGTGGCAATAGATCTACGATAGTGTACTATACAAACCAGCCTTAACACGCTGCTTTGAATAGCCCAAAGTTGACCAAGTCCTTATTGCACATGACTGACACTATCATAGCACCAAATGCCATGTAGATAAGGATAGCCCACTTAAGATAATGACTTGGGTAGTATCATTGGAGGGAATATGAACAGGGGGATATTTTAGCATAATAAAGCATGAAACAACATATCAATGTATTCTAGTACGAGCAATAAAGAAGGGGGCCTATACAAAATTTTAAGTACCCACCCATGAAGGTTTAGTAGGCCAAAGCTGACAATATTGTATTGCTGCAAGAATTAGTGAGGAACTATCAAAGAGATTCAGGGTCTGCAAGGTGTGCAATGAAGGGTCTGCAAGGTGTGCAGTGAACATAGATTTAAATCAAGCTTACGAATTTGTGAATTGGGACTTCATAGTAGATGCAATGATGGGCTTACAGTTTCCTACTCAGTTTATCTTTTGGGTGAAGCAATGCATTACTTCTGGTATGTATTTACTGGTATTAAATGGTGCGTTGGTAGGGTTCTTTAAAGGACAAAAGGGGCTCAGACTAGTACCCAATCCCCCCATATCTCTTCCACATGGTAATGGAAGGGCTTTATTCAATTATTAAGAGAAGAATTGCTCAGACCCAGTTCACCTACCATCGTAGATGTGGCAGTGTGTCCATTTCTTACCTTGCTTTTGATCATGATTTGTACGATTTAACTGGAGCAGATTATCCTTCACTAAGGGTTGTTAAAGAGGGTTTGGATGAATTTTACCAATTGTACTATTCTTCTTGATGAAAGCCTAATTTACAGAAGAGCGAAGTCCTCTTTTTTGGTGTCAATGCTACAACTGAAACTGCAATTCTTTAGATGCTACGTATTCCATAAGGGTCTCACCATGTGAGATACATAGGAGTGCGTCTCATTTAAACTAAACAAAAATATGAGGACTGTGATCAGTTTAAGGAACGAACACAATAAATAATGAAAAGCTGGTCTAATAGAATGTTGTATTTTGGTGGTAAGGCTCTCCTCATTCAATCAATCTTATTCAGCATCCAAACTTTTTGGTGTTCCTTGTTTATATTGCCAAAGAAGCTTTTGGGAGAGATTCAGGCTATCCTTAAGAATTTTCTGTGGTCTGGTCTTCATATTAAAAGACCAGGAGCCAAAGTGAAATGGTTGGCAGTGTGCACACCAAAAGCTTAAGTTGGACTGGGGTTAAAGTCTCTTACTATTTGGAATAATGGTACTATGATGTGGCCATTGAGGGCCTTATGTAAAAAAGAAGACAGTTTATGGGTGAAAAGGGTCCATACCTTTGTCATTAGGGATTTGAACTTTTGGTATATGAGGACCCCATATGACTATTCATGGACCATCACAAAACGCATATGCATTTGAGAGTCTTGGCCCATAACTTTATGAAACACATCATTGGGGATGGACAAGCTACTTTCCGTGGGCTCTACAATTGGCACCCTAGTGGTCCCCTTAACAACTTAACATCTGCCCTTGGAAGATATAATTTCGCTACTTTTACTACTTTAATTTACAATGGGGAATGGCACTGGCCCAGACCGACAATTTATGTAATTTATCTGATACGACACTCCATTCGTAGCTTTGTTTTGAACTGTAATCTGGTAACGCTAATGAAGTTGTATTGACTGTTTCCCGTACAAGGCAGTATACTGCGAAGCACACATGGGAGGCTATAAGAAATAGAAAAGCATAAACTCAATGGGCTACTGTTTGGTTTTTAAAAAATGTCTATAAATGGTCCTTCATCCTCTGGCTAGTTTGTATGAAAAGGTGGTATACTAAGGACCGTCATATGCGATGGGGAATAGAGGTAGATGCTGTTTGTGTGCTATGTTCCCAGAGTGCCAAATATATTCAACACCTACAAGTTACTGTTTTTTTCCAAGGTGTTGGGGTATATTTCATTTGGCTTGAGCGTAATTCAAGAATCTATGAAGGGAGGCCAAGGAATTCAAGTGCAATCTTAGCGTGTATTGATGACAATATAACAATAAGAATTTGTACTTTGAATCAGTTCCCCAACTCTTTGGAAAACGAAAGACTCGATGTTCATCTCTACTAGAGTTCTTGGATCTGCAAATATCTAACGAGGAGTACGTATATTTGTTTGGTAGATTGTAGTACGATGCTTTTCTTTAGTGAAAAGATGTATATAGTGGGTTTTGCACCCCTTTGTGTTTTTTCAGTGTGGTTTGTTATAAAATGACACATTTTTAAAAATATAACATCTGTAACAGTCAAACATATAACGAGAAAACGAAGATGATTATCTGGAAATCTTGAAAGCGTAGCTCGGTTGGAGCTCTTAGCTTACTGCCATAAGTTTGTATTTTTCCTGGTGTAAGAGCCACATCTACAGATCAACCATTTTAATATAATTTCAAGAGGCTCTCCAAGAAGCCAACTCCAATCTTGATCCTAAACCAGTTAAAGGAAAATACCCATTACATGTTTTGAATTGTCATAAGTTGCAACAAATAATAATAACAAATTATCCTACTTAGGTTCTGTTCTAAGTGCTGCAAATAGGATTTTAACTACTTTTTTTAGAAGAAAAATGCAAAATTGTAGACAAGAAGAACAATCACTTGGTGGCAAATGTTGATATGTCGCAAAACAAAGTTTTCCCTCTTACTTATCCACTCCAAGGGGATGCAGTTTTTAAGAGTGAATGCCTAGATAAAATGCACTTATGGCATTTAAGATATTGGAATTTGAATAGCAAGGGTGTGCAGCTTTTACTGTTCAAACAAAATGGTGATTGGACTTCGTTATATAGAGCCGCAGGAAAGAAGTTATGAGGGCTGCAGCAATGGTAAAATGCATCGATTTCCTTTTCCCAAAACATCTTGGCGAGGTAAAGCCCCTTAAGAATTGGTGCATGCTGATATATGTGCTCCTACTACGACTCCTTCTCTTAACAACAAAAGATATGAAAATATTTTTGTTGATGACTTCACTACAATGATGTGGCTGTATTTTTTGAGTGAAAATTCTGAAGCTTTCCCGACCTTCCCCCAATTCAAAGCCCTGGTGGAGAAGCAAAGCGGATGGCAAATACAAACCCTTCGCACAGATCGTGGAGGAGAATTTATCTACACTCCATTCATGAATTATTGCAAAGAAAATGGCATTCAAAGGCAGCTAACTGTTACGCATACTCCTCAACAAAATGGAGTGCTGAAAGGAAAAATCGCACCATTGTGGAGATGGCCAGAAGCATGCTGAAAGGCAAAGGTTTGCCGCCAAAATTATGGGCTCAACCAGTTCTTACTGTAGTCTATATTCTAAATCGATCTCCTACAAAGGCAGTTCTCAATAAAACTCCGCTTCAAGCATGGAGTAAGAGGAAGCCATTAGTTGATCACTTCAAGGTATTTGGCGACATTGCTTATGCTTTAAATCAAGCTTAAAACAGGGATAAATTTGATGAGCAAGGGCAGAACTAGATTACATTTACAAGAAAGTGAGTAAAATCACTAAATTATAACACAAGATTTGAAATTACACAAATTGTCCGGCTGTTCTTATTGAGATTCTCTCATGTTTTAGGGAGCTCGGCCTGTTTTACATGTTGAGAGAACCGCATCATCTAGTAAATTGTTACCGTAATTTTGGTGTTTCTAGTTTCATCTTCAGCATTTGGTGTCATGTTGATCACTTATATGAATTAATATGCTGCTTATAAGTTACATTTACAGACAATTCGAGCACTAAAAATAAATCTTAGGCTACATTTACAAGAAAGTGAGTAAAATCACTAAATTATAACCCACCATTTTTAGAGGTATAACCGAGTATATTCATTGCTATAAATCTAACACCAACTATGTGGGGTAGTGGATTTGGTGGGCGAGGTATCCCTTTATGAAATAGCCATGTGCACAATTTAACAGTGGTAAATAAGAAATTAATTAATTATTCATTCTGTTTCGAGCCTGTAATTTTGAAGGTATCGATGATATGATTGAGGCCTTCGTTCCCTCATCAATGCTTCCAACCCACAGGCCTACTACGGCCACCCCCACCCCAACAATAAGGGTCATTCCGCTAAAAAAGTCATTTGGCTAAAACCTCAAAATTTATTTAAATTTTTTTTACATTGTTGACTTTTCGTCGATTTTTTTGAGAATTATTGCTTCATTACAACAACATAAATCTAAAAAGTAAACAAATATACAGCCGAAATCCTTTTTTTTTAAAGACGAAAATAAGCCAATTTTTTCATCTTTATTAAACAAAAAATTGGATTTCGATTGAAATTTTTTAGTTTTTAGATTCCTCTCATCACGACGAAATAATAATCCTCAAAAATTTGACGAAAAACTAACAAAATGCAAAAAATAATAATAATAAGGACAAATAAAAGAAAAGGCAAATGGCTTTTTTAGCCTAAGGACCCCTAACAATTGCGTCATGCTCCTCCCAAAGGACACCATCTATCGACGATCAGATGTTGAAAGGCATGGCCGAGCTTTATTCTGCCAAATCCTAGTTACTTCACTCCCAGTCTCAACCCAACTCCAAGTTAGAGTCAACTCAAGTGGGTCAGATAGCTAATGCTCTTCACTATCGTGAAGAGGGTAGATTACTGAGTCATGCAGTGGGTAACCACGAGGGCTGCACAATGTTGATGATTCGCAATTTCACGAGCAAGCGAAGGTTATTGTCAATTGCAGGAATCAAACCGGCAATTTGTTTTTATTCTAATCCCAGAATTCTTTACTTTCTTCAAGCCAGCTAAAGCTATAAATACATATACGGATCAAGTCCTACCCCAGAAACTGAATGCCCTTCTCCCAACAAAACTCATTTCCCATTTACTTTCTGTTTCCCTTACACAGGTTAAACGCATAGCCCAAGTAACATAGAAGAAATTCTGAGAATGGATGAAAACAGAAGAGTGAGGAAATCTGTAAGTACGAGTTAAATCAATTCACTTTAATTGATCAAAACAATGTGGCCTTTTGCACAAAGTCAACGTATCTATTCCTCAAGACAAAAACAGGTAACATTCACGATTTGCACAATCGAGAAATAATGAACTTTTGGGTCTTAACTGCAAGAGCATCCACCTATACCAAAGAATAAAAGAAACAAAGAATGACCTTTTGGAAACTCACTGCGAGAGCATCCACCTATACCAAAGTATAAAAATAGCAAAGAATGAACTTTTGAAAACTCACTGCGATAATCCACCTATACCAAAGAATAAAAGCATACCCGCAATAATGACCACAAACAGTATTTCTACAGTAAGCTATGGTTCCCTTGTTGTGAATTTGCATTCTGCGGATAGCTAAACGGATCTCCGAATGGATTAGAAGGACCTGGGTATTGAATCTGCTGCTGGGGATATTGAGGTAATATAGAGGCTGCGGCATCGTCATCATGTTTTGTATAGTAAGCTATGGTTCCCGATCCAACTTTAATATACAATCAACCACTCAACCTCCTACTTTCTCTAGGTGTCAACAAACTTTTTCCCAAGTGTGGTAGCCTACTACCCTAAGGCTCGGTAGACCATTCAAATAGTTAAACGCACCTAGGAACATTCGTGTCTCACTCAAATTATTCTAAGGGCAAAGAATGCCCAATGCATATAGCGTTTCTACCTCGAACACTTAGGAGTGTACCAAATCACCCGTAATATCCACATACAACATAACCTCCAAACTCGGTATGGATTCTCACAACCAACCTACCGTACTTTAACTATAACTTCTTATAGGTTTAGAGTTTGATTATAAGACTACCACCATTAGAAAGTAGATTTTCCATACATCAACTTCAATATATAATATGCACCAAACGGATTCCGGATGATAAAGTTATGATCGTCAAAAGTTTTAAAATAAAGCAGATTATTCATTCCCTACCAGTAGGACACAACCTCCTACCGGTAAAATACCAAAATTTCACAAACATAGACACTACTGGACAGCATTTCTACCGGTAGGGCCAAAACTCCTACCGGTACGACTTGTGTTTCAGCGTACGATTTCTAGTTTCGACAGATTTCTCCCAATAACAAATACGGACGTTTAAACAATCTTAAACACATCAAACCAACTCATAAACATATAAAGGAGGAGAGAAATCCCTAAATGTCAAATTGGCAAAGTTAATCATCCACATTAGACTATATCCAATTAAACATCGAGAATTTAAGGACGGGAACGAGTAAATTTGATTGAAAATTATAACTCTTTCATCTTAAAACCCAACAATATTGGAACCAACGCCAAAAGTTGCACGACTACAAGTCCTACTCTCAGTAACAATTCCAGGTTCAGAAACGAGAGGAGATTAACCCAACAATCAAAGGAAAAACAGTTTCGCAACCATTTTCGCCCTAGTCGACCAACCCTGCTTTAGAAATTCTCCTAAAACTGTATACTTAACCACATCACTTCATTCCAACGCCAATCCCTTCTTAACTTAAATATGCAGCTCCTGTAAAAGACCCAAATCCACCCAAAATGTTCATCATGCCCAGAAAATTAAAAGAAGACAGCCACACACAGATTCGCGCTTCCAGAAAACTGCCGGTATTAAAAAATTCATAACTAATTGTGTGATTATCGGTTTTCCATGATCTTCGTACCGAAATCTTCGTATTGAAACGTACTTTAACTGTTATGAAGACACCAAAAATTGATTCCTGGCAGAAGGGCTCCCAAAAGACAGATTTCCAGAACCCACAAAATTTTCAGCATATACCAGATTCATTCAAGACTCAAAATAAATGATCAAACTAGTATCTTTACGTAACTTGGAGTCTCCGCAATCTAAAAAAAGACTCATACCAATGATGACTAACTTCAAAACCAAGCCAAACACTAGTTACATTCTTCACGCCATGAAATAAAGTAGATATAAAGACCAAGACGAAAACACAATCAGCACTTCCGAAAGATGTCATCATGCACCTTGTTGCACGAGCATAACCCCAAACGTGCGAGTAGCCTCTTTCGCATATCAGTACCCACTTTAGAAATTAACATAAGTACATGTATAAGTCTCTTACACCAATTTGTGTTGTACATAAGTACATGTGTAAGTCGCTTGTTTCCTCTTTTCATCCTTTTTTTCCACACTCCCATACAACAGTTGAAAGGTTCCATAGTCAGCAGTGTGTCACTTTGAAAAGTAATAACTGTTATTTTCGAGCTATTAGACCTTATAGAAGACAGAGTTGAGCTCAGATGAGCAGTCACTCAATGTTCTAATATGTATGGGTAGATAATGGTGCCCTGGAGCTGATATTTTTGGTAAAGAGTGTACCATAAATCATCGTCGATATTTAGTCAACCAAACTGAAATAAGGCATTCCTGAAACTAATTACCACTGAATGGAGAGACAGTTGAACAACTTCTCACTTGAGTACTTGATTCTTTCATGGTTAAACAACACAATGCCGGTACATTCAGCGACCTGAAAATACACCTACAGTGATTCCTTTCATTAAAAGCCTAGGACAGTAAATCAAACCCTAGTGACTTGAGCTCAAGTGCTCAACTCATATTGTGCCCATTTGGTATCAGTTTGTTACCTAAACAACCAAAGTCCATATTGGAAGCCATTTAAATATTTTAGCCCGATGGTTTCATTATCTTTTCCAAAAGTGTATGCATCTCGCACAAGCATTTCATCAAACACGTTTCTTGCAACGTGCCGGCGTGGCATTCAACATAACCAAGAGTGACAGACAGACATAACCCATGTTGTTCCCAATCACTAGGGGTATGGGTGGGAGAGGATTGGAGACAAACCTAACCTTTGGCAATATGCACAAAGTAATTGTTCGAATAACTTCAACCAACACAATTGAGGTGTGTTCTTCAGCCTATGTATGTGTGTGTGATTCAATCGCACCAATGGAAAAACGCCCAAAATTCATCAAGTTACAAACCCCGACAGTCGATTAAACAACTAAATTACACATGGCAAGAACATCAACACAAAGAGGTAAATTCCAATAACTACATATAAAAATTAAAACGCCAAAAATGTGCTTGAATTGTCGATACATGTGATATACAGCACTTGATTGAGTACGGGACCTAGGGTTTTCGTTCCTTTTCGTTGCAGTTCCGTACGAGATCGAGAGAGCTCGAACTGACTTGGTCTGACGAGAGAGAGAGAGAGATAGAGAGAGCTATGCATACCAGGAAGGGGAATCAATTCAACTAACCTGATGAACTGGGGATGGCAATGTTGGAAGTGGGGACGATTGAAGGCAGCGTCTCTGGGGTAGAGGATTCAAACAGCTGCGAAGGAGGGAGTTGGGGAACAAGGTTGGCTCTCGAAGGAGGGAGTAGGCAGCAGTCTTCAGAGTGTGGGGAGCACAGAGGAGAGAAGAGCAGGAGTAAAACCCTAGAGAGGGGAGGATGTGGTTCGGCTGTGGAGAATGAGAAGAAAAAGAGAAGGAAAACGGAAAGGGATTGATATATTGAACGGTGTCGTCTTAACAAAGGGCAAATTGTCCGGTTTCATCATGTTTATTACCCCATACCATGTATTGGTGATATTGTTTCCAAGTGCCATGTCTTGGTAATTTGAAGACTTGACACCATGAAAGTGGTGATTATTTCCGTCCACACAACCTGCCGGTAATTTTCCCTACTATTTTTGGGTCCTCCACAGGAACTTAATTCCATAAATAATAATATTGTCCTATCTCTAACAACTTAAGCTAAATGAGTTGGTGGTTAACAATTTCATACTAACAAATATAAACTTCTGTTGTGGATTTCGAGTTCTTGCTGATTTTAAGGATAGAACTTAATTTACACCCAAAAAGACTGTGGACATTAGTTTAAGAAAGTGCTGGTAGATTTCACTGATGTTGCAAGCAGAACATCCTCTCATGATGCTCCACTCTTAGGGGTAAGTTGGTCACGATTTGGAACATACTTGCACTTATGGAAAACGAAAAAGATTTTATTAAGATCGATAGGGTACATCGAACAAAAGATTAAAATATAAAAGTTAAGAGAACATCCAATAAAAGATTGGATGAGAAATAGAAAACATCTAAAAAGAGTAATCTTAGATTCTAAATCTTCTGATTCCATCCAAAGCCCTTTTGAAGTCCTCCACTTGATAAAGCTTAATATCGAATTTTGCTTTGATACAAATAGCGACTCTTGTCTTCACCAAGTCACAAATTTCCATAACCTTTGGCTCAAAGTTGTTGAACACCTTATCATTCCTTACCAACCAAATAGACCACATCACAGCATAAAGGCAAGCTTCCCAAATCGATTTCTCAAAGTTAGAGAAATTATTATCGAACCACCAATCAATAAGGCCAATGATTGAACTAGGGCTTACCCAATAAATTTTCCACCACTTTAGAATTACTGCCCACACCCTCCATGAAAATCTGCATAAAAGCATCAGGTGCTGAGGAGTTTCCTCTACCATCAAGCATAGCGGACATAACTCCATCCCCTCATCTGTTTATAACATCCCTCTTCTTGCTAAGACTGACCTTGTTGCTATGGCCCCCTGCATCACAAGCCATAAGAAAACCTCTGTTTTTGGAGGGCAGATTGACGTTCCTCCAAATATATTCTTTTCTCCTATCCAGATCATGAGATATATCCTCCCACTTAGAGTAAGCTGAATTTACGGAGAAAACTCTTTGGCTATTCCATTCCCAATCCAGATAGTCCTCTCTGCTTAGAGTAAGCTGAATTTACGGAGAAAATTCTTTGGCTTATTCCATTCACAATCCAGATAGTCCTCACTGCTTGAATTTAGAACAACTCCCTGTAATCTTTGCAACAAGGAATTCAATTGCTTTATCTCCCTCCCGGTTCTAACCCAGCTGGCCTTAGGCATAGGCCCACCAGGCAACCGCCTAGGGCCTCCCGTTTTTGGCCCAATTATAGGGCCCCGAAATGTAGGGAATATAATAAATATTATTTATGTCAAGTTTTATACAACCAAGGGAGTGGTAAGTTTTCTGTGCTTTAACTGTGAGGTCATGTGTTCCCTTAAAAATTTTACACGAACGTTTTTTAACTTGTGCAAAATAATGCTTGCAAATTGAGACCCATGGGATTTGAACCCATGACATTGGGAACCAAAGAGCAATCCCAGGCATGTGCCAGTGAGCCATAAGGGTTTTCATTCATCTTCTGTTGAAAACTATTTATATATAGGAAGAAACGAGAGGCACCATTTTTAGAACTCGCCTAAGGCCTCGTAAACCTCAGGGCCGGGTAATAATCTTCTAAATTGCAAATCCCGCATGATTCCTTCTCTAATTCCACAGACTTCCCTAACTGAACCATTCTTCTGGGTAGAAAGGTTGTATAATCTAGGAAAAGCTTCTTTAAAAACAAAATCCTCCAACCATACATTTTCCCAAAATTTGAGACATTACCTGATAATAAATGTATCCTGAATCCCCCTTGAATGACTTCATTTAGACTAGAAGCTTGGTTTCCAACTTCACAAATGTCTTTCCATATCATAGATGCCTTTTGATTAGGTTTCAATCTTGGTAAAGGACACTCCTCACTCAACCCATACTTGCCTGAAACTACCTTCACCCATAAAGCTTGTTTTTTTTTGTTGAATCTCCACCACCACTTAGCAAGTAGTGCTTGATTATGTTCCATAAGCCTCTTGATTCCCAATCCCCTGTACTTCTTGCTTTTAGTTACCTTCTCCCATTTCTCCAAATGTATTTTCTTTTTTCTATGAATTAATAACCCCATAAAAAATTTCTTCGAATTTTCTCAATAGCTTTTGCTACTGCCACTGGCATCCAAAATAGCAACACAAAGTATATAGGCAAGTTACTCGTAGTAGACTTACGTAATACTATCAGCCATGGTCCAATGTCTCCTTCTCCAGATTGCCAATTTCCTTTCAACGTTATCAATAACCGGTTTCCAAGTGCTTATCCTTCTTGGAAGAGATCCCTAAAGGCATACCCAAATATCTCATTGGAAGAGATCCCTTCAAGCACTTCATTTGGCTGGCCAAAGTTTCCACATGCTGCTTCACCATACCAACCCCACATAACTTACTCTTCGCGAAAATTTTTTTGGGCAAAGTACGGATTACCTCCTTGAGGTTTGTCCGTTTGGCAAATGACCTCCCTGAGATTTGCTAATGACCACATCACCTCCTCATGGTTTGGGACTAAAGTGCTTCCGTTACTTTTTCCGTCCAAATTGACAATTTTTGTGTTGCACGCGCTTGTACCTCGTCTATGCCTACTTTTTCTTCAAAATTTGCATGGTAAATGACAACAATGCCCTCATTGTTGATCTTCTCCCCAAAATCCCCAAATCCCTAGTCACCACGCACCAGCACCCACCAACTGCCGACCACCGGAGACGCAACCAACCGCCCCCGAGAACCGGAAACAAGGTCACCACCACTTACTAGCCATGTTTTCTGATTTTTCTGGCATTTAATGATGGGTTAGGTGGCTTTTCCTTTTTTCGATACCCCTCCTTTCCTTTTCCCGATATCGCCCCCCCCCCCCCCCCCTCCCCGCTCTCTCTCTCTCCCAGAGATCTCATCTCCAAAACCGATGGGGAAGACGAAGACTCTACGACGGCAAAGGTCCGACGGCAGTCGTATCTGACGCCGATGATGCTGACAACGGTGTAGATCAGTCAGAGGGATTGGTGAATTTTTTTTGACACAACTGTTGTTTAAAGATCGAAATCCCATATTCTATCTTTCTTTACCTGAGATTCTTGTTTCTTAGTTTCCATGAATCATCTCTCTCCTTGTTGATCCTTTGTTTATATCATCTCTAATTCCTAGTGAACTAGTGCTTACCCGTGCCTACGGCACTACGCACCCCCGTTGGAATTGTCCATGCTTACGACACTTGCTAGCTAGTGGCTCAAACACTAAATCGATTCATTAGTGTGTAGTATGTGATCTTCTTCTTAGTGGCACGAAAGAGAATTATCCACGCTTATGGCACTCCCCAAACTAAAATTTTAAGCTAACTACAAAGAACATTTCTAACACCAAAAACTGTCAACGATGATCCCAATAGAGCATTGCTTTTGCTTTTAGACACCAAACTCCAAAAAAAAAAAAAGACAAAAAATCTAAAAAAATCCCAATCCCAACCAATCCCAGAAAACTTCAAAAATTTCTAAATACCTTTGCTTTTAGGGAGCTTTCTTTACCCACCGTCCACACAGCTCGTAGGCTTTCTTCCAAAAGGATATGGTTTCTTTGTTAGACTTCCTTTGCTGACACGAAAACTTCAAAAAAAAACAGAGACTAAAAATCCAAAAAAAATCCCAATAAACTTCAAAAAATTCCAAACACATTTGCTTTCACAAAGCTTTCTTGGCCCAGCTCCCACCGTCCATGATACTCGACAGATTTGAAAGATTTCGCCGAGTAAAGAACATTCCACGTAACTTCGTTGGCCCAGATTTAAAAGATTTCGCCGAAGATTCAAAAGAGCGGTGTTGATCTAGAGAGAGAGTGTTGGCCTAGATTTGAAAGATTTTGCCGGAGATTCGAAAGAGCGGTGTTGATTGATCGAGAGAGAGAGAGAGAGAGAGAGAGAGACCCAGACGCCAATAGAAGCAAGGTTTTTTTTTTTATATGCTTCCGACAAAATCTGATTTGGGTAAAAAGAACCGATGGTATTTTTGTAATATATTTGTAAAAGTGTGGGTGTTTTCTTAAAAGAGTTGGAAAGCACACATCAGCCCTTAAATCAAATGAATCTCAATCCTCCTTTTAACTTATATTTGTGTGGTCCCCACACCTTTGTGTTTTATTAGGTAGATTAAGGTTTCCTGGACCTCATATAAACCTGATTTGGTACCATATTCTTTGTTCAAGGTCCTACTGTGTTACTAAATTTTGGGAATTTCTAGTTGTTTTGGACCGGCCATCTGGGTTTGGTTTGTTGCTAAAAATAGCATCAAAACCCCCAAAATCCCTTTTCTAGAGAGCAATTTGAAATCTTTGGTGTTTTGGGTTGTTTTTTAACCTTCTCTAATTTGTGGGTTTTCTTCCATTTTGACTGTGAAGCTAACTGGATGGAAAAGGCAGCATCTTGTTTCACCTCGAAATCTCAAGTAAAGAAAGATGAGAAGAATATGGCGTGCTCTGTTTTGTTTTGTACTCTTCGATCTGGGCTCAGTCTCGGAGGTGTTCGGCAGCGGTGGAGTGTAAATCTCTATAGCCATCTCTCTCTTTCTCCCTTTCTCTGTGTCAACGTGATAGGGAGAGTAAAGGCCTTTTATTTAAGAAAGGGTAGCATGGTCTTTTAACTTTTACCGTTAACAGAGTTAGGAGTTGCACTTTACTCCAAAACTAGAGGGAGGCAATGTGGTCATTAGTAAATCTTAGGGAGGTTATCTGCCAAATGGACAAACCTCAGGAAGGTAATCCGTACTTTGCCCAAATTTTTTTTTCCTCGGCAAATGAACGTTTTATATAAAAACTCGAAAGGGTACACCGAGGGATTAATTTTTAACCCAGGCAGAAATTGAAAACATCTCAATAGCCTCTTACTGTTCAATATCTCCTCAATATCATCATTGCAAAAAATAATTGTATCGGCTGCGAATTGCAAATGAGATACAATCAATCCACTTCTGCCCACCTCCACCCCTTCGATTAATCCCACATCTCTAGCTCTCTCAAACATGACATTAAGAACCTTAACCACTACGTTAAAAAGAAAAGGGGATAAAGGGTCACCTTGCCTAAGCCCTCTGTGTGTCCTAAATTCATCAGTTGGGGATCCATTAATCAAGATAGACAATTGCACAGTTGAAATGCATTCTTTTATCCATGAACACCATTTACTACCACAACCAGACTTCCGAAGCATAACCATCACAAAAACCCCAATTAACACTGTCATATGCTTTATGAAAGTCAATTTTAAGAACCACACCTTTCCTCGATTTTTTCCACATATGAATTATCTCATTAGCAATCAAAACTCCATCAAGAATTTGGATAAAACTTATTCATTAGATATAGTTATGGGTTTTCTTTTCCCTCTGTAAGAGAGGAAACAAGAATTCATGCAATGTGGAGGTGTGATTGAAGAAAAACACGGAAAAAAAAAAGATAAAAACTTTTCGACTGTGCTTTTGGATTAAAGATTTGTGGAAGGAATATTTGTCGAGGGAAAAGAAAATGTTATGGATTTCCTTCACAAATTCAAGGTGCATTCCACACCACCTAAATTAAGGAGCTGTTATTTTCAGATGGATATCTATGGCCAAATACTCCCAAGTCAAGTCTTTGCATACGACAATTTGTGCAACTTACCAATACTATGATGGTCCAATGATATTTTTAGATGGATATCTATGGCCAAATACTCCCAAGTCAAGTCTTTGCATAAGACAAGTTGTGCAACTTACCAATACTATGATGGTCCAATGATAACGATGACGGGTGGGATCCAAATTAAGACGGAGCTGTGTGCAAGGGTGGGGGTGCCAACGGCCATGGCACCAGGCAGCTTTCAGATAGCATGACCCATACATGTCTAGTTCATACAGAGACTAATCTACTTTGTGATGGGATCCACAAATAGCATTTTGATGTGATTTTTTCATTGGGAAGAAATTTCTACTTCTGTAATTAGAGCAATATTGTAAAAGTAAACCAGTGCCGTTTAGTTGCAGGGAGAGGACGAAAAAATCAACTTTCCTGTAATTTTCTGTGTGTTTGAAAGTTATACCTACAACTTTGACTGTCCCACCGGAAAATACTTTTCCTGCAAAATAGATCTTATCAAAAGGAAGAGATTCTTGTTTTTTAGCAAGATTTCTTGTCAATAGAACACACATAGGAGGTGTGTATACTTCAATTTTCTTTACTTCACCTCACTTCAATTTTTCTGAGAACCAATTTTCTACACAACGTTCTCGACAACTCAATGGAGGTGTATATACTAGTACATTTTAGCTTTAGCTAGCCAATATGATATTCCCGTCAGTGAAGTTAGATTTATTAGCTTGACTTGCAGAGTCAAGACTGTATCACAACATAACCTTGAAGAAATTAATGGTAACATGCAGTTGTATGTCTCTTCCCGAGTATTGAAAGCAATTGAACTGAATGCTCACGTTCATTTCCAGTTCAAACAATAAATAAGGGACCACAACTATGGGTGGCATTTAGTTACGATTTTTCTTCTCCTCAACGCACGGCATAGTATTTATGTTTGATCTGAAATTTCTGAAGCAAAACAAGAACCAAGAAAAGAATCACAAAAGATAAAAACTGATATTTTTGGGGAATCCAATCGAGACTTCCACCAATCATGCAATGTGGAAATGACAAACCGTACGTGAAATATATGAACTGTATTTTGAAGTCGTATTTAGCAATTACAACTTGCATGCAGTCAAAGAAATATGGCTTTAGGACAGCGAATACCTTGTCTAAATTTAGTCATAGCAAAGAAAAAAAAGCATGGCCAGATATGAGCGTAGGAAGATAAGAAATGAATGTAACTAGGGCTATCAAACACTTCAACGAATTTCCTCTCCTCATTCTCTTTACGGTCCAAACAAAGAATAGATATATTTTCTGATGGGAAAACTAATAGAACTTCAACAAATCGGAGTGGTATGTAGCATTTGTTTAACAAACTAACTAACTAATTTCCTAATGAATTGCTTTCCGGAATATTTGATCTGCAGTCCAAATAAGGCTTTGACTTATGTAGCATCGACAGAGACACTCGGCGCAACTCTTGCACTTAAACTTTACAAAAATTAATGAAACGACACATTTGGGGACACATTTTAAATAGTATTTGTGTGTACTAGTATATGAGTAAAAAAAGAAAAAATAAGGCCTAATCGTATATTTGTAACAACCTATATAGCTAAAATCTTATTTATCCTGACATCATTCAAAATAGTAGGAGTATTGATCAACAAAAAGGTTTCACTATTTATGTGTGTCTTTATCATAGGACTTCCCAAAGTTTACATTGGAGGCTACTATTTGAGATAACGCCCCTGACTTGTTTTTGCAAATAGCCGGAGAGTGGCCGGACAATTTTTTAGAGTGTTCTTGGATTGTCCAAGAGGACAATGTCGAAAAAAAATTGGACATTTGGAATTTGAGTGTAAGACACGCGTCGGTATTCAACAACCGGTACAATGGTACTTAACCTCCAACGATGTATCCGTTCTACATCGGTCCTCACTTTCTTACCGTGTTAGCATAATTGGACAATCGCGATATTTACAGAGAACACATTGTGACCACAGTATAGGACCCCGAGGCACCAAGTCTGTAGTTGGAGACTTTTCAAGATAAGACGGCTTTTTCTCCTCCATATATTCAGTATCCATCCACAAGTTGTCGATAATTTTGTTATCCATCCACAAGTGATCGAAAGGTTAAGATTCATGTAAAACAAACTGTCTATTGATAAGTTGAACATTCTAGCATTAACACCTGCGCTGAACATTCCAGT
The DNA here is from genome assembly GCA_019656835.1 of Rhododendron ovatum. Taxonomy (NCBI): domain Eukaryota; kingdom Viridiplantae; phylum Streptophyta; class Magnoliopsida; order Ericales; family Ericaceae; genus Rhododendron; species Rhododendron ovatum. The sequence goes on along the minus strand of CM033802.1, from coordinate 1,933,459 downwards.
TCTTCCCACGTACCTGACGTGTAGCAAGAATTTGTGGAAAGAAGTACTGTTCGATTAAGACCATATGTTTGTGAAGGCTAGGGGAAAAAAATGGAAGCTTTTTCAAAGTCATATATGTTTTTTATATTCTGGTTTTTAAATTCATGTTTACCACTCTTGTTCTTGCACAAATTGAACAGGAGGGACAAATAAGTCGCAATTTAGAATGTATATGTAGACATAACATTAAATAAGGGACCACAACTATGGGTGGCATTTAGTTACGATTTTTCTTCTCCTCAACGCACGGCATAGTATTTATGTTTGATCTGAAATTTCTGAAGTAAAACAAGAACCAAGAAAACAATCACAAAAGATAAAAACTGATATTTTTGGGCAATCCAATCAAGACTTCCACCAATCATGCAATGCGGAAATGACAAACCGTGAAATCTATGGACTGTATTTTGAAGTCGTATTCAGCAATTACAACTTGCATGCAGTCAAAGTAATATGGCTTTAGGACAGCGAATACCCTGTCTAAATTTAGTCATAGCAAAGAAAAAAAAAGCAAGGCCAAATATGAGCATAGGAAGATAAGAAATGAATGTAACTAGGGCTATCAAACATTTCCTGAATTTCCTCTCCTCATTCTCTTTACAGTCCAAACAAAGAATAGATATATTTTCTGATGGGAAAACTAGTAGAACTTCAACAAATCGGAGTGGTATGTAGCATTTGTTTAACAAACTAACTAACTAATCTCCTAATGAATTGCTTTCAGGAATATTTGATCTGCAGTCCGAAAAAAAAATCTAGAGCGTTTTTGAGATATGTTGATGTCCAAGGGTTTTTAAGGAAGCTTTTTTTATTCATATCTACATGTTAAAGACACCACTACATTAATTCTTAAGAAATAAATATCTGATGTCCTCACTTGTCACAATTTGGACATTCACAATACGCAAGGTCAAGGGTATTAGTAATATATGCGGTGCATGGAATGGATTACAAGCCTTATTTCTTAGAGATTGCACGAATGCATATTATATACACTGTTTTGTCTACTGAAATTTTTTTTAGATTAGCCTAGGGCAAATCAATTCCTGGTTCCACCCTTGCCGGTACTTAACCTCCGACGATGTATCCGTTCTACATCGGTACTCACTTTCTACTGTGTTGGCATAATTGGACAATCGCGATATTTACAGAGAACACATTGTGACCACAGTATAGGACCCCGAGGCACCAAGTCTGTAGTTGGAGACTTTTCAAGATAAGACGGCTTTTTCTCCTCCATTCAGTATCCATCCACAAGTTGTCGATAATTTTAGTATCCATCCACAAGTGATCGAAAGGTTAAGAAGAATTTATTCTCGTAAAACAAACTGTCTATTGATAAGTTGAACATTCTAGCATTAACACCTGCGCTGAACAGTCCAGTTCTTCCCACGTACCTGACGTGTACCAAGAATTTGTGGAAAGAATTGTTCAATTAAGACCACGTTTGTGAAGGCTAGGGGAAAAAAAATGGAAGCTTTTCAAAATCATGTTTTTTATATTCTGGTTTTTAAATTCATGTTTACCACCCTTGTTCTTGCACAAATAGAACAGGAGGGGCAAATAAGTCACGATTTAGAATGTACGCAATCGCACTTTTGGATCCTTTAGTTTTCCCTCATAACCATTTGGAAGTGAGGCCACAGAGAAATGAAAATTTTGTAAAATGGAGGCATGAGGGAAGAAAAATACAGGAACAATTAAGGTTATGTTTTTTTTTTTTTTTGAACTGTAATTAAGGTTGTGTTGGGATTAAAGATTTTTGTAGGGATCTAAGCATAACATAACCTTGAAGAAATGGTAACATTTGGCGGGCGAAAAATACAAGATACTTAATGGGGATGAGATGTCGTTCCCAAAAATTAAGAGTCTTTTTCTTTCTAATTTGTTTGTTTGGGAGTCGAGAGAAAGCAATCCTTCCCATGATCAATTTCTTGACATGTTAAACATATATATATATATATATATATATATATATATATATATATATATCGGGATGGTTCAAGAGACACCCAAAAAAACACCTAAAATAATACCCCAAATCTCAAACTCATAGTTCCAGATCAAATTTTTATGATCCGAACTGTTCAATGTGTGCAGAATGTGATTTTAAGAGTGCCCAAGAGAAATTAACAAAAAAAATGATTGGGAAAGGCTTGATTTGAGCAGTTTTATTTGAAGCGTTCAATAAAAAACTATTTGAAACTGTTCGGATCAAGCCCTTCCAGGTCATTTTTTTTGCTGATTTCTCGTAGGTACCCTTAAAATCACGTTCGGATCACATTGAGCGGCTCGGATCATCAAAATTTGATTGGGAACTATGAGGTATTTTTTTAGGTGTTTTTTTGGGTGTCTCCGGAACCGCCCCGTATATATATAGATATATATTTCTACTACTTAGAATTGCATATAGGCTCTCGAGACGGAGTATATTTTTTTGGCCTTTTTTTTTCTTTGCTTTCTTTTGTCCATGGGTGCTATCCCTGTGATATCTTTTCAAAAAAAAAATAGTATTACTTATCTAAAAAGAGAGATAACAATTGTTTATTTCTCTTCTTAAGTGTGGAAAGAAATTGAACTGAATGATTATGTTCATTTTCAGTTCAATTAAAAAGAGGGGACCATAACTATCTCAATAATTATGGTGGGAGTAGATGAAACAGCTCTGTTTTGCCCATTTTGTTTGCTGGAATTGAAAACTCCAGTGCATGTTCTACTCTCTTGTCCCTTCTCGACGGTCATCTGGTCAAGAATAGCCGATTGGTGGAACATAGCTTGGGTGGCTCTTTCAAATTTGGTGGATTTATCTTCCTGGTGGTTCTTTTCTCATTTCAAAATTTTGGAGAAACATCTTTGGGAGTGTTGTTTCTATGCAACCCTATGGTCTATTTGGATTGTAAGGAATGACGCTATTTTCAACAATAAAATTGTGGATTGCAATCATTTGAAAGAGTTAATCAAAACAAGAGCAGCCATGTGAATCAAAGCCAAGTTTGATATGTATGTGTATACGGTGAAAGATATCAAATCAAACCTTGACGGTATTAGAAGACTCATTATTTAGGTGTCTTTTTTTTTGGGTGTAACTTTCCTTTTATTTTCCTTCCCTTTTTAGGGTTATGGTGAACTTTCTGGTTTTCCCTTCTGTTTTACGGTGTACCCTCTTTGAGTTTAATAAAATTTTCTTTGCCGAACAAAAAAAAAAAACTATCTCAATAATTCGTGGTTACATTATTGAACAATAGTGATAGCAAGGGTGGCATTTACTCACCGATTTAATGGGTGGGGAAATGCTGCATGCACAATACTTGTACATCGTAGGACATGATCTTGCATGAGAATATTCAAACCTGCAAAGATTTCTCCAAGTAATAATAATATCAAAAAATCAGCAATGAGTGATTCCAAGTCTAGATGCATGCATCTTTCGACTTGAATTCCAGCCACCTGCATGATTCCGATTGATATGGCAGTTGAATTGTTTGTGACATTTAGGTTCGGCGTGCTGTATTTTGAATTCCATGACTTTGTTACTGCACTCCACTTAATTTTCAAAGAAAGGGAAAACAGATCGTAAGAAAGTTTTGGTTTGAATACGATTTTACCTCATGTTGAAATAGCAAAATACTTCCATGTAAAAATAGCAAAATCTGCTGATATAAGCACAAGGAAAACAAGGCACTAGCTATACCCTGTACATGGAATCCTGTTATTACAGTGACCTCTAACAATAACAAAAACAAACTACTGTACTGGATTTCGAGTTCCTTGGCAATTTTAAGCATAGAACTTTACACCCTGAAAAGAATGTCAACAGTAGTTTGAGAAAGTGCTGGTGGATTTCACTAGATATTGTTGCAAGCTAAACAGCCTTTCAACATGCTCCATTCTTGGCATGATGAACAATTAATATTGAAGAATAATGCCGGAAGGGATAAGTTTGTTACGATTTAGAACGTACTTGCACTTCCCTATAATCGTTTGCACAGAATACAGTTATGGGATTTCTTTTCCCTGCTCAAGAGTAACGAGAAACCAAGGCAAGAGAGGAGTTTGGAGTTGGGATTGAAGAAAAACGGGGGGGGGTTGGGTTTGGGGAAGAATTGTACTGTGCTTGGATTAAAGATTTGTGGAGGGATTTGTTGATGGAAAAGAAGATGTTATGGATTTTCCTTCACAAATTCAAGGTACGCGCTCCACACACAGCCTAAAGGAGCCGTTATTTTCACATGGAAATCTATGGCCAAACTCCCAAGTCAAGTCTTTGCATCAGACATTTGTGCAAATTACCTATACTACGGTGCAATGCCAACGACAAAGAGCGGAATCCAGGGACGGAGCTCTGTGCAAGGGTGTGGTACCAACGGCCATGGCACCTGGTAGCTTTCAAAGATTACATGACTCATGCCATATGCATGTATAATTCTTACAGAGACTAGTCTACCTTGTAATGGGACCCACAAATGGCATTTTAGTACTTCTGTAATATGAGCAATACTGTGAAAATAAATTTTTTTTTTTTGTCAAATAAACAGTCTTTTTTGGGCTTGCATCGGAAGCTGATAGTGCAGAGGCTTCATGGACATGTTTCATGTTTTAGTTCATATGTTCTGTTTTCTTCCCTTTATTCTTGTAATCCTTTGTCTGTTGCTTTTGTTTTGGGTTTCTATTGATTGGTTTCTTCCCAACTTTTAGAGTCCAGGGTGGCATATGATTATTGGAGTTGGGGGCCCACTTGATTGGAATGCTAACTTTCTCGTTGTGATGCCGTCATGCCCGTGGTCCTTTCTTTTTAATCATTGTGATTTTATGTTAATGAATTCCTTTTGCCTAAACTCCTTAAGTACGATATTTTAGCTCAAGCTAGCCAATAAGAAATTCCGTTAGTCAAGTTAGATTTATTAGCTTGACTTGTAGAGTCAAGCATATCTATAGCATAACATAACCTTGAAGAAATGGTAATATTTGGCAGGCAAGAAATCGAAGATATATAAAACAGAGCAAATTATAAGTTAAAAATATCTTGGCATATAAACGAAATCACCCTTTACAATTGTTAGATCGCGTCCTGTTAAATTTTAGCCATTAGATTTTTTTTTTAAAAGATACAAAGAATATTCTCCTCATAAATCTATCTCTATCTATCCTCACTTTTTGGGCAATGTATTTCTAATAGAAGTGGGATAACACAAATAATTTATTTAAGTTGCGACTATGTTACATTCCAATGTGTCTTTAGGCACGGGTATCCACTAGTCCAAGATATTTTAATGCGGACGAGAAGTCGTTGCCAAAAATTAAGAGTCTTCTTCTTTCTAATTTGTTTAATTGGGAGTCGAGAGAGAGCAATCCTTCCCTTGATCAATTTCTTGCCACGTTAAATATATGGTTTTGGTGCTTGGAATTGGGTATAGGCTCTCTTGACGGAGTATATTTTTTTGGACTTTTGTCCTTTGTTTTCTTTTGTACATGGGTTACCTGTTCGAAAAAATTATTAGTTACAGAAAAAAAACAACAATTTGTATATTCCTAGTGGAAAGCAATTGAACTGAATGCTCATGTTCATTTTCAGTGTTAAAAAAGAGGGACCATAACTATGTCCATAATCCGTGGTAACATTATTGAACAATAGTGATAGCAGGGTAAATTTATGTTCGATCGGATATTGTCGAAATAAAACAAGCACCAAGAAAACAAGAACAAAAACACTCACACAAGGATTCTGTCGGTAATTTCTTCCCACACCGCGGAAGTGACTTTAACTTGGATTTCCTAAGTTTACTTGAAATAATTTCTTCCCACACCGCGGTTCTTAACTGAACCATGTCACCAGCTCTAGCATTCTAAAATCTGGCAAAAGCAAGTACCCTCCTCTACATTAACATACCTCTTTATGGTATATGCAAACAAAACTTGTACATCATAGAAGATGGTCTTGTACAGGTGGGTTCCAGAACTCCAAAAAAGTCCTTATTTTTTAAAAAGGCAATTTTAAGCTCAAAAATTATAGGTTTGTTGAAATCTAAAAATATACAATATGGATCTTGTTTGAAAGATTTCATCGAGATCTTTTATACGATGCAAAAAAAATTAAAAAAATATTTTTCATTTATATTACTTTTGAATTTAAAAATGTGAAATAAGCTGCTTATTTTTTAAGAAGGTTTCTGGAACGGAGCCTACAACCGTTAGATCACGTCCCATTAAATTTAGATCATTTTTTTTTTAAGGAGACAAAGAATATTCTCCTCATAAATCTATCTCTATCTATCCTCAGTTTTTAGGCAATGTATTTCTATGTAAATGTTGTCTATAATGATCAAATAGAAAGATAACTCAAAATGATAATTGCTTTGTGGAGATTACGTTTATCGCGTATAGAAAGTCGGATAAAACAAATAATTTATTTAAATTGTGACTATGTTACATTCTGATGTGCACGGGCATCCGCTAGTCCAAGATATTACTTGAAATAATTTCTTCCCACACCGCGGTTCTTAACTGAACCATGTCACCAGCTCTTGCATTCTAAAATCTGGCAAAAGCGAGTACCCTCCTCTACATTAACATACCTCTTTATGGTATATGCAAACAAAACTTGTACATCATAGAAGATGGTCTTGTATGAGAATATTCAAACCTGCAAAGAATTCTCGAAGTGAAAGGTCAACTATATACTGCCTCTATAAATACATTTTTTTTTTCAAATGTCAGGGGTGTCCTGGCCAACTTACTGTTCCCCTACCCGGTCCGGTCCAAGGCAGGTCATCGACACCCTAACTAGGGGATTCACAAGAGATTTCTTAATTGCGGCCTAGCACCAAGAAGTTGTCAAGTTTCGAACTCAGGATGTCTGGATTTTCTTAAAATAAAGGATTATCATGCAATGATTTACTCTCTCTATAAACACTTACCCATTCACTTAAAAGCTCTTCATTCCAACTGCCTCTCGTAGCTTCTTCGTATCAAACCGAGAATGAAACTCTTACCAGCAAAGACACTTCCTAACCTGTTCGTTACATCCCAATGTCTTTTTGTCTTCTTCGTCGTCCTCGCTTTCGTCTCTCCTTTTGATTCCACTGCTTTTTCTTCTTATTCGACTAAGAAAGAAGTTGGAGAAGAAGGAATGGAAGCAGCAGCTCTCTTGGCATGGAAAGCAAGCCTTGACAACCAAAGCCAATCTCTCCTTTCCTCATGGGTTGTCGGAAGCAACCATTGCAATTGGATTGGAATTGGTTGCAACAAGGCTGGCAGAGTCATCACTCATATTCACCTTGAGAGTTATGGCTTAAGAGGTACACTTTCGAATCTAAATTTCTCATCCTTCCCTCATCTTCTCAGCTTTGATCTTACAAACAACTTGGTCTATGGAACCATCCCCTCCTCCATTGATAGCCTTTGGAGACTCACCCAACTTAGCTTGTCCGCCAACTATCTCTCAGGCTCAATTCCACCTGGAATAGGCCAATTGTCCAATTTGAAGACGTTGGAACTGCACCAAAATCAAATAGGTGGCTCCATCCCCTATGAAATAGGATTGCTCCTTTCTCTTATTGAGCTCACTTTGAATTCAAACAATCTCACTGGTTCAATTCCTACTTCTATAGGGAACTTGGTCAACTTAACCACTCTTTACCTTTACAACAATCATCTTTCCGGGTCGATCCCAGAAGAAGTGGGGATGCTAAGGTCCCTGGTTGATCTCAAACTCACAAGAAATAGTCTCACGGGTGCAATCCCTGCTTCTATAGGGAACTTGCCCAACTTAACCACCCTTTACCTTGGCGACAATCATCTTTCCGGGTCGATCCCTGAAGAAGTGGGGATGCTAAGGTTCCTAGTTTATCTCGAACTCAAAAGAAACAGTCTCACAGGTGCAATCCCTGCTTCTATAGGGAACTTCACCAAGTTAACCACCCTTTACCTTTACGACAATCATCTTTCCGGGTCGATCCCTGAAGAAGTGGGGATGCTAAAGTCCCTAGTTTATCTCGAACTCAAAAGAAACAGTCTCACAGGTGCAATCCCTGCTTCTATAGGGAACTTCACCAAGTTAACCACCCTTTACCTTGGCGACAATCATCTTTCCGGGTCGATCCCTGAAGAAGTAGGGATGCTAAGGTCCCTGGTTGATCTCGAACTCGCAAATAACAGTCTCACGGGTGCAATCCCGGCTTCTATAGGGAACTTGGCCAACTTAACCATCCTTTACCTTTACGACAATCATCTTTCCGGGTCGATCCCTAAAGAAGTGGGGATGCTAAGGTCCCTGGTTTATCTTGGACTCACAAGAAACAGTCTCACGGGTGCAATCCCTGCTTCTATAGGGAACTTGACCAAGTTAACCACCCTTTACCTTGGCGACAATTGTCTTTCCAGGTTGATCCCTGAAGAAGTGGGGATGCTAAGGTCCCTGGTTGATCTCGAACTCGCAATCAACAGTCTCACGGGTGCAATCCCTACTTCTATAGGGAACTTGACCAACTTAACACTCCTTTACCTTTACGACAATCGTCTTTCCGGGTCGATCCCTGAAGAAGTAGGGATGCTAAGGTCCCTGGTTGATCTCGAACTAGCAAAAAACAGTCTCACGGGTGCAATCCCTGCTTCTATAGGGAACTTGGCCAACTTAACCACCCTTTACCTTTATGACAATCGTCTTTCCGGGTCGATCCCGGAAGAAGTGGGGATGCTAAGGTCCCTGGTTGATCTCGAACTCGCAAATAACAGTCTCACGGGTGCAATCCCTGCTTCTATAGGGAACTTGGCCAACTTAACCACCCTTTACCTTTATGACAATTGTCTTTCCGGGTCGATCCCTGAAGAAGTTGGGATGCTAAGGTCCCTGGTTGATCTCGAACTCGCAAATAACAGTTTCACGGGTGCAATCCCTGCTTCTATAGGGAACTTGGCCAACTTAACCACCCTTTACCTTTACGACAATCGTCTTTCTGGGTCGATCCCTGAAGAAGTGGGGATGCTAAGGTCCCTTGTTTATCTCGAACTCACAAGAAACAGTCTCACAGGTGTAATCCCTGCTTCTATAGGGAACTTGACCAAGTTAACCACCCTTTACCTTGGCGACAATTGTCTTTCCGGGTCGATCCCTGAAGAAGTGGGGATGCTAAGTTCACTCATTGATCTCGATATTTCAATGAATAATCTCACGGGTTCAATCCCTGGTTGTATAGGGAGTCTGGAATTTGTTGTGTCTTTATCTTTTTTTTATAACCGACTTACTGGATCTATTCCCCCACAGTTGAACAATCTTACACGTTTGAGAAATTTGCAATTAAGTGGGAACATGTTAACTGGTCATTTACCAGAAAACCTATGCTTGAGTGGATCACTTGAAAACTTTACAGCCTTTAACAACAATTTTAGTGGACTCGTCTTAAAAAGCTTGAAAAACTGTAGCAGCTTATATAGGGTGAGGCTTGAGGGAAACCAATTTTCGGGAAACTTGTCAGAAGATTTTGGATTATACCCAAATTTGAACTATATTGATCTGAGCGACAACAATTTCTTTGGTGAACTATCTCCAAGATGGGGGAAGTGCAACAATTTAAAAAGCCTCAAACTATCCAATAATAATATTTCTGGAGGCATACCAGCCACATTGGTAGATGCAACTCAACTATCTCGAATTCATCTGTCTTCAAATCATCTAGTTGGAGAGATCCCAAAGAATTTCGGTAGTTTGGTTTCATTGTTCGACCTCAGGTTGAATGATAACCAACTGTCAGGTAATATTCCTCAAGAACTCGGTCGTCTTGCCAACTTAGAGATTCTAAATTTGGCAGGAAACAAACTAAGTGGCCTTATCCCTCAAGAGTTATGGGACTGCATGAAGCTATTGAACTTGACCTTGAGCAATAATAAACTCGGGGAAGGCATTCCTTTGGGACTAGGTCAACTCAATGGACTTGAAAGTCTTGATCTAGGTGATAACTTGTTAGTCGGTAAGATACCACAACAGATTGGAGCATTGCAAAGGTTAGAAATGCTAAATCTCTCCCACAATGAGCTCTCTGGATCCATACCCTCTTCTTTTGATAATCTGATAGGTTTGACATCAGTGGATATATCCTACAATCATCTAGAGGGTCCTCTTCCTCATATCAAAGCTTTCCAAGAGGCTCTATTTGAGGCACTTAGAGGTAATGAAGGTTTATGTGGTAATACTACTGGATTGAAGGCCTGCCAGCTTGAAGAAGTTCCAAGAAAGAAGGAAAAGAAGTTGGTGATCCTAATTGTACTTCCTATTTTGGGGTTTCTACTTCTTTCTCTCACGGTTCTTGGATTTTTCTTGTCTTTTTGTAAGAAAATCAAGAGCACAACAAACGAGCCAATACTAGTAAATAACCCAAATTTGTTTTCAATATGGAGTTATGATGGAAAAATGGTGTATGAAAACATCATCGAAGCGACTGAGAACTTCAGTGCCAAATATTGCATTGGGGAAGGAGGATGTGGTATTGTTTATAGAGCTGCCTTGCCGAATGGTCAAGTAGTTGCTGTGAAGAAACTTCACTCATCATCTGATGGTGACTCAGTTAATCAAAAGGGCTTTATGAGTGAAATCAGTACATTAACAAAGATAAGGCACCACCACATCATAAAGCTTTATGGGTTTTGTTCACATCCAAGACACTCGTTTTTGGTTTACGAGTTCTTGCAGGGTGGAAGCTTGCGAGAGGTACTAGCCTCGAAGGAAGAAGCCGTAGAGTTTGATTGGAACAAAAGACTCAATGTTGTTAAAAGTTTGGCAGATGCTCTATCTTATATGCACCATGATTGTTCGCCTCCAATCATCCATCGCGACATATCAAGCAAAAATATTTTGTTTGATTCTGAGTACGTTGCTCACATCTCTGATTTTGGGACAACTAGATTTATGAAACCTGACTCCGCCAATTGGACTTCATTTGTGGGAACCTTTGGATACACTGCTCCTGGTATGTATATCCATTGCAAGTTTTTCTTCTTGTTTTTTTTATTTTTATTTTTTATCTCCAAGTCAACCTTAACATGTTAGTTTTATTTTACTTCTAAACCAATAAAGAATATACGAGTACCAAGTTTTCGAGCCGCTTATATATTGCTCTATATTCATAGGACAGTGAATTTATGTAATGCATAAAGGCTTGAAGTTTCGAGAATTATGAATATTCATGATGAGGGTTTTCTTGTTTTCTGGTATGGGAGTGAGCAAGGTACTAATTTGATAACTGGAATTGGCAGGAAGCATATTTTATGGTTTACCCACTCTCTCACTCATACTTTAGTCTTGGTAATTAACGATTACTCACTATTCGAGATAATAAATAGAACTTAAGAGTAAGATGAATATCCAACCCAATAGATTAGTATAAGAACCGGGCAATAACTCTGGGAGAAACAATGGTGGTAGTTGAATGGGAATGTTATTGACACTTGCGCCAAAAAAAAAAAAACCTCAATGCAAATCTACATTATTTACATCACCAATAACAAGGCTCACTAATTTACACGTTGATTTTTCTTCTGCTACGTAATGTGAGGATCGAGTCCCATTTGGTTATAAGTTACTGGGGAATACATATCGTTTTGCTTTTTTTTTTTCAATCAATAGAATAGATCATTTACATCACATAGATGAAGTACAAAGTACAAATCCAAGACACTACACCAATTCTGAAAGTTCACAAGATAATCAAGTCTGACAACTCAACCAATACAAGAAATAAACCTATCATAGAGAATAAACAACGAGCTCCTGGCATAGGCATATACGTTGGCCAAGACAGCTACTTTAGTAGCGGCGTAGGATACCTCACCGCAGTCTGCGCCACCGGAAGATTCGCCTATGTCAACATTGCATTCCTCGACGTATTTGGCAACGGCTAAACCCCTTCACTCGGCCTGCCCATCCAACACTGCAACACCACCACCAATGGTTGCATCATCATTACCAACCAAATCCGGTATTATTTGTTTGTTAATAAGGCAACTTTAAGTTTTCAGTTATTGAAAAGGACTAATAGTCATAGCTCTTCACTTCTCTTTAAAATGATTAATCAAACCCAGTAGCATTATTTTCTAAGAGAAGTGTATTAATTATTCATTTTTTCTTCTATCCCTATAATTAACTTGTTCGATCTATATATTTGCATATTCTTATGTAGTAGTAGTTAATTATGACTTCTGAGTTTAAGAGCATCCACAATAAGTGTACTAACTAGTGTGTGTTAAGACTTAGCAAACAAAAATATATTTTTTGTGCCACAATGCTTGCATTAATTTGTGTGGTAGAATGTGTTAAATCTTGTAGTGTGCTAGCATGTTTGCCAAGTTTGGCAACTATGCTAGCAAACAATAACTGGGTCCCAACTCTATAATTCAAACTTCGACCATAAAATATAAATGTCTATTACTCTTAATATACACTTGTGAGACCCATTTTTTATGATTTTCTTATTCTTAATCAGGTTTCTATGTTAATTATAAAGTTTCGGCAATGGCATTCATGTGGCATATGTTATTTCCACCTTCATGAAAGTCTACACAAAATTGGAAGCGATTTTGTGCATAAATTTGCAAATTTCCCCAATGCCTGATATGTAGCATGAGCATAGTTCTCCCCTTCCACCCATCAAACACCCCTTTTAGTCAAATATTTTCTTCTCCTGGGCATTTTTCGCAGAACTTGCATATACAATGGAAGTGAATGAGAAGTGCGACATTTACAGTTTTGGGGTGCTGACACTAGAAGTGATTATTGGGGAGCATCCAGGTGATCTCATCTCGTCTCTATCATCATCTTCGTCATCGTCATCATCATCAAAAACTGGACATGGGATTTTATTCAAGGATGTGTTGGACCAACGCATGCCGCCTCCTACAAATCAAGTAGCAGAACAAATAGTGGTTGCTGCAAAAGTAGCATTTGCATGTTTGAATGCTAGACCGCTTTCTCGACCAACCATGCAGAAAGTTGCTAGGACGATGTCAAATCCAAGGCCATCTTTGCAAAATCAGTTACACATGATTACATTGGGAGAACTTGTTGGTGCCAACAGCTTCACTTCTTGAGTTTCCTTGACTTAAGCTCTTGTGAGTTTTTGCTATGGCTGTACAATTTCACTTTTCGTTTGTCTGCTTTCTGCGATCTTTTTTGCTTTGTTGATATTGAATAAACATGATATGATGCAAAATAGACTATGTTTGTTGAAAAAATAATTGTCATGGAGATTTAAATGATATGACAAATTGCCAATTATTTTGGGGTGAAGATTTAAATGATATGAAATGAAGGGGTAATTTTTTTTCCCAGTATATACTGTAGATCAATATACCAAAGAAATACAGTGTCAGAGTTTGAAATCAAAACGTCTGTTAGCATCCACTTAACCCCAAAATAACCTTCCATTACATTTCCTATTTGACTTTCACCCAGGCACTAATCCGCTTAACGTCTGTAGCTTTTTGTAAGAAACTGGTGAACACAGAGAGTGAGCGAAGTCCAATTAACAGTGATAATTTGTTTGCAATGTGAACCTATTACGGAAAATAGTGTATGAAAACATCGTTGAAGGAACTTGAAACATCGGTGCCAAACACTGTGTTGGGGGGGGGGGGGGGGGGGGGGGGGGGGGGGGGGGGGGGGGGGGGGGGGGGGGCGGGGGGGGGGGAGTACTGTCTGTAGAGTAGCCCTACATAATGCTCACATAGTTGCTGCGAAGAAACTTCATGTGTCATTGGATGGAGTCTTTTAGGATTTGCTAGTGAGATCGGTACATTACCAAAGATACAACCTGAAAATATTATAAAGCTTTATGGATTTTGTTCACATGTGATGCGAGGCACTCGTTTTGAATGGAGGAAGCTTGGGACATATACTCAGTTTGGAGGAAGAAGCAGTAGAGTCGTTATATTGGATTAAGAGAATGGATGTTGTTGAAGGTATGGCAAGTGTTGTCTTGGATGTTGTTGAAGGTATGGCAAGTGTTGTCTTACATGCACCGCAATCGTTTTCTTCCAATCACTCTTCGAGACTTGTCAAGCAAGAATGTTTTGATAGATTCAAGTACGTAGCTCACATCTCTAATTGCGGCACCGCGAAAGTCATGAAGAGTGATTCGTCTAATTGGACTTCATTTGCAGGGACTTTTGGATACGCTGCTCCACGTAGGTACTTTTGCGGCACCTCGAAAGTCATGGAAAGTGACTCATCTAATGAGATAGGGATTTTTGAACTCCCTATCTCATTCAGTGTTAATCTTAACTAAACAATAGTGCATATGGTAAGCTTCAAATCTCTATACGGCGCTGTATTTACTGGACCTTCACATTTGAACTAGGCATAGCCATGAAGTCTCTTGAATAGTGATCATTCCTTATGAGGAGTCTTGCTCATGTTGTCTTGTGGCAATGTGCAAAATATCTTGTTAGGGATTTGATTTTGATGATGATGTTTTGTTGGAATAATTTTCAAAAGGTTATGTAATGTGTGATGATTTATGAATGTATAATATTTCTTAGCTTGGTGTATTTAGAAATATGGTTCACAGGCTTTTGGATCTCATGTCAAGTTCTGGACCTCTATCTCATGGCTTTGTACGTCCAGTTGCAAAGTCCAATTTCTGGACTTCAGTTCTGTATTTCCTGGTGTCGTCCATTGTTGAAACCAGATTACTCTATTGGATCTTAAAGTGAAGTCCAATATTGAGGACCAGTTTTTACATTGCTCTGTTTTATTTCACTTTCTCTCTCATCTTTAAACATGGGTCCGTGCCATAGCTCTTTGATTTCCATAAACCTTTTCATGGGGATTATATTTGCACACCTATATGTATTATTTCTCACTCTCAATTTGAATTACCCGTGTACTTGATTTGAAAATCTATAAGTGGGGATTTTGCAGTACCTAGTTGCAAATATCCTTTTTGGGCTTTTTCAAATATATGTTTCTTGGTTATGGTGATTATGTGCTAATATATTTCCTTCATAGATTTGTCACATGCTTCATTGACTTTGTAGCTCAAAAGAGATCAAGACATTAATTCTTCTGACCGTTGAGCCGTATAAGAGAAAGCATGGAATAAATGAGATGAACGTTGGTCATTTACAGTAGAAGACTTTGTGGGTTTTTACTCTTGGTTATTTAAAGGACAAGTCTTCATTAGAGAGGCTAAATTGATCGAGAAGAAAGAGCCTTCAAAGGATTCATTCGTTAAAACACTCAAAGAATTCAAGTATGATATATACACTGCAGTTTTATCCTCTTCAGACTTCAGAGAGAGCTTTCACTGTAGAATTAATTTTATGCTCTCATTTGTTTGAGCTACACTTGTAAATCACCATTCCTTAGAGGGATTGATCATCACCACACTTATCCTACCTCGTGAAAGAGGGAACCCAATCCACTGTGTTGCCAGTTAGGATTTGAGTTCCTTGCTTGATTTGGGAAGTGTACGCTCACTAGGTGTGAATGTGCCAAAAGTTTGAGGAACTGGTCTGTGTGTATCAATTGGGATTGTGAAATCAGGTCTGCGTGTACCTGAGTTGTGGTCTGCGTGTACCACTGAGTTTGTGAAGTGTCATGGTCTATGTGTACTGGAAGAAGTATTGGCTCCTGTAAAATCCAACCCTGTTGTATGTTCTGAGAACATAGTGAATGTCGGTGATTGTTCAAGGGAAACAATCACTGAAGAGTGGACTAAGCAATTAGCCGAACCACTATAAAAATTCTCAGTCTCTTCTCGTATTTATTTTTTAGTACTTTCATTATTTTGATTATCCGTTTGATTTGCTAATCAAGCTTTTTGGAAAAGAAAAAAATGACTTATTACAGGATTCAAACCTATTCAACCCCTCTAGGTTTTATCATATCTAATTTGCTAGTTGCTACATAGAATTGATCCCACCCTCTATTTCTCTAATTACCTAACAAGTAGGCAATTGCTTTCCAAGAAAGTGTATGTAAACATAACAAATACTTATATTAGAAAAATCTGCTGATATAAGCGCAAGGACAACAAGGCACTGGCTATACTATCTCTGTCCAGTCCAAAGAATCCTGTTATTACTGTGACCTCTGACACTAACGGTTGAGAAAACAAATAAAATCTATTGAAATGTTTAATACGGACATGAGTGTTTAATACCGACGTGGCATATTATTTGACTTGTTGCATATCTATGTGATGTATGGTTCAGTTGAGCATGGTTGTTTAAATTTCGAGGATGAAATTTCTTTAAGGAGGGTAGGGTGTAAAGACCCGTAAATTTATAAAATCTATTGAAATGTTTTATAAGAAATAAAACAAGCAAATTGATTTGAGTTATTGAGAATTAGGGCTAATGTGATAAAATGTTGCATTTAAGGGGTGAGTGTGTGATATGTGCTTAGTGTATATATATAGTATATGTATGTGTGTAGGGAATAAAAATTCCTCAATACTCCTCTCTCTCACTCTCCCGTTCCTTCCTCCCTCTCTCGGCTCCCTCACCCTCTCTCTTGCTCTCACCCAAAATCACCCTAGAGCCTTCACAAAACAACCTTCAATCCTTCATTACATTGCGTAGTAGAGCTCGTTTATCGTTGGTTTGAGCTCAGTGGAGGCATATTCCGTTCGGTTTCAAGATTTGGGGCTCGGGCTTGGAAATTCTTTGAATTCGTTCTTCGATCTTTGAGGTAGGGAGTTCTAACTTTCAATATATGTTTATGACTTGTTTCTTGTAGCTTGATTGGTGTCTTTGATCGTTGTTGTTGTTGTTGAAGTTGTTGTTGTCGAGAAACCCATGAAAATTTGCAGAAATTCTGCTCGAACAGTCTTTGTTATCGATACCTTAGCCTTTGTTATCGATACATTTGTGTTCAAAAACCCAGAAAATCATTTGTTATCGATACCATTTGCCAATGTTATCGATACCCATGCGTCTGGAACCATTTTTGACCAAATGGTATCGATACCTTTGTGTTAGGTATCGATACCTGTTGCTTATCTCCAGCTCTCACTGTTTTGCTTCATTTTTCACTGTTTTGATTTCCAATCAATTCCAACCTACTCTAATACTTCCCGAAAGATCTTTTACATGATTACTCGCACCTAATGACTTCGTTGGATGTATCCAAGACCCTAATACTCATTTGATCGTGATTTACGAAAATCGCTTTATAAACCAAAGTTGGATTTGAACGGTACGGACTAGTCGGAAAAAGGATTTCGAAACTTTATGGACTCGACGGGTGAGTGCCTGGCAGAGGACTTTGGGGTTCTTTAACAAACCCGGCAGGAGCTATATGCTCATGTTTTATACTTCAGGACCTCCCATCGGGTAAGGTGCCTGGCAGAGGACTTCGGGGTTCTTTAACAAGCTCGGCAGGAGCTTCGGCTCAAGACACTTGTACGAAACACACTTGGACACATGGTGCTTGAAAGGTTACTCATTGAGTCATGCGATTAGTACTGAACTGAAAAATTGGATTTTGAATTGCCGTTGTTACCCATTCATCAAGACTTGTTACCTTGTTCATCATGTGATCACTCCTACGTTTCATTTGCATACATTGTTAGATTAGAGCTTTCTACTGGGCTAGTGTAGCTGATAGCTTACATTATCTTTCAGGTACTAACCCAGGGCAATAGCATCATGATTGGAGTGCATGGAAGTGAATATTCTTTTGAAAGCTAACATTGAAGGGTTATTTAGCCATCTTTGTAAATCTATTTTTGGAAGATGTCTTTGTAACACTATTTGTAAATCTTTTGACTAAGGAATATTGTAAATTCTTAACTCTCTTTTGACATTCGGTAATTATGACGATTTGGGCCTCGGAGCCAAGGATGTAATCTCATGGAAACGTTAACCTATTTTGGGGTATTGTACGGATAATTGTGAGATTTTATTTATGGAAATTCATTTATTATTATGTTTAAAATCAAGGGTGTGACAACTTGGTATCAGAGCATAGGTCTAGAACACCTAAAGACCGTGGGGGAGATGCTTTGTCTCATGGGTTCAAAGATGTCGCGCCTTCTAACATAACTTGTGCATGCTTGTGTGACTAACATTTATGTGACTACTTGGTATTGCATTTTTATAATTGTAGAGTGGCGTGGAGTCGTTAACCTGTGTTGGGAAGTGGGGCTTGACCCTATGGCGATAGTGTTGTGATTAATAGTCTTCCTTTCTTATATCGTGTAGTAAGATGCCTCCGAAGACGCGTGGTAAACGAAGTGGGGCTGGAACCCGGGGTGGTCGAGGCCATGGTTGTGGCCATGGGGTGCCACCAGAGGATGAAGTTAGTTAGCATGGGGAGAACCCAGATGGAAATCCGGGGGCTGGGGCCGGTCGAGGTGCGGGGATACCGCCTAATCAAACTCAATTTGCTAAGGACCTCATTGCATCACTTACAGCTGCAAATCTTTTGAACCAAGCTCCTAGGGAGAATGTCAAGGATAGTGCTATGGTAGCAAGGAGGGAGTTTAGCCGTAGGAACCCTCCGGTGTTCGACGGGACTAGTAGCGACCCGTTGGTAGCCGACCACTGGCTAGCTCAGATCTGCAAACTCTTTAGAGCTCTAAATATCACTGAAGATACTATCAGAGTGGGTATCGTGGCTGTTCAATTAGTTGGGGAAGCTGGTGAATGGTGGGAATCTGTCCTAGAGAGTAGGAAGGATGCAAGAAGGGCGGCAAGGATTGCAACTCAAGTGAACGAACCGGCTGTTGAAAATTTGACATGGGCTGAGTTTGAGATGCTCTTTGAGGATCAATACTTTTCGGAAACTTCACGTAAGAATTTGAGGGAACAATTTGAGAAGCTAGAACAGGGAAATATGACCGTTTTAGAGTACGTATAGAAATTTCAATCTTTGTCCCGTTTCACCCCAGAGTTGGTGGCGACGAAAGAGAGAAAGTGTCAACGGTTTGAAAAGGGACTGCATAACACCGTGAGAAGAATGGTGATGGTCCAACGTAAGATGAAATTCTCTGAAGTTGTGGAATGTGCAAGGAGCATCGAGATACCGAAAGAGTGTGGGGAGTTACCCTTGGTAGTTCGCGAGTTTCCTGACGTATTTTCGAAAGAGTTACCCGGTTTGCCTCCCGAGAGAGAAATCAAGTTCACGATAAACTTGCTTCCAGGCACCACTCCTATTTCGATTCCTCCTTATCGCTTTGCACCCGCGAAACTTAGAGAGTTAAAAGTTCAGCTACAGGAGTTAGAAAATTTGAGGTTTATTCGCCCTAGCACATCATCGTGGGCAGCACCGGCTTTATTTGCCCAAAAGAAGGATGGTTCACTTCGTTTATGTATCGATTATCGTAAGCTTAACCGTGTGACCATTAAGAATAAGTATCCCATGCCTAGAATAGATGACTTATTTGATCAACTTCGAGGTGCCACTTGCTTTTCCAAAATCGATTTGAGGTCCGGTTATCATCAGTTGAGGGTTCGTAGAGAGGATATTCCCAAAACTGCTTTCCGTACTCGCTATGGTCATTACGAATTTGTTGTGATGCCATTTGGTTTGACTAATGCTCCTGCTACTTTTATGGACCTAATGAACCGCATCTTTCGTGCCTACCTCGATCATTTTGTGGTTGTATTCATTGACAACATTCTCGTTTATTCATCCACGGAAGAGGAACACCGAACTCATCTTGCCATCATTCTTAAACTCATGAGGGAACATCGTTTATATGCCAAGCTTAGTAAGTGCGAGTTTTGGTTACCCGAAGTTAAGTTTCTGGGTCATGTGGTTTCGAAGGGAGGAGTATCCGTTGATCCGGGAAAGATAGAATCCATTATGAACTGGCAGCGACCGAAGAACATGTTTGAAATTTGAAACTTCTTGGGATTGGCCGGGTACTACCGTCGTTTTGTCCTCGGCTTTTCTCTTTTAGCGGCACCGATGACTAGACTAAGCGTAAGGGGACCCGTTTTATTTGGAATGACTCTTGTGAGACGGCTTTTGAGGAGTTGAAAAGGCGATTGACTACTGCACCAATTTTGATAGTGCCGGAACGTGGAGTTGGCTACTCCGTGTATTGCGATGCATCTAAAGAAGGATTGGGGTGCGTATTGATGCAAGCGGGGTGAGTGGTAGCGTATGGTTCGAGGCATTTAAAGACTCATGAGCGAAACTATCCGACTCATGACTTAGAACTCGCAGCTGTCGTCTTTGCTTTGAAGAGTTGGCGTCACTACCTTTACGGTGAGAAATTTGAAGTCTTTTCCGACCATAAAAGCCTAAAGTACCTGTTTTCCCAAAAAGAGCTTAACTTGCGTCAACGTCGTTGGATGGAACACTTAGAAGATTATGATTTTAAATTGCATTATCATCCGGGTAAGGCGAACGTTGTGGCAGACGCGTTGAGTAGAAAACCGATACACTTAGCAAGCCTAGCCATACGTGAGTGGAAGATGGTGAACGACTTAGGCCATTATGCTTCGTACTTCGAGGAACTTCAAGAAGGGGTTACATTATGCAATCTCACTGTTCAGTCGACCTTACGGCACGAGTGGTGGAGGCTCAACAACAAGATGAAAAAGCAAAAGAACTTCGTACTAAATTCCTTAGCGGGAATGCTCGAGATGGGTGGATGATTCACGCCGACTAAAGTTTACGTTATCAAGGGAAGTTATTCGTACCCGTTTCGTGTCGGGAAGAAATCTACGAGAATTTCATCATTCACCGTTAGCCGTCCATCCGGGAGGAACTAAAATGTATCACGACTTACGTAGGCAATTTTGGTGGCATGGGATGAAGAGGGATGTTGTAATCTTTGTGTCCAAATGCCTTACGTATCAACAAGTGAAAGCAGAACATCAACGACCCGCGGGGAAACTACAACCGTTACCGGTGGCCGAGTGGAAGTGGGAAAATGTGACTATGGATTTTGTTACGGGTTTGCCGAGATCGCTGAAGGGGCATGATGCCATTTGGGTTATCGTGAACCGTTTTACCAAACCCGCCCACTTTCTACCTATCCATGTTACCAATTCCGTGGAGACGCTTAGTCATTTGTATATTTAAGAGATCATTCGACTCCATGGGATTCCCGTATCCATTGTGTCCGATCGAGATCCGAGATTTACCGCATGTTTTTGGCAAAGTTTGCAGGCCGCTTTGGGCACGAACCTCTTGTTTAGCACCGCCTATCATCCACAAACCGATGGTCAATCCGAGCGAACGATTCAGATTCTGGAAGATATGCTTCGAGCTTGCGTTATGGATTTTCGGGGTAATTGGGAAGACCATCTACCGTTAGTTGATTTCGCTTACAATAATAGCTATCAATCGAGTATCGAGATGGCCCCATATGAAGCCTTGTATGGGAGACCGTGTCAATCACCAGTGTGTTGGACCAAATTGGGAGAGGCTACATTAGTGGGGTCGAACATGATAAAAGACACTACCGAGGGTATGAGATCGATTCGCCAACGACTTTTAGAGGCTCAAAAGAGAACAACTGAATAAGTCAAGGTGATTCGCCAAAGGTTGCTAACTGCTCAAAGTCGACAAAAGAGCTATGCCGACCGTCGTCGTCGTCCATTATCATTCGAAGTGGGAGATCACGTGTTCCTTAAAGTATCGCCACATTGAGGCTTGTCACGTTTTGAGAAGAAGGAAAAGCTTTCACCGCGTTATATCGATCCATTCGACATTATCGAGAAGATTGGGGAAGTTGCATACCGTTTGGCTTTGCCGCCAAGATTATCGAATGTGTATGATGTGTTTCACGTCTCTATGTTGAGGAGGTACGAACCGGATCTGTCGCATGTGTTAGAATGGTCCGAACTCGAATTGGAAGCCGACGCATCATATGGGGAAGAACCGATGCGTATCTTGGATACGCGTGATCAAGTATTGAGGGGTAAAACGATACCACTAGTGCGAGTGTTGTGGAAGAGTCAAGATAGCGAGGAGTCCACGTGGGAACGAGAAGATGAGGTTAGGGAGAGGTATCCGCATCTATTTCCGGAATGAATCGATGTGAGTGTTTAATACCGACATGGCATATTATTTTACTTGTTGCATATCTATGTGATATATGGGTTAGTTGAGCATGGTTGTTTAAATTTCGAGGACGAAATTTCTTTAAGGAGGGTAGGGTGTAAAGACCCGTAAATTTATAAAATCTATTGAAATGTTTTATAAGAAATAAAACAAGCAAATTGATTTGAGTTATTGAGAATTAGGGCTAATGTGATAAAATGTTGCATTTGAGGGGTGAGTGTGTGATATGTGCGTAATGTATATATATAGTACATGTATGTGTGTAGGGAATAAAAATTCCTCAATACTCCTCTCTCTCACTCCCCCGTTCCCTCCTCCCTCTCTCGGCTCCCTCACCCTCTCTCTTGCTCTCACCCAAAATCACCCTAGAGCCTTCACAAAACAACCTTCAATCCTTCATTACATTGCGTAGTAGAGCTCGTTTATCGTTGGTTTGAGCTCAGTGGAGGCATATTCCGTTCGGTTTCAAGATTTGGGGCTAGGGCTTGGAAATTCTTTGAATTCGTTCTTCGATCTTTGAGGTAGGGAGTTCTAACTTTCAATATATGTTTATGACTTGTTTCTTGTAGCTTGATTGGTGTCTTTGATCGTTGTTGTTGTTGTTGAAGTTGTTGTTGTCGAGAAACCCATGAAAATCTGCAGAAATTCTGCTCGAACAGCCTTTGTTATCGATACCTTTGTGTTCAAAAACCCAGAAAATCACTTGTTATCGATACCATTTGCCATTGTTATCGATACCCTTGTGTTTGGAACCATTTTTGACCAAATGGTATCGATACCTTTGTGTTAGGTATCGATACTTGTTGGTTATCTCCAACTCTCACTGTTTTGCTTCATTTTTCACCGTTTTGGTTCCCAATCAATTCTAACCTACTCTAATACTTTCCGAAAGATCTTTTACATGATTACTCGCACCTAATGACTTCGTTGGATGTATCCAAAACCCTAATACTCATTTGATCGTGATTTACGAAAATCGCTTTATAAACCAAAGTTGGATTTGAACGGTACGGACTAGTTGGAAAAAGGATTTCGAAACTTTACGAACACGATGAGAACGTTTCAGGACTCATCGACGGGTGAGTGCCTGGCAGAGGACTTTGGGGTTCTTTAACAAACCTGGCAGGAGCTATATGCTCATGTTTTATACTTCAGGACCTCCCATCGGGTAAGGTGCCTGGCAGAGGACTTTGGGGTTCTTTAACAAGCTCGGCAGGAGCTTCGGCTCAAGACACTTGTATGAAACACACTTGGACACATGATGCTTGAAAGGTTACTCATTGAGTCATGCGATTAGTACTGAACTGAAAAATTGGATTTTGAATTGCCGTTGTTATCCATTCATCAAGACTTGTTGCCTTGTTCATCATGTGATCACTCCTACGTTTCATTTGCATACATTGTTAGATTAGAGCTTTCTACTGGGTTAGTGTAGCTCATACCTTACATTATCTTTCAGGTACTAACCCAGGGCAGTAGCATCATGATTGGAGTGCATGGAAGTGAATATTCTTTTGAAAGCTAACATTGAAGGGTCATTTAGCCATCTTTGTAAATCTATTTTTGGAAGATGTTTTTGTAACACTATTTGTAAATCTTTTGACTAAGGAATATTGTAAGTTCTTAACTCTCTTTTGACATTCGGTAATTATGACGATTTGGGCCTCGGAGCCAAGGATGTAATCTCATGGAAATGTTAACCTATTTTGGGGTATCGTACGGATAATTGTGAGATTTTATTTATGAAAATTCATTTATTATTATGTTTAAAATTTAGGGTGTGACATATCGTATGTCTAAATTATGACAATTTGTGATTTTCATTATGTCGATTTTTGATTTCCTAATCAATATTTATGATACTAGTTACGACTTGTACTTTAAAATTTACCTGTTAAACAAGTCATAAGTAGGTTACCCATAATTGAAAAATATTGTTATTATGTAACCATAATTATTCGTACCAAAATCCAAAATACTTGTACCCCAACCAAATATATGCATATAATATCAAAAATTAAATAATGCTATCCACAAATGTTATAACGACACCATAAATTAGCATTATCTTACCACAATAAATCATACCAAAAATTCTTTGACTCGTATAATATTCAGTAACAAAATCAAAATATGTCGTACCACAATCAACAATTGTTGTACCGAAGCCAAAAATATTTTTAAAATACCGCAAATTATATAAAATAACCACAATCGTGATGACAACACATAAAATTGTCATTTTCTACCACAACGTGTCGTATCAAAAGAAAACACATGTAAATACCACAAATTATATAACAAACCACAATTGTTATGATAATACCATAAATTGATGTTTTCTTACCACAATGTGTCGTACCAAAAGAAATTGATTAAAATATTTCATAATAAGACCAAAATATGTCGTACCACGAACAACAATAGTTATATTCAAGCAAAATAAATGTCTAAAATAACACAAATTCAGTAATATAATCAAATTTGTTATGACAACACCATAAATTAACTTTTTCATACATACAACGTGTCGTATAAAAAAATTCAATCAGAATTTCAGTTAACGATAGTTATAATCGGTAAAATACCATATCATAACGAAATGTCATTAGCGAGTATATTTTTAGAATGATCGATCATAACTGTTAGAATATCAAGTCATACGTTATTCAGTATTGTCACCAAAATTAGATATCATCAGATATCGACAACTGTGTAATTGAAAAATATTTAATGTATCCAGATACATTTAAGTCTAACAATGCACCACCTGAGCCCCATCTAAGGCATTTTTTTCCTGATCGGAACCGTCTATCTTTTACATAATATGCAAAGATCACATGTACCAAGAATGAAGTTGATTGCTTATCATTAGACCCTTAATCAGACAAAAAAATCCTCTTACTATTGAATTCGGGTGCTGATGAAAGGGCTTTCTAAACCCTATCGAGCCAAAAATTACGTGGATTATTTAATCAACAAATATAATGAAATCAATGGTTTTGATCTTCATTATTGTGTCGCGGTTGCAAGTCAACTGCACATTCAGTTACAACAAAGAAATTGGTTTCATATCAAGTATATTGAATGCACAATTCTAAATGTTTTTTTGGTATGACACATTGTGGTAAGAAAATAATAATTTTTCGTGTTGTCATAACAATTCTGGTTATGTTATATAATTTGCAGTATTTTACAAATGAGGGAGAGGGAGAGAGAGTTAAGGAGGAGAAAATAACCTATTACCTGCTAAGCCATTTTTTCATTTTATTAATTGATTTAAAAAATGGGTGGTCCAGATTACTCACCTTTAAATCCTAGGGTTTAAAATCATGCTGCGTACGGTATACCCCCTAATAAGGGGTGTGTACCATAGGACTACCCGGAAAGGAAATGTTATGGATTTGAGTCATGATCAAAAAAATTCAAGTTGCATTCCACACGCACAGCCTAAAGGAACTGTTGTTTTCACGTGGAAGTGTATGGCCAAACTCCCAAGTCAAGTCTTTGCATCAGACAATTACTGCCATGGTACCAGAGGACAATGATGACGCATGGGAGTAATCCAATGACAGAGCTATGTGCAAGGGTGTGGTGCTAGGCTGTAAAGACCCGTAAATTTCTTTTAAATTTTAATGTTTTATAAGTGGGCAAATAATGGTTTAATGTGAAAATTATAGTTGTAGGTTAATGTCCAAGGATTTGGTAAGTGTGGGTGTTAGTGCAATATGGTGTATATACGTGTGTGGTGTGAGTGGCAAGGAATTTATTTTCCAATTCTCCATCTCTCTCGCCTCTCTTCTTCTCTCGGCTCTCTCTATCTCTCACACTCCCTCACCCAAAAACTCATCTCCAAATTCAAAACCCACAACAAACAACCTCCATTCCATCTTCTACTTGCGTATTGGAGCTTGTATCTAGTTGGATAGAGCTTGGATCGGAGTATTTTATTTGGTTTGGATTCCGGAAGCTAGGGCTTGCTCAATCTCTTTTGTTTCGGCTTGGATATTGAGGTAGGAAATTCTACCTCTCTTTTATATGTTATTTGAGTATTTTATGCCACATTCGAGTTTGTATTGGTTGTTATTGAGATTGGATCGAAACCTAAAATTTTCTATCGAAATCATCTGTAAGTTATTCTCCTTACTGGTAGGAACTTTTCACCTACCGGTAGGACGATTGAGAAATTCCTTCATAACCAACTCAAATGTACAGCAGCAGCTCAAAAGCTGCTCAACGTATTCAACTTCTACCGGTAGGAACTTTTCACCTACCGGTAGGTCAAGTGCAAAATTATTTTGTTCAAATGTTGGCCTTCCGGTTTCCAGATTCTACCGGTAGGAGCTGGAACCTACCGGTAGGTCAAGTGGGTAGAACTCGTTTACCTACCGGTAGGAGATTGAGCTACTGCAGTGTATTCCAGCTGCTTTCCTATGTCTTCCAAATCATATTTTGAAGCCTCTCATTGAGTACTCTAATGAGTTTGTTTACGCATTCTTTCAAGTGTTTGGGGAATCGTTACCCGTTTCATACTTAGAATGGTATCCGATGGACTCAAATGAGCTTGTTGAGTTAATTGTTAGGAAAACTTGAATTAATAGGAATGACGTAAACGGGCTACGGATACAATGTGATATATTACCGCCTAAAATGAATCGAAGACTGCGGTGAGCAGTTGATGCGTGGGGTTTGGGTTTAACTTGAAGTGAGAGGTTAGTAGATTGTTTAAGGGGAATTAATGACAGATTATGAATAGATATAGACCAAGATAATAATTGTGAGCTCTCCAATACTTGATTGAAGCGTGGTGACAAATTATTAACACGGATGACATAAAGGGTAGCCATTCCCTGAAATGAGTAACATGTGGGGTAAAAGTTGATACCATATGAACTTGAGGTTGGAAACTGAATACATCAATCGGATATACGGGGTCCCGAGAACCTGGAATGAAAATTGGATATACGGGGTCCCGAGAACCTGGAATGAAAATTGGATATACGGGATCCCGAGTACCCGGAACATCAATCGGATATATAGGGTCCCGAGAACCCGGAATGAAAATCGGATATACGGAGTCCCGAGAACCCGAAATAAAAAATGGATATATGGGGTTCCGAGAACCCGGAATGAGAATTGGATATATGGGGTCATGATCACTCGGAATGTAGACTGGGTATATGGAGTCCTAATTCCCGATATGTCCCTAAGTCTATCACACGGTGTGATGGTGAAAAGTTTCTAGTGTGCCTATCTAAGATCCATGGGGAACATATGGGATGCTAAGCTGTTGGATTGTAAATCGCTTATGGTGGATGTGAACAGATCGGGATTTGAGTGAAGAAGAATTCAAAAGACAATAATAGGTCGATTGGCAAGAGTGAAGTGTTTGTTTAAGTTCTTAAATTCTGATATGGTGCTTGTGTCTTATCTATGCTCCTCTGTTATCCGAAAGTCTGTGTTTCCTCGGCATCTCTCATTTCATTTGCATATAGAGTTTGCGTAGACTTTTCTACTGGGCTGGTGTGGCTCAATTCTTACATCATTTTTGGGTACTATCTCGGGATAATAGCTTGCATGTATGGAGTGCTTGGATTGTGGACATTACTTTGAAAGCTAACCAAAGGGGTTACTTGTTCATCTTTGTAAATTTTCTTTTGAAAGATGTGATTGTAATCTTAAGTACTTTTTTTTTGCTTCTGAAGAACTGTTGTAAATCCCAAACTCTAATAGTAAATATTAGTATTATTTTGGCCTAGTGTGCCAACGATGTAATATTTTGGAATGTTTGGAACCATGGGAAGCAAACACAAATTGAAAATCTCTTTTGGGGAACATCGTATGTATCTTTGTGAGAATTTCTTTATGGAAAATTATTCATTATTATGTTAAAAAATCGAGGGCATGACAAAGGCTGCTAGCTGCCATGGTACCAGGAAGCTTCAAGTTTTCAACGGCCACGGCCAGAGCTGCTCTTGGCTTTTCAAGGGCCTAAAATGAAAATTAAAGATTGGGGCATTTTGGTAAGAGTGTTGCTATATGTACCGACCACGGGGAGAGAAAACGTACCGACGGCCGCCGGCGGGCCGTTTCCAGCCACCGGACGGCCGATCCGAGCCGTTCAAAAATTCTAAAAAAAAAAACCGAGGGGGTCAACGCGGGAATCAAGGGCATCCGAGGTGTGTAGGGTCCTTGATCAAAGCACCCTTTTTTAGAATTTTTGAACGGCTCGGATCGGCCGTCCGGTGGCCAGAGACGGCCCGCCGGCGGCCGTCGGTACGTTTTCTCTCCCCAAATGGTCGGTACTCATAGATTTTTCGTTTTGGTAAACCATTATAAAGGGTACAAAAATAGGAAGAGCTCCTAAATTTTTTTAAAAAAATTGGAGCCTAAAGCGGCCGCCTCTTTGGCTTTAGCACAAGGCCGGCTCTGGTCACTGCACCGGGTAGCTTTCATATAACATGACCTGGCTCGGGCCACGGCACCAGGTAGCTTTCATATAACATAACAGAGACTAGTCTACCTTGTGATGGGACCCACAAACAGCATCTTTGATGTGTTTTTTCCTGTGGGTGGAAACTAGTAGTATTTCCGTGATGTAGAGCATTATTGTGAAAGTGCAACAGTCTAACACCCAGTACTATGTGTGAGCTTTAGCCAGCCAATAAGGAATTCCCGTCAGTCAAGTTAGATTTGTTAGCTTGACTGGTAGAGTCAAGTCTATATTTTGAAAATACCCATGAAGAAATGGTGAGACTTGTATTTCTCTTCCTGAATCATGAGTGTTGAAAGCAATTGAACTAAATGCTCATGTTCATTTCCAGTTCAAACAATAAGGGACGACAACAGTACCACTGCTGGTATCACGGCCGTGAAGTCGTCCATATTTCATATGTGCTTTCCCAGGTGCGAGCTAGGGGTCCGTTTGGGATTTTCTTTTATCTGGATCTAGATTGGTTCTCATCTGGCGATTCTGTCAGTCTTGCTTCTGCAGGGGGTGCCTGTGTCAAAGTCTTAATAGTTTTGGTTCATTCTTGTATCTTTTGCTGGAATCTGTATTGCCTTCGGGCTTTTGATAAGAAATGAATTGAATGTGTTAAAAAAAAAAATTTACGTGGTAACATTATTGAACAGTAGTGATTGAAGGACATGAAAGTTCTCAGTCTATGGGTGGCAATTAGTTACGATTTTCCTTCTCCTCAATGCACGGCATAGTATTTATGTTCGATCTGAAATTACTGAAGGAAAACAAGAACCCAGAAAACCAGCACAAAAGATACAAATGCGCGCACACGCACAAGGGCTCTTTCGGCAAAGACGAGGGCGGCCAAATATGACCATAGAAGTGACTCTTTCCGCACCGCGTAACATGTTTCTCATATATATTTTTTTTTTGATTAACTGTGAGATAGTACCATGTAACATGTTTCTCATTCTTTTTTTCTTCTTTCCCTAGTACTCCCTTCCACCCCACCCACGTGATGAAGGCCACCATTGCTAATCCGTCCCAAAATCTTTGATCTTTTTCGATATTGTGCCGTTCTTTAAACTGTTCTATCTCCCAATTTATGATATTTTTCATAATTTTGAAAACTTTGTATTATAAATCTAAAGATTTGCCAATGGCATTCATGTGGCTTATGTTATTTCCTCCTTCATGAACTCTACACAAAACTACAAGTGATTGTCTGCATAAATTTGAAACTTAACCAATGCCTTAAATAGCAAGAGCATGGTTCTTTCTTCCTCCCATCGAGCCCCTTTTTTGATAAATTATTTTCTTCTCTTGGGCATTTTTTTGGCAGAACTTGCTTATACAATGGAAGTGAATGAGAAGTGCGACGTTTATAGTTTTGGGGTGCTGACACTGGAAGTGATTCGGGGGAGCATCCGGGTGATATATCTCGTCTCTATCATCGTCTTCGTTGTCCTCATTCTCATTATCAATTGGAAATAGGATTTTATGGAAGGATGTGCTACACTAACGCCTCCCGCCTCCTATAGATGGAAAGGCAAAACAAGTAGTGGTTGCTGCAAAAGTAGCATTTGAATGTCTGAATGCTAGACCACTGTGTCGACCAACCATGCAACAAATCCAAGCCCATCTCTGCAAAATCAGCTACACTTGATTACATTGGGAGAACTCGTTGACACCAACTGTTCAGTAAAATCCTAACTTTTGAAATTTTAGTCGTGTGGTCTGAATAGGAACTGACACTTTAATTTAATTCGAATAATAAGGGCAGGCTAAGTGAAGTGTATCGTGGTATAAAAAAAAATGTGAATTTCAATATATTTCATAAAAACTATGGGACAATTAAGTTACAGCTGATACACGATACGAATCATGTGACGTTGAAATCTTACGTTTAATATCGGACACTGCTGTGATAATCCTCATATTTTTATTAGTCTATGTTGAATTTTTGGGATTTTTCGGAGACAAGAATTCAAACGCCTTCGGACAGAGTTTGCGTTAATGGAAAGCGAAGTATGACCTGTCAATAAGAGAA
Organism: Rhododendron ovatum; assembly: GCA_019656835.1. Taxonomy (NCBI): domain Eukaryota; kingdom Viridiplantae; phylum Streptophyta; class Magnoliopsida; order Ericales; family Ericaceae; genus Rhododendron; species Rhododendron ovatum. Next base: position 1,902,895 of record CM033802.1, on the reverse strand, counting down.
GGTAATAGGTGTACTTTTTTAACCTGTTTCACCAATATCTCCACCGCTTATATATATATATATATATATATATATATATATATATATATATATATACAGAGAGAGAGAGAGAGAGAGTCCCCTTCTCCTAAGGACCACCTTAACTTAATAAAATAAAGACCTCCCTTTTCCGATAGAATTTTGATGATCCAAGCCGCTCAATGTGTTCAGAATGTGATTTTAAGGGTACCCGCAAGAAATCAGCAAAAAAAAATGACCGGAAAGGTTTCATCTGAGCAGTTTTTGTTTGTTTTTATCAAACAGTTCAAATAAAAACTGCTCGGATGAAGCCCTTCCCGGTCATTTTTTTTGCTGATTCCTCGTGGGTACTCTTAAAATCACGTTCTGAGCATATTGAGCAGCTCGGATCATCGAAATTCGAATGGAAAATGGGAGGAATGGAGAGGTCCTTATTTTAACTAAAATAAGGACCTCCTTATTTGAAAATGACTGTATATATATATATTATCATTAGGAGTAATTAGCAACTTAAAAGACAAACAAAGCTAAAGAATAAAAAGGGAATGGTAAATAGAGAGAGAGATAGGGCTTCCTGTACCAATACTCCCATCTGAGATCACCGCTCGCCGTTCCGACCAACGTTGCTGGAAAATTCCATGATTCTCTCTTGGTAATCTTTGAACTCACTCCCTAATTTATGTAGCTAGGAAAATTATTACACATGATTATTGGAGCAATTAGTTCACACAAAACAAGCACACACGCACAGTACACGACGGGTCGGAAAGCGGTGGCCACGGCTGCAGGCCCCTCAGGCTACCCCAATTAGTCCTCCTTATTCCTCTACCACATCTCTTTCTCTTCTTGCGTTCGCCGCACCATAACCCCTGGAATTTTCACACAAGCGAAATCTCCTTTCGGCAAAGAGTTTGGTTTCGGAACTCGCCGCCGTTAACTGATTCAAGTAGATTATTTGTAGATGTTACTACAACTGTTATAAGCCCTAAATTTAAGAGATTGAAATAGGAATTTGATTAAGCTAATTAAAGACCCAGCTAAAATCCTATGTGCCTATCCTAACAGATTGTAGGAATTCTATCTTAAACTTGTGCGTTTTTGTACCCATGGCTTAAGAGGAAATAATAGGTTTAAGTATACATTACTTTCACATTAGAACTGTAAAAAATATACCATATGCCGACCCGACAAACTAATTGAAGAAATTAAGATCAAGTACTACAACAAGTTGAATTGTGGCAAGTAGTAATTCGTAATACATTTTGTATAGGTACCAGTGCATTGGACTAGCTCAGTGTACGACAAGTTAGATGCAATCTTTTTGGTGAGTTGCGCATACCTAAGTTACATGTATTTTCTGAAATTTTGGAATGAGATGCCATTGCCTGATTTTGTTGGAAAATATGGAATTTGAACGTCCTACTTGGTTTAATTGATGTTAATGCATGCGATGACTGATTTATAAATCTTTTGAGTTTCAGTTAAATTAAACCATGGCAATATGTTTTAGAAACTTGAATTTTACCCGTTGCTAGTACATGCTCGTGATAATATGATTCATTCGAACGGTGTCCTGAGCGCTAGGGGATGGGTAAAGATACTAGTGGCGTGAAGCAATAAGGTAGGAGATGCAGCCAGGCATCACCGGATAATGATATCTTACCACTCTTCAATGGGGTCGCTGCCCAACCAACTAGCAAAAATACCGTTGAATGCTATTATCACTCAAAAGTGCAAAAGTTGAAAGAGAAATGAAATGAAAAGGGTCCATCTCTTGGACCGAAGAAATGAGCTTTCGAACAAAAATGCATGTACTGGATGGTCAACGAAATATTTGAATTGTTGCTTTGAACTATTTTATAATGTGAGGTATTTCCATGGTCAAACTTGTAACTTTGGTATACGTTTCTCACCCGAGTTTCGGCTTATGAAAACCTTTTCCAATTTTTCAGGTTAAGATAGATAGCAAGTTGTGGACTGAATGAGGTGCTAGAATAACCGTGGAGAATCGTGTATTGTCTAATGGTTTGTAATTATTATACTTGTACACCTAGAAGCTCAGGGATTATGTTATTTATTCTACGCTTCTGCATACTTTGCTTATATGGTTTAAAATGACAATGATGCGAGAAATCCCTAAACTAGAATATGAGCAGGCCTTCGGCGGCTTAACACCCTCTTGGCCAGTCACGACTTACAAGGTAGGTTTTGGGTCATGACAGAAGTGGTATCATAGCATTAGTTTACGGATTTTCTTAAAACCCAGAGCTCTAGGAGTCGTCTGCACAATAGTTTCACTAACTTATGTGTCATATGTGCTTTATTTGCTCTACCTTTAAGTTAATCTCATGTTCAGAAAATTTTATGGTCAGTGAACGTTATTAAGTGAAATGACCCTTAAGGGAGGTATTGCATATGATGCACTCGATAATGGCAAATTCTGACTGATCTCTGGAAATGTAACTTACTCTATGATGCTAACTAACTCGTAGATGGAGAGCCGACAAAAAATAACCTAGAATCCTTTTGGCACTATGCCTTGATTCGCCAATGATCCCAGACTTGGCTCCATATGCTGAAGAAGGCTCTTGCGAATATGGATGATGTGAACCATTAAAAAGTAATCATAACTTACATAGAAAGGAAGGAATAGACTGCGGATAATTATAAGGCGTGGGTCTTAGAAAACAGTCAGTTAAGATGTTATTTTATATCCAACACAAGATATGAGATAGAACACTAAACTGTTACGTGGGCCGAAGTTTGAAACTAATCGATCAGAGTCCGCAACGGAAGCGTAGATATTGAGTGTACCTCTCCCAAGAATCTAGAGCTACAAGATCACAATCATTATAGATGAAGCCTATTCGCTTTGCTCATTGTGTCAACTGTCAACATTATTAGTAAGTCCTCTTGACATAAGATATTTTTGTTCGATCTTTTTGATGACATACAATATTTCTCGTGATTGATGAATCTCATTTGTTTCATTGGCTTCACCTCCTCCTTTGGGTTCTTGTGATCAAACATGAATTTGGTGGGCACAAGTCTTTGCCCTCTTGATTTGTGCAACTTACCAATACTGTGGTGCACTGATAACAACTATAGGAAGAATCGAAGGACAGAGCTGTGTCCCAAGTCAAGTCTTTGCCCTCTTGATTTGTGCAACTTACCAATTCTGTGGTGCACTGACGACGACGACGGGAAGAATCACAGAGCTGTGTGCAAGGGTGGGGTGCCAGCGGCCATGGCACCAGGTAGCTTTCAGATAACATGATCCATACATGTATTTGATATATAGACTAGTCTACACTACAACAAAAAACACCATCGGTGACATGCAAAAATGTCACTAAATGTCCAAATTTTGTCACCTATTATCTTTGGTGACATAAGGAGTGGTGTCATTATATCCATGACACTGAAAGTCAAGGGTGACAAAATTGTGTAATTGTCACGGAATGTTGTCAACAGTGACAAGAATTTGGTGTCACCAAAGACAAATTTTCCGTGACACAGGTGTCACCGAAAGTAACAGTGACAACAATATAGTGTCACGAAAGAGAAATTTTCTGTGACAAAGGTGATTATGTCACAGACAATAACAATGACAACACCATGTTGTCACGGAAGAGAGATTATTCTGTGACAAAAATTGTCACTAAAAGTACCGACCATGACAATCGATTGTGTGTCACCAATAACCTTTTATAGTAGTAGACACACAACAGTGACAATTCTTTTGTCACCGAAGAGAGGACTTTAGCAACAATACAATATATTCCATATATTGTTTTCACCTGCTTGCAAATTAAATTTTAGATTTTTTTTGTCTCTTATAACTCAACTTAGCAAAACTTAAATTGCGAAGCAGCAAAATATCATTCAAATCAAATATCCATTAAGTCAACATTCATCATCCAACTTCAAAACGTTTCAAAACCTTCATCCTCCAACAATAACCACTTCAAACTTAACATTACCGAAACTACAAAACATCCATATCCAAAAAGAACTCAAAACAAGTGTTCCATTTACTCCATCTTGGTTAGCTTCCAAAAATAACTACCAAAAAGTCTTCAACTCCATCTTGGTCAGCTTTCAAAAATAACTACCAAAAAGTCTTCAACTCCATCTTAGTCAGCTTCCAAAAAGCAACTCCATTTCCTACACTTACCTGTATAAAATTGCAAAAAAAAAATTAATAATTATATATGTAACAATGTCCGACACATGGACACGCTCCAAACACGTTTGCGTGGCTGTTCAAAACCAAGAAGCCCATCTTTTAGTTTTACAGATTTTATAAGCACATGAAAACTGCAGCAATGACAAATGGGACCTTATAGCGAAGCATCCTACTGACTTGTAAAAGAAATTAACATCCTTCAGATTGTGACACGTTTGGATTGTCTACATCATAAGCTAATCTTGAAAAAAAAAAAGCTTTCAGCCATCGAACACGAATCAAGCTCATATACAAGAAATTAACATCCTTCACAATGTGATAAGTTTGGACTGCATCACGAGCTAATCTTGAACATCCTAAAGTATATATCTAGAAAAAAAGGTCGTTAGAGGGATCATTACATCCTGATTCATTACCCCGATTCGATCGTCATGGTTTCCTATGCGTAGAGGATTATGTTCGTGTGAGTGTCATGGACATAATCTCCTCTTTAATAGTGACCAGGTCTCTGTTCAAGCTGATGGAGCAAAACCGACCTATTTGTTGTAATTGGCTAACTACTATAATACGCGATCGCTATATTGCAACCAAAAGAAAAAACAGTACTATAAAAATGGAACACAGTGAGACTCCTCTGTTGATTTCCATGACCATAGCCTTTTAAGCCAACCTATGTAACTCATACTTGCTCTCATAATTTTGGCTCAAATAACAGGTAGAGGAAAACAACAAATTCTGAGCAAAACTTTCACACATTACAATTGACATGTAGAAAAAAACTATACGTCAATTGAACAACCCAAACTCATCTATAATCTGCACCAAAAGCCGGGGTATGAAGACAGTTAAAGACTCACATGTAATTGTAGGTCGACTGAACAACTCAAGAATGTTTAACCAGTCAATGTAATAAATCTAGTATAACTAAAATGCTCATACAAAGAAATTCAAATCTCTCTTGTGAAATAGTCTTTTCGAATTCATTAAATGAAGCTACTCAATGCCGAAATCCACATGGAAACCATCAAACCTAAGTTTGACCTATTCTCATTAGATAATCAAAGTGAAATATGTTTATGTGAAATTAATGTCTATGAAAATAGTGCCTGAGGGTTTCAGTATAAGATGCTCTTATGAAGTTCCATTTGCACGTACAAATTAGAACCTATAGTCATCCGACTCAATAGTGCTTGCAGATTGGATATATGGCAGCTGGTAACTTCCACTCGAATGCATAAAACCATCCAATTGGTTCTTGATCAGACTACCAGTCTATTATCAATACAAAAATCAGAACCTAGAACAATCTGAATGTAAAGCCTATTAAGTAATCTGGATACACTAGTCTAGAATTACCTCACAAAACGGGGAATCAACAATCTTTCAGAAGGAATACTCCGCTTCGGAGATAGGAAAATACAACTAAACAATTATAAACGACAGAGAGCACCCACCTTGCTCATTTGACGTGTGTTTTCAATGGTAGCTCGTAGCTTCACCTCTGATATAAGAGTGCTTGCTAGAGCATCTTTTTCTCATTCAATTTAGTGACTGCAGTTTGGTTGAAGTCCAGAAAGACTTCCCTGTGGATACCAAAAATATCACTGTGATCAATCGTTATTAAACTCCATCAAAAAGGGAGCAGCAATTGACACGTCGCTTTCATTTTTGAAATGCCAAATATTGCTGCAAGCAGCGAGAAATTATCATATACCTAAACGCCTTCCTTTTGTTGAGAATGGCAGGCCATGACAGTTCAGCAAGAGCAGTGGACACGACGAGCAATTCAAAGTGTTTCCTGCAATATTAAATGGGAAATTTGGTTCACAAAAAAAAAAAAAAGAAAGGAAATTCCACCCAACTTAAAAGCATCGGTGACGGTGACATACTTGTCATCATGAACAGGAACTCCCCAGCTCTAAGATTATACTAAATCATTCCCAGCTCTAGCAGTTTAATGACAATTTGCCTCATATTCCCTTGGATTGAGTATCTTGATTTTACCAAACCCTAATTTAAGGTCAAGAAATTGACAAGGGACAAAATTTTGATCGACGGATATATACGCAATGATAAATAAACAAATCTAAGTAGAGAGAGAACTAGCTTAAACTCTGCCGATGCAAGGAAGGGATATTATACAGATTGTGTAATATTCTTACGGATTGAGAGCCCTTAAGTTGTGTCCCAGTCTTAATTGTAAGCTGGCAAGGAAGTTATAGGGGATATGAATCAGTTTGCAAAAATAATAAAGGGATAACTTAAAGCTGTCAATGAAAGAGGCACATTTTATATAATTGAGTTGCACATGCTAAAGTACCTCGCCGAGTCAAATGTTTGCCACAAATTGCACCATATTTTTTGCATGAGTTAACCTCGGAGCGGAGTATTACATCAGCCTCGATCATCATGGCTCAACCTCGGTGTGGAGTAGCCATTAGCATGGATGTAAGGTAAATAGATTGCAAATGTCAACTAATCAATATCATCCATTGAAATATGTTAATTAAGCAATATAATCTGGAAACATGTATAAGACAAACACACTTCAGAATTGAACCAAATCAATACTATGGAAGACTTTTTTTTTTATCGGCCTATGAAAGACTTACTCTTGTTCAAACATTCACTATATCAAAAGCCTTCATTTTAATTTCACTCTCTGCAAAAAGACATGGTGGAACAACTTCTATCTACAAACTAAATTTACTGATTCTTTTGAGAAACCATAGATATAGTTAATATACCAACAAATTATATGATATTCAAAAATAGCATACCTTGCAACTTATTTGGTCCATGAACATCAACCCAAACAAACGATTCTGCATGTATTGTGGCAATACTAGAACAAAAACTTGAACTAATCATGCAGACTGAAATTAGCTTAGAGAACCGAGACTTCCATGATTTAAACGGAAACTAGAACAAAAACTAGAACTAAACATGCAGACTGAATGAACTAAACTTGCTAAACTACTCCAATTAAAGACAACCGACAGGTAAAGCTGTCTTGTGATGACTGATGCGTGATAGAATATTGAGGTATAAATGATCAACCTTTCCCTCCACGAGGATTACCGGTCAGGTTGATTGTGCCATATCGTAGCTCACTCAACAGTCATTCCGGGATGATTGTGAACGAGGTGCAACTGTTGCCAATCAAAAAAATGGAAAGATGTTTAACTGGTGAAGATGGCTTGCAGAAAATTTCATATGGCCAAAAAACCTGAAAGGATCTCCATCATTTAGGCTCCTAAAAAATTTAAGAACATTTTAACTGCAGCATAAGAGATTTAAGAACATTCATCCACTAGTTAACCTAGAAAAAACTTAATCAACATCTTGTTAACCTAGAAATCGTATCAAGGAAAATTAAAGAAAGAAGAAGCCCTAATTAAGCCCACACAAGAGAAATTGACAATACTTACCAGATTATGCTCTTATTCGAAGAACCAATTTGGGGGTTTTTGTTTTAGATTTCTACCCATTCAGTCTATGGCTCACACCGGCTTCGAGGACTCGTATAAACCACGGATGGATCGGTTTCATTACTTCTGGGTTTTCACTCGAACACTCTGTACTTCATGCTGTCTAGCAACTCCAGTAACGGCAGCAACAGAAGAGCTTCAGGGTTTTAAATGGCAATAGAAGACCATTGACCCCTCCCTCCCTTTAATCGACTGCCTAACAAAAACCTCACTCGAACAATGAAGCCCAAATTTGATGGAGAAGAAACAGAGATGGAGAAATTTCGAGAGAGAGAGAGAGAGAGAGAGAGAAGGAAGGAAACGCCAAAATCGAAGGGGATAAAGTGAGACTTACAGAGATGGGCTGGTGAGAGGCATTTTGAGCACTAGGGCAAATTTTATCTCTGCGTGAGAGTAAAAAGTACCAAATCAGTCTGCAAAATCAAAAACAATGAACCCTGAATCAACCAATCGTAGACCACCCACCTTCACCCAGCCCTATCGGCCCCAGCTTCACCAATGGCGCCGTCCCTGAAAAACCCCAACGTGATTGACGAAAGTTTCCAACACAGAAGCCCAAAACTGAGAGATACTGAGAGGCATAGAAAATGGCCTGGGTGATCGGAGAGACGGTCGCCGGTTTGTGGGCTGATGGAAGTCTTCTGCGGGAGCGTGGCTGCGGCAGTGGCGATCGAGAGGAAGAGTAAAGTGGAGACTGGACAGAGGAAAAAGAGGAAAGTTAGGGCTGGGTTTTGGTGACGACGTCGTTTTGCTTGTTTAAAATTTTCATTTCACTTTTTGACAGCCCGCGTAAATGAGTTGGAGCAAAAATTGGGATCTTTCGGTGACAACTTCATACTTGTCACCGAATTTGTCTTTAGTGACAAAATATTTTGTCACCAAATGATCTTTCGGTGACAACTTCATATTTGTCACCGAAATTTTTCTTCAGTGACAAATATTTTGTCACTAAATCTCCTCATAATTTACCCTGGTCATCCAAAGGTTTTTGGTGACAAGCAGTAAAATTATTTGTCACCGTTGAGTATATTCAGTGTCAACACCAATTTTTTGTCACCAAAAGGTGTCAAAGGGTGTCACCGTTGGTGTTTTTTGTTGTAGTGCTACCTTGTGATGGGACGCACAAACGGCAGTTTGATGTGATCTTTTCATTGTGAAGAACTTAATATTTCAGTAATCAGAGTAATATTGTAAAAGTATTACACTTAGTACTACTTAGCCAGTAGCTAATAAGAAATTACCGTTAGTCAAGCTAGATTTATTAGCTTGGCTGGTGGAGTCAAGTCTATATCACAACATAACCTTGAAGAAATGGAAACAATTGTATTTCTCTTCCTGAGTTAGATTCATTTCCAGTTCAAACAAAAAATAAGGGACCACAACAGTCCCAGGATAATCCAGCAATTGTTTACCTTCTCTATAAATAGTTCTCCATTCACTTAGAAGCCGTTCATTCCCACAACCCACAACTGCCTTTCATAGCTTCTTAGTATCGAGCCAAGAATGACACCCTTAGCAGCGAAGACAAAACTTCCCAACCTGTTCGTTTCATGCCAAGGTTTTTTTGTCTTGTTTGCCATCCTTTCATCGGTCTTTCCTTTTGATTCCACTGCTTTTTTTTCTCCTGCAGCTGGAAAAGAAGTTGGAGAAGAAGGAATGCAAGCAGCGGCGGCTGCGGCGCTCTTGGCGTGGAAAGCTAACCTTGACAACGAAAGTCAATCTCTCTTGTCCTCATGGGTTGTCGGAAGCAACCACTGCAATTGGATTGGAATTGGTTGTAAAAGGGCTGGCAGAGTCATCACTCATATTGACCTTAGTAGTCATGGTTTGAGAGGTACACTATCGAATCTAAATTTCTCATATCTCCCTCATCTTCTCAGCTTTAATCTTACAAACAACTCACTTTATGGGACCATCCATCCTCCCCCCCCCCGCATTGGTAGCCTTTCGAGTCTCACCAATCTTAGCTTGTCCGCCAACCATCTCTCCTGAAATTATGCGTAAGCGTTCAATCTACTCCGGGGGGGGGGGGGGGGGGGGGGGGGGGGGGGCGGTGTTGTTGGGGGTGAATAGGAGTTTTGATAAAAATTACCAATTTAGAGAAAGATTAACAGATAAAAAAAATTAGATAGCTGAATGGGTTGATTATCGATTAATCCAAACCTAAACTCAAGTAGTGTAGTAAAATATAATTGATACGAGAGACACACGATTTACGTGGAAAAACTTAGGGTCCTAAATAATCCTAAGCCAAAACCACGGCCTAACACTACTAATTTATTCTATTAATAAAAAAGAAGTACAGATTGCGAAATAGTAAAAACCTTACCCAAGCCTTTACCTATTCTTGCCAATCTCCGATACTCCCCGAGCTTCTTCAAGATCCAGTTGATGCACCACGGACTTCACGCCCGATCTCCAGATTCAACCGGCTCCGAATCAATCTCCAAAAGATTCGGCCTCAGCAGCAAATGGTGTCAAAAACCACAAACAATGAATGGATGAATGATAAGATGTGAACGTGATCTAAAGAACCCGAAAGGCGTTGAAAGATTGTGAGAACTAAACAAGAACGAGGGCTACAACGCAAACTGTAATCTCCCTCACAAAAGTGTCATGCCCCACCCATTTATTTCTTTACTAAAAACCAAAATCTCTCTCACCTCCATAGAGAACAAAAAAAACAGAGTGCAAGCCTTTCTTTTTGTCACGCTCTCGATTTTCAACATAAATAAATATTCCGCTTTTAATAAAAGGGGTCCTCACATATCATTAATAATATCCCAAAAGAGTCCCCACCTGTTTACCTTTACAACATGTCTCCAAATTTAAGGAAAATACAACAGTGGCACTCCGGCCCAAATAAGCTTAAAATAAGTTCGAACCAAATGTTAAGTTACAAATAGTTTAATCAAAAGGAAATTCTTGAATGAATAGTTACAAACCCATCTTTAACAAAAGAAGTCAATTACAAAGATGACCAAGTAACTCAACACAAATAGTTTTCAAAAAGTCTTTCACTTCCAAGCATACAATCCATGCGAGCTATTGCCCAACATTTGAACCTGAAAAGAAAGATTAGGTTGAGCTACATTAGCCCAGTAAGAAAATCTTTACCAACTTTATATGAAAACATGATGACAAGTGCAAAGGAAGGAAAACTAGAGATATAGCTCAATCGATGGATAACAATCAATTCATGTGTATGCCAACATTCAATACGATCATTTTAAGACATGTCATTATCACAACATGCCAACTAGTTCACAAGACATTGACAACTCTAGTAAATCTCGACACGACTCACTATCGCCAATCTCCATCATCTGTATTTCCACCCCTTGCCTTACAGTATAACACCACAAGGGTTACCGTATTAAAGGACTTCCATTCCGGATCTTGAGAACCCCGTACGTCTTCTAAAGATCTCCAACATACGTCCAAGTTCATTTTCCATTGACTCTTCAAATAGTGAACATAAGAAACTTTCCGGGTCTTAGGGCCCCATATACCCACGATATATTCCGGGTACTTGTGACCCCGTACATCCATTTTACATTCCGGGTCTTAGGGCCCCATATACCCACAATACATTGCGGGTACTTGTGACCCCGTACATCCATTTCACATTTCATAGCACGTATTTCCAAAACTCTAATTTCAAGAATGTAGATAGGAGAAAGATATTGATATTAAGTAGGTAGTTCACATACCAGCTCGTATTTCCGTTTTGTTCCCAAACTTATTATCTCGACTCACTCCTTGTACTACATGGCACCAATAGTCAAGTTGTCACATCGTACATTAATAAATACCTTAAGATCACGTTATTCCTCTAAGTCTATCACGATGCCCCTCGTCACGTACCGTACCCACAAATGACTCCACGACACACCATCCGCTAGGTTCTAAACGAGAATCTTACCGAAAGAGTGCCAAAGGAACTTAGGAAGCTCAACAAGATGAGACACGAGGATACGAGTGACAACACTACCCATCAGATCAATATACAAGCTCATATCTTCCCATAACACTCACCACTTTATCCCTTATAGCCCACAGTACTCCTATCGATCTTACGGTATATTTCCCCAACCAACGTCGTTGATATTATGCCCTAATGAGTGCTAAGGGACAAGATCAAATAACGAGTCATTAGAACATAAGAAATCATGCTCAAGAGTGACTTAAACATGTTCTAATCATATAGGGGATCATAACACGGAACAAGAATAACCTTAGAAATAACCACAGACATCGGTAGACTGACACATCTCTACTCAAAAGGTCATAACTTTCTTTTTACTAAGAGATTTAAGGTGATTCTAGTGGCAAATGAAAGCTGACTTCAAGACCTTCGAATCGATATAAAATTTGCATGAAACGGATATCGGACAAAGAAGTTATGGTCATTTGAAGTTGGGCTGAAACCCAGAAAGCGAGCAGAATTTCCAGAGAGGAGGGGGATCAATCCCCCAAGGGAAAAATCCAGTTTTGAAGTGAGGGATCGATCCCTCATGCTTGGGGATCAATCCCTGGGTGATTTCGGGCGATTTCTGCAGTTTTTGACAGACTTCAAAGAGGGAGAAGGAGGACGATCAATGTTCGATTTCCACATCAAATCAACATATAAACACATAAAAGAGGTAAAGAAGTCCCTACCTCGCGACGAAAACCAAGATCCACAAGATTTGAGCAAGCCCTAGCTTCCTTGAACTCCAAAGCTTCGTTCCAAGCTTCACCCGGCGAAACCCAAGCTCAAAAGCGCGAATGGAAGGTCGAATAGAGGTTGATTCTTGAGGATTTTGTGAGATGGAGTGAAGTTTTGAGTGATATAGCAAGAGAGAGAGAGACACACGGTAGAGAGAGAGAGAGATTGGCGTGAGAGAGAGAGATATAAGGAGATAAAATGATCTCCTACACCACACACATCCCTTATATACCCCTATATCTTTATATCACATTCACACTCCCTCTAGTTTCTATTCTTTCACTTCAATCCTCAATTCAAACAATCACTTAATAAACCATATTCTCCCAATTAGGCATTTAATAATCATTTCAAAAATTAAAATTTTACGGGTCTCTACACTTTTGCTCTTTAATAAAAAAACAAAACTCTTTACGGGTGTAAAGGCCTCCCTGCTATCCGGCCCCTTTTTTACAGAAAGTCTATTGGCACAGCAAATCTGTGCACAGATTTCTATGTGGGGCCCACTAAGGGTCTCATACAAGTGATCCAAATCATTCATTATGTTTAAAACATTTTTTCAAGGGCCCTCGCGAAAAATTAGCTCAATCCGATACCTATAAGTACTTGATCTAATCGTCTAACTTTTCATTCTCTAAAAACTCAGAATGAAAAGTTAGATGATTAAATCAAGCACTTGTAGGTATCGGATTAAGCTGATTTTTTGCAAAGGCCCTTGAAAAAATATTTTAAATATAATGAACGGCTCAGATCACTTGTGTGGGACCTGTAGTGGGCCCTACATAGAAATCTATGTACAATCTGTGCACAAATTTGTTGTGCCAGTAGACTGGTTCCTTTTTTATACCCTATATCCCCTTAAACGAAAGTCTTTAAATGACGCATAAAAGGAAACCCAATTTTCGAACCTTTTTAAAGAAAATTGATTAAGGATTACATATATATGGAAAACAAATTTTCAGAGAGATTTTATACGAAAGACAAACGTGTAGAAATAAGATTTCTAATCTTGGAAAAAATATGCATGATGTGCTGTGTAATGCTTTTATCTCTCACGCAATTGGATCGATTTTGCCGCGGTCAACTTGGCATAGATAAAGGGAGGAGCATCGAGCGAGAAACTACCCCATAAAAACCTACCCACTACAATCAAACGGAATTGATATAACAAAGATACCAATGAAAGTTTTGAACAACCCCGGAAAATGCCAAAATATCTAACATCTCTGGCTCAATACCACCTAGAATAGGCCAATTGTCAAATCTCAAGACCTTGGAGCTAAACCAAAACCAAATAGGTAGCCCCATACCCAAGGACATAGGATCGCTCATTTCTCTTATTGAGCTCACTTTACATTCAAACAATCTCTCTGGTCCAATTCCTACTTCTATAGGGAACTTGTTGAACTTAACCACTCTTTTCCTTCACCGCAATCATCTTTTTGGGTCAATCCGCAAAGAAGTAGGGATGCTAAGGTCTCTCATTTACCTCAGACTCGCAAGAAACAATCTCATGGGTACAATCCCTGCTTCTATAGGGAACCTAAAATTCCTTGTGTCTTTGGCTATATTTGATAACCAACTTACTGGATCTATTCCCCCACAATTTGAAAATCATACACTTTTGGGAACTTTTTACGCAAGTGGTAACATGATCACTGGTCCTTTACTGGACCTACGCATACGTGGATCACTTCAAAACTTTACAGCCACACATAACAATTTCAATGGACTCATCTACAAAAGCTTGAAAAATTGTACTCCCTCCGACCCTTTTTTAGAGTCCAGTATTCCATTTTGGGTTGTCTTTTAATAAGTGTCCATTTTGTAAAGTTAATAGGTAAAAGTTGGTGCATTTTCTATTTTGCCCCCAAAAGTAGATTCCATTTTAAAAAGTTAGTGAGTAAAAATGTAATGATGATGTCTCCATATAGGGTAAATGGAGAAAGTGGAGGTAAAAGTTGATATGAAAGGTGTAATGATGATGTCTTTTTAATAAGTTAGAGTTACAAAGCAGGATACTTAAAAAGAGACGGAGGGAGTAGCAGCTTATACAGGGTAAGGCTTGAGGGAAACCAACTTTCGGGAAACATATCATAAGATTTTGGACTATACCCAAATTTGGATTATATTGATTTGAGCGACAACAATTTCTACGGCGAACTCTCACCAAGATGGGGAAAGCGTAAAAATTTAACAAGTCTCAACATGTCCAATAATAATATTTCTGGAGGGATACCCCTTGCATTGGTAGAGGCAACTCAACTTTCTAGACTTGATCTCTCTTCAAATCATTTAGTGGGAGAGATCCCAACAAAATTCGGTAGTTTGGTTTCTTTGTTCGACCTTAAGTTGAATGACAACCAACTATCAGGTAATATTCCTCCAGAACTCAGCCGCCTTCCAAACTTAGTGACTCTAAATTTGGCAGCTAACAAATTAAGTGGCTCAATCCCTCGAGAGCTAGGGGATTGTATGCAGCTATTGAACTTGAGTTTGAGCAATAATAGACTTGGGGAAAACATTCCTTTGGAACTAGGTCAACTCCATGGCCTTGAAAGTTTTCATTAAGGTGAGAACTTGTTGTCAGGTAAAATACCCAAGCAGTTTGGAGTGCTAAAAAGGTTGAAAACGCTAAATCTCTCCCACAATGAGCTCGATGGTTTCTTACCATCTTCTTTTGATAGTATGTTGGCTCTTTCATCAGTTGATATATCTAACAATCAACTGGAAGGCCCCCTTCCTCATATCAGAGCCTTTCAAGAGGCTCCATTTGAGTCACTCCGAGGTAATAAAGGTTTATGTGGTAATGCAACTGCTTTGAAGGCCTGCCAACTTCATGGGGTTCCTAGAAAGATGGAAAAGAATTTGGTGTTACTGATCTCTCTTCTCTCTTCTGGTTTTGGGATTTCAAGTTCTTTCCCTCATGGTTCTCGGACTTTGCTTGTCTTTTAGAAAGAAAATCAAGAGCACAACAAATGAGCCAAGCCAATTAAATAATGGAAATTTGTTTGCAATATGGAGTTATGATGGCAAGATGGTGTACGATAACATCGTTAAAGTGACGGAGAACTTGAGTGTCAAATATTGCATTGGGGAAGGAGGATGTGGTACTGTTTATAGAGCTACCATGCCAAATGGTCAATTAGTTGCCGTGAAGAAACTTCATGCATTATCTAATCGTGACTCATTTAACCAAAAAAGCTTTACGAGTGAGATCAATATATTAACAGAGATAAGGCACCACAACATCGTAAAGCTTTACAGATTTTGTTCGCATCCAAGACACTCGTTTTTGGTTTATGAGTTCTTGCAAGGTGGAAGCTTGGCAAACGTACTTGCCTCGAAAAAAGAAGCAGAAAATTTAGATTGGAACAAAAGAGTGGATGTTATTAAGGGTTTGGCAGATGCTCTATCTTATATGCACCACGATTGTTCGCCTCCAATCATCCATCGCGAAATTTCGAGCAAGAATTTTTTGTTTGATTCACAATACGTGGCTCACATCTCTGATTTCGGGACGACCAGATTTATGAAGCCAGACTCTTCCAATTGGACTTCATTTGTAGGAACCTTCGGATATGCTGGTCCTGGTATATTGCTATATTGCACTTCTTTTTTCTCCTTTTTATAAATTTCCAAGTCAACCTTAAAATGTTTATAACTCCTTTCCGACTAGCAAAGTCATCCTTAAAATGTTTATAACTCCTTGCCGACTAGCAAAAAAAAAATCCTCCTTCATGAAGGGTATAACTATTAGCTTATTGATTGTAGAGTTGAACAAACTAGCTAGAAGTTTGAATATAGGAGAAGATTCTACTCACACCACATTTCACACAATTTTTGACACTACATCTCAATCCTCTCTCTCTCTCTCTCTCTCTCTCTCTCTCTCTCTCTCTCTCTCTATAATTAAATTTTATAATGTTTATAACTTTTTTAGTACATGTATATTTTTTACAAAATTTATATTTTGAAACTTACTTGTGAGTGGAACCCTCCCTTGAATATATGCGTAAATGCGAAACTTAATTAGCCAATGCCTGAAATGTGGCATGAGCACGGTTCTCGTTTCTCCCGTCCCATCATACCCTTTTGGCAAGCATTTATTTCTTTCTCTTGGACTTTGTTAAATTGTGTATTTGGTGTTGGAATCAATTGTTTCTCATTGAAAAATAAATTCAGGATACAACCACACATATATAGAAAAATGAAACAACCTATTAGGAAAGAATAAATATGAAAAGAGAATGATTATACGCAATCCCGAGATTATGGAATTGAGATCCTGATTGATTGTTTCATTGTGCGGTGCTAATTGATAGTTGCCTTCTTTTGCATAGTGTCCACTAATACTCCCCCTCAAGGTGGAGCATGGAGGGACATAATGCCCAACTTGGACCGTAGATGACCGAACTAGTCGACCCCCAATGCCTTGGTGAAAATGTCTGCTATCTGCTTAGTAGAGGCAATGTGACTAAGGTGAAGGAGCCCTTGTTGTACCCTTTCCCGAACGAGGTGGCAGTCGATTTCAATGTGTTTGGAGCGCTCATGGAAAATCGGATTTCGGGCAATGTGCAAAGCAGCCTACTTGTTGCAATATAAGGTGATGGGTGATGAGAGGGAAACTGCTAAATCACGGAGTAAAGTGTGAAGCCACAAGAGCTCGCAAGTGGTCGAAGCCATGGCCCGATATTCAGCTTCGGCGGAGGATTGGGAAATGACACTCTGCTTTTTAGTGCGCTAAGAGACGAGGCTGCCACCAAGAGTAATAAAATAACCTGTAGTCGAGTGACGAGTCATAGGACAACTAGCCCAGTCGGAGTCAGTGTATCTGGTGAGAGTGAGATTGGAACCGGTAGGAATGAGGAGGCCATGGGAAGCGAAACCTTTGAGGTAGAGTAGAAGATGAGTGGCAGCATCAAGGTGAGGGACCCATGGGGTGTGCATAAATTGGCTAAGCATATTAACAACGAAAGTGCTATCCGGCCGCGAAATGGTGAGGTAGATAAGGTGGCCGACAAGCCGACGGTAGGAACTCGGATCCGAGAGGGGTTCACCAGAATCGGCTGTGAGTTTGAGATGCTGCTCCATCGAGGAAGAGGCCGGGCGGCAACTGGATTGACCGGTATCATCGAGGATGTCAAGAATGTATTTGCGCTGATTAATAAAAATTCATGTTGCAGAGCGGGCGACTTCGATGCCTAGAAAATACTTAAGCTTGCCAAGATCTTTTAACTGAAACTGACTTGACAGGAACCCCTGTTAGCGACGGATAGAAGCCAAATCATGGCCTGTAATAAGTAAATCATCAACATATACGAGAACAACGAGAATATTAGAACCAGTTTGCCGAGTAAAGAAGGAGTGGTCAGCTTGAGATTGTTTAAACCCGGCAGAGAGAAGGACGGTAGACAGTTTTGAATACCAATTGCGGGATGCCTGTTTGAGCCCATAGAGTGACTTTTTGTAATTGACAGACACGTGTCTCCCCCTGTCAGCCATATCCCGGAGGAAGGGACATGTAAACATCTTCGTCGAGGTCGCCATGTAAAAGAGCATTGTTAACATCTAACTGGTGTAAGGGCCAGTTGCGAGCAGCCGCAATAGCGAGTACACAACGGACGGTGACCAACTTTGCAACAGGAGCGAAAGTGTCGTGATAGTCCAACCCCTCAACTTGAGTATAACCTTTGGCTACCAAGCGTGCTTTGTAATGTTCTATGGATCCATCTGCTTTTAATTTAGTTTTAAAAACCCATTTACAACGAATCGTTTTTTTGCCAGGAGGAAGAGGGGTAAGAACCTAGGTGTTATTGCTTTCAAGGGCATGGAGTTCGTGAGAAATGGCATCGCGCCAGTGTGTGTGCTTGATGGCTTGACTATAGAAAGATGGGTCATGCGAATGCGATAAAGCCGAAGGAAAAGCAAAGTAAGATGGGGAAAGATGTGAGTAGGAAATAAAATCACTTAACGGATAGACTGTACCTGAAGATTGCGGTGGAGTAGTGGTAGAGGCAGTGGTGGCAGAGGGAAGTTTAGGACAAAGGTAGTCCCGAAGATAACCTGGAGGGCGATGAGCTCGGGATGGTCTAGAGGGAACGGTTGAGGAGGAAGGTTCCAGGGAGTTGGCGTGGAGGTCGGATGTGATGGAGTGGGTAGGGGGGGCCAACGGGGGGTTGGGCTGAGGGGCTGGGGACGGGTTAGGGGAGCTGGAGGTGGGTGTATTGGAAATAGGAAGAGTGGGTAGTGGGGGTGGATTAGGAGTGGTTAGTTGGGGTGGACCAGGAGAGGTGAGAGGTTCGGCTGGGTAGAGCTCAGTGAGACTAGGGGACGGGTTTGGAGGGGTGGAATATAATGGGGGCTGGTGGTGTGGAAGGGAAAAATATTCTCAAAAAAGTTGACGTCCCGAGAGATAAAAAATGTGTTCGTGTCAAGATTAAAAAGGCGGTATCCGTTGTGGCGGGGAGGATATCCCTAAAACACACAAGGGACACCGCGGGGTTGAAAGTTGTCGCGGTCGACACGGGATGTCTAAGCATAGCAGAGACATCCAAAAACACGTAAGATAAACCGCTGTTAAGACACACTCACCCCAAAATTTGATGGGAAGATGGGCTTGGAAACATAAGCAGTGTGCCACATTTAATAAGTGACGATGCTTACGTTCAGCACCGCCATTTTGTTGAGGGGTATCAACACAAGTGAGTTCTTGTAAAATTCCATTATTATGAAATAATTTTTGAATGGGACGAGATAGAAATTCGGAGCTATTATCAAAATGGAAAAATTTAACTAGGGCATTGAATTGTGTTCTGACCATGTTGAGAAAAAATTTGATTTTGGAAAAAGCATCTGATTTGTAACGCAATAAATATACCCAAGTAGTATGCGTGCAATCATCAACAATTGTAAGAAAATAACGTGCCCCACATGTTGAAGGAGTATGATAGCCACCCCAAATGTCAATAAATATTCGATCAAACGGAACAACACTTTTATTGAGAATAATTTCAAAAGGTAATCTAGTATGTTTCCCATGCAAATAGGCGTCACAAAGACAAGCATTATTAGTAGGGTTTTTAACAAGAGAAGGAGGTAAACTAACAGGTGCAAGATGACCTAATCTTTGGTGCCATAGGGTGGAGTCATCAGTTGGAGCTGTGAGGGCAGTGGACGGTGGTGTGCGGGGGTAGTACAAGCCATTGCGTGCCTCACCCGCTCCAATCACATTCTTCAACTTCAGGTCCTAAAATACGCAGAAAGTAGGAAAAAAGAAAACATTGCACTTAAGGTCACGGCATAATTTTTGTACAGATAATAAATTGAAACAAAAACTAGGGACATGCGAGACAACATGAATAGAGCCAGAGGCGGGACCGGATTGGCAAAATTTGATCGGTAACTATATATGAGTTAAAAATGAATAAATGGGGCGTCATGTGAGAGGAAGCCCCACTATCAATAATCCAATCATGTGAAATAAAATTGGTATTACCGAAAAAAAATGCAGATGGATGTTCGTAAAAATCATGTGCTTGGGATGCTTCGGCGGGGCTCAAGTGGGGATTGAAATTCATGACGGACGATTGTGCTGCATAATTGGAGTAGTTAGATAGTGGATGCGAGGGTCGGTTGAAGAACCAATCGGGGTACCCAATGAGTTGAAAACAACCTGACGGTGGTGACCCGTCTGGTTGCAATGTGTACATGTACAGTAGGCATTGGGATCTTTGCTTCCGCGAGTGTGCGATTCCTGCTGGATGTCCCCTTGTGGATGATAAGCCCCACCGCGGCTATCTCCCCGTGGCTGATTGGAATGAGTTATAGGTAGTTGCCGAGGGAATTGTTGTTGTCGGATTGGAGGGCCTGCATAGGGAGGCTGCCGTGCTTGAGGAGAGTTGAAGTTTTTGGGTTGGTTTTGTTGGTAGGGCCGCTGGTCATGAGAGTTCCGCCGTTGGATATTGTTAGAGATGGACCGAGACGGTTGAGGCCCAAACCTCTGACTCATCATTGCGGAGTCTGCCTGGATTGGTTGAGTAGTCGTTGGAGGCATCTTGGTTTGTTCTTTCGAGATCAATAAGCCGTAAACCTTCCCAATGTCGGGGAGCGGGTCCATGGCAAGGATATGAGTGCGAAGGACATGGTAGGGTTCATTGAGGCCCATTAAGAGTTGATAGACTCGTTCGTTTGACACCTTTGTTTGCCATGCAGCAGTGGTGTTGCATGTGCAATTGTTGCATGTGCAGGCTGGAAGGAGAGTGATTGATTGCATCAAGTTGGTCCCAAAGAGTTTTGAACTTGTTGTAATAGTTGGTAATGTCGAAATTAACCTGTTGGAGATTGGTAATCTCCTTGTGAATTTTGAAGATGGTGGCATTGTTGCCTTGGGTAAATCTGGACTCAAGATCACGCCATAGCTCATACGGTGTGCGGCAACTTGTTAGGCTTGGAGTGATGGTGTTGATGATGATGTTCAATAACCATGAGAAGACCATTGTAGAAACTCGTTTCCACAGAGGTTGAATATCGGGATCTGCGGGACAGGGTAGGGTGTTATCAATGAAACCCAATTTATGTTTGGCACAAAGGGCCATCGTGATTGAACGGCTCCAGGACCCATAGTTGGTATGGGTTAGGGCAATATCAACAAGAGGGGTGCGGGGGTGATCGGCTGAATGAAGAAAGTAAGGAGATGAGAGATCAGAAATAAGTTTCTGAACCTTTTCTTGTGCCTCAACCATGTCGGTAAAGATGACTTTGAGGCTGAAGCGATCGAGTTCTTCCAGTTCTGTGGTGGGTTTAATTTCGTGGGGAAGGCAGAGTAAGAGAACGTAGACCACACTCTGATACCATGTTAAATTGTGTATTTGGTATTGGAATCAATTGTTTCTCATTGAAAAATAAAGTCAGGATACAACCAAACATATATAGGAAAATGACACAACATATTAGGAAAGAATAAATATGAAAAGAGAATGATTATACGCAATCCCGAGATTATGGAATTGAGATCCTGATTGATTGTTTCATTGTGCAGTACTAATTGATAGTTGCCTTCTATTGCATAGTGTCTTTTTTGCACAGAACTAGCATATACAATGGAAGTTAATGAGAAGTGCGACGTTTACAGTTTTGGGGTGCTAACACTGGAAGTGATTATGGGGAAGCATCCGGGCGATCTCATCTCATCTCTATCATCATCATCATCTGCATTGTCATCATCTAATGGACAGACGATTTTGTTGAAGGACGTGTTGGATCAACGCCTCCCGCATCCTAATGATCAAGTGGCAGAACAGGTAGTGGTTGCTGCGAAATTAGCATCTGCGTGCTTGAATGCTAGTCCAGTGTCTCGACCAACCATGCAACAAGTTGCTAGGAAGCTGTCAAGTCCAAGGCAATCTTTGCAAATTGAGTTCCACCTGATTACATTAGGAGATCTTCTTGGTAACAAGTGCTTCACTTCTTGAGTTTCCTTGAACTTCAGCTCTTGTTGATATTTTTAAACGCCGGTTTTTATTTTTATTTGTATTTTAACGACTTTTCAATTTCACCCTTGTTTAGTGTGCTTTCTACGATCTTTTGTACTTTGTTGATGTAGAATATCAAGATATGATGTAAAATAGACTTTCATTCAATAAAGGGTAAATTTCACTGATCTCCGCTGAGATTTCTGAAGAAAAGGAGACCTCCCTTGTAGTTTCTGAAAATGCACTGAACTCATATAAGAAGCTCCCCGAACTACTTTCATAGCCTCCTCTTTAGTTATATGCCAATAATTACTTAAGAAAGAAACGAAGGGTGAATGAACAAAAAGAGTCATCGGTAATTTTTGGTTAGTTTGAAGATAGAAAAGAGGGTGAATGTACAATGAATGCCTCTTCCTTGCAGACTCTTTTTGAAAAAACCAAACTTACACCTAGACCATTTGCTTCTCTTGTTAAGGATGAAAGAATCCTTTACCAATCCAAAGTTTGTAAGAAGGTGAAAATGATCCGTTGTACGCTCACGAAGATGGTCTTCGATGTCTTTGAGCTACCGGAATCCAACCACCATTTCCTCCTCTTGAAATGCCGCAACGGTTCCACCGGTGACCTGGATCTCTATCTAGTGTGCCTTCTTCTGCTTCAATCCCTTCATTTTCGTAATCTACGATGTCCCACAATCACAATGAGCATACTGTAAACCAAGTGTCTCAAGAAATGCTAGAGTGAAAAGGCTTCCTGTAAGCACAAAAATACAGAGCAAATGAAGTAATGTCACACAGATGTTGAAGCACGACATCAGAATGTACATTAAAACTTAACCAGAAGGTTTAAAATTCGACAAGGAAATAGGATAGGGGCTCTTAACATTGCATGATTGCATCCAATTCAAAGTGACTATATTTCCTACGGGCAACACTGTGTCTGTCAAAGTGACTTATTAGTTTATTTTTATTCAAAAAATAATAATCGCATTTGTTAGTTTTGCGTCAAAATTTTATGAATTATTGATTCTTCTCGGAGATAGGAATCAGAAAAGTAAAAATTATGATCAAATTTTGAAATTTTGTGAATAAAAACAAAAATAAGTCAAAAAATCTAAAATGCAAAAAAATTGATCCTACGTCAATGATTAATGAATTCCTCTTGCCAACCAATAAAAAAAAACTCCTAGTACTATATTTGAGCTTAAGCAGCCACTAAGAAATTCCGTCAGTCAAGTTAGATATATTAGCTTGACTTGTAGAGTCAAGTCTATAGCATAACATAACCTTGAAGAAACGGTAACATTTGGCGGGCGAGAAATACAAGATACTTTAATGGGGATGAGATGTCGTTCCCAAAAATTAAGAGTCTTTTTCTTTCTAATTTGTTTAGTTGGGAGTCGAGGGAAAGCAATCCTTCCCATGATCAGTTTCTTGACATGTTAAATATATATTTCTGGTGCTTAGAATTGCATATAGGCTCTCTAGATGGAGTATATTTTTTTGGCCTTTTTTTTTCCTTTGCTTTCTTTTGTCCATGGGTGCTATCTCTTTGATATCTTTTCAAAAAAATTAATATTACTTATCTAAAAAGAGAGATAACAATTGTATATTTCTCTTCTTATAAGTGTGGAAAGAAATTGAACTGAATGATTATGTTATTTTCAGTTCAATTAAAAAGAGGGGACCATAACTATCTCAATAATTCGTGGTTACATTATTCACCGATTTAATGGGTGGGGAAATGATTCACAATACTTGTACATCGTAGGCCATGATCTTGCGTGAGAATATTCAAACCTGCAAAGAATTCTCCAAGTGATAAAAATATGAAAAAACAGCAATGAGTGATTCCAAGTCTAGATGCATGCATCTTTCGACTTGAATTCCAGCCACCTGCATGATTCCGATTGATATATATGGTAGTTGAATTGTTCTCGACATTTAGGCTCGGCGTGCTGTATTTTGAATTCCACGACTTAATTACTATGCTCAACTTTATTTTCAGAGACGTCAATTTATTTAAAATATATTTTTAAAATTTTCTACAAAAAAATAGCCTACTCGATATTGGTTAGGATTTTATTGATTTCCATCTTTTTACCAGGTTCGTTTAATGGTTTTATTATCTTATTTCTCTTCAATCATTACTTTGATTTTTTTTTATCTTTTTTCAATTATTATTCTTATTTTTAATTATTATTTTATTTCTCTCTATAATTATTATCTACAAATCTAAATTTAAAATCCTAAAACAAACAGTATATTGTGGGGACGAAAATTGAATAAATAGACGAAGCATTTGTCAACTCTCGATAATTCGTGCAAAACTCCGAAATGGGTTGCAATCAATCGGTGTACCCTAGTTGGGGAAGTGGGGCGATGGGACTTCGACACGTGTCCATAAATGTCGGTTTGATGATAAATACTCCGACTCCTACATACAGACCCCCGTGGAGATACGACAAAATCCAAAGCGAAAGATGGGACTGGGATTAGATGAGAAAAGAGAGAGAGAGTACCCCTTTCCCTTTGGTTGGTCTCTGACAAAATCTTATTTATCCTGACATCATTCAAAAAAGTAGGAGTATTGATCAACAAAAAGGTTTCACTATTTATGTGTGTCTTTATAATAGGACTTCCCAAAGTTTACATTGGAGGCTACTATTTGAGATAACGCCCCTGACTTGTTTTTGCAAGTAGCCAGAGAGTGGCCGGATAATTTTTAGAGTGTTCTTGGAGTGTGCAAGGGGAGAATGTCGAAAAAAAATTGGACATATGGAATTTGAGTGTAAGACACGCGTCGGAGAGTGTCGGTATTCAACAACCGGTACAGTGGTACTTAACCTCCGACGATGTATCCGTTCTACATCGGTCCTCACTTTCTTACTGTGTTAGCATAATTGGACAATCGCGATATTTACAGAGAACATATTGTGACCACAGTATAGGACCCCGAGGCACCAAGTCTGTAGTTGGAGACTTTTCAAGATAAGACGGCTTTTTCTCCTCCATTCAGTAGCCATCCACAAGTTGTCGATAAATTTAGTATCCATCCACAAGTGATCGAAAGGTTAAGACTCATGTAAAACAAACTGTCTATTGATAAGTTGAACATTCTAGCATTAACACCTGCGCTGAACATTACAGTTCTTCCCACGTACCTGACGTGTAGCAAGAATTTGTGGAAAGAAGTGTTCGATTAAGACCATGTATGTGAAGCCCAGGCTAGGGGGAAAAAATGGAAGCTATTTCAAAATCATATATGTTTTTTATATTCTGGTTTTTAAAATTCATGTTTACCACCTGTAGCGGACCGAACTTGGCTTCGCCGGGGCTCGTCTACGCCGAGACATGCCGGTCGTGGGCGATGCCTTCACTTTGCATCCGGCAGCCGAGAGAACCATGCCATGCTCGGCCACCTTTTGTAAGGTGGCCCCGTAGACGATTTTTGCTTGACCAAAAGCCCCTTCAGGCTCGGCTACCCTCTCGCTCGGCCGCCCGCGCGACCAATTGGGCTCGGCCACCTGTGCACTCACGTGTCGCCCCGCGTGTTGAGGCGGTTACACCAGAGGATAATCATGAGCGCACATGGAATGTGCCAGCTCACACCAAAACGGTTACCAGATTCGTCCAATGACGTCACCTGACTCGTGCAAGGCACGTGCCTGTGCTTGGAGAGCAAGTCAAGGAGACTCTATAAATATAGAAGGATAACGCCTCTGCGGAGGTACGCACTCTTATATGCGATTACCCACTCAAAACCCTAGTTTCTCTCCTTGCTTCCTACACATACTTATCCTCTCGCCGGAGGGCCTTGCCGGGCAACCCCTGGCCAGGTCTTAGTCGTGCGCTCACTGTGCAGGTTGCGTGGAGAAGGCTAGGAAATCACTGAACCAGCGGAGGAAGGATTCAAGCTAGAAGAGACGGGCCACACACCACCCTTGTTCTTGCACAAATTGAACAGGAGGGACAAATAAGTCACGATTTACAATGTACGCAATCGCACTTTTGGATCCTCTATTTTTCCCTCATGACCATTAGGAAATGAAGCCACAGAGAAATGAAAATTTTGCAAAATGGAGGCATGAGGGAAGAAAAATACAGGAACAATTAAGGTTTTTTTTTTTTTTTGAAGTGTAATTAAGGTTGTGTTGGGATTAAGGATTTTTTTTGAACTGATAATGCAGGGGCTTCATGGATATGTTGCATGTTTTAGTTGATGTCCTGTTTGCTTCCCTTTATTCTTTCAATCCTTTGTTGTCGTTTTCGGATTGGGTTTATATTGGTTTGGTTTCTTGCCAACTTTTGTAGAATCTAGGGTGGTTATGGAGGTGGGGGGTCCACTTGGTTGGGATGCGTACTTTCTCGTTGTGATTGCATCATGCCCATGGTCCTTTCTTTTAATCGTTGTGATCCTATGTCAATGATTAATGAATTCCTCTTGCAAACCAATAAAAAAAAAAAAAAACTCCGTGAGTCAAGTTAGATATATTAGCTTGACTTGTAGAGTCAAGTCTATAGCATAACATAACCTTGAAGAAATCGTAACATTTGGCGGGCGAGAAATCCAAGATATTTTAATGGGGATGAGATGTTGTTACCAAAAATTAAGAGTCTTTTACTTTCTAATTTGTTTAGTTGGGAGTCGAGAGAAAGCAATCCTTCCCTTGATCAATTTCTTGACATCTTAAATATATATTTATGGTGCTTAGAATTGCGTATAGGCTCTCTAGACAGAATATATTTTTTGGCCTTTTTTATTTTCCTTTATTTTGTACATGGGTGGTATCCTTTTGATGTTTTTTTCAGAAAAAACTACTTATCAAAAAAAAGAGAGAGCAATTGTATATTTCCCTGTATAGTTGTCTTTTGGTTTCATTTGTTAGATACTGGCTGTTTTTGTTGGTTGTTGTATGAGATTCTATCCCTAGACATTGATTTTTGTGGTTGAGCTTAATCAGATTCGCACTATAACTATCTCAATAATTCTTGGCAACATTATTGAACAATAGTGATAGCAGGGGTGGCATTTACTCGGTGGGGCAATGATTCACAATACTTGTACATCGTAGGCCATGACCTTGCGTGAGAATATTCAAACCTGCAAAGAATTCTCCAAGTGATAATAATAGTATCAAAAATCAGCAATGAGTGATTCCAAGTCTGGATGCATGCATCTTTCGACTTAATTCCAGCCACCTGCATGATTCCGATTGATATGGCAATTGAATTGTTCTTGACATTTAGGCTCGGCGTGCTGTATTTTGAATTCCACGACTTTATTACTATGCTCCACTTTATTTTCAAGGAAAGGGAAAAAGATCGTGAGAAAGTTTTGGTCTGAAAACGATTGTCCCGCATATTGTTCGAAACAGTAGTGTTATTAGGCAATAACAAGTACCTATGTAACAAGCCGACAATTGCTTTCCAAGAAAGTACTCGAGAAACAAGGCACTAGCTATACCCTGTACATGGAATCCTGTTATTACGGTGACGGGTGACCTCTAACACCAACAAAAACAAACTACTGTAGTGGATTTCGAGTTCCTTGGCGATTTTAAGCACAGAGCTTTACACCCTGAAAAGAATGCCGACAGTAGCTTAAGAACGTGCTGGTGGATTTCAGTAGATGTTGCAAGCTAAACTGCCTTTCAACATGCTCCATTCTTGGCATAATGACCAAGTTCGAAGAATAATGCCGGACGGGATAAGTTGGTCACGATTTAGAACGTACTTGCACTTCCGGATAATTGTTTACATGGAATATGGTTATTGGATCTCTTTTCCCTGCTCAAGAGTAACGAGAAACCAAGGCAAGAGAGGAGTTTGGAATGATTTGTTGATGGACAAGAAGATGTTATGGATATGCCTTCACAAATTCAAGGTGCGCTCCGCACACAGCCTAAAGGAGCCGTTATTTTCACATGGAAATCTATGGCCAAACTCCCAAGTCAAGTCTTTGCATCAGACATTTGTGCAAATTACCTATATTATGGTGCACTGACAATGACAGAGCAGAATCCTTGGACGGAGCTCCGTCCAAGGGTGGGGTGCCAACGGCAATTTAGTACTTCCGTAATATGAGCAATACTGTGAAAATAAACAGTCTTTTTTGGGCGTGCATCTGAAGCTGATAGTGCAGGGGCTTCATGGACATGTTTCATGTTTTAGTTCATGTCCTGTTTTCTTTCCTTTATTCTTGTAATCCTTTGTTTGTTGTTTTTGTTTTGGGTTTCTATTGGTTGGTTTCTTCTCAACTTTTTAGAGTCTAGGGTGGCATATGATTATTGGAGTTGGTGCCCACTTGATTGGGATGCTAGCTTTCTCGTTGTGATGCCGTCATGCCCGTGGTCCTTTCTTTTTAATCATTGTGATTTTATGTTAATGAATTCCTTTTGCCTAAACTCCTTTGTACAATATTTTAGCTCAATTAAGCTACCCAATAAGAAATTCCGTCAGTCAAGTTAAATTAATTAGCATGACTTGTAGAATCAAGCATGTCTAGAGCAATTTATGTTGAAAATGTCTAGGCATATAAACGAAAGCACCCTTTACAACCGTTAGATCACGTTCTGTTAAATTTTAGACATTAGATCGTTTTTTTTTTTAAAGATACAAAAAATATTCTCCTCATAAATCTATCTCTATCTATCCTCACTTTTTAGGCAATATATGTATTTCTATGTAAATGTTGTCTATAATGATCAAATAGAAAGATATTTCAAAATGATAATTGATACTTTGTGGAGATTACGTTTATCGCATATAGAAGTCGGATAAAACAAATAATTTATTTAAGTTGTGACTTCCATTACGATGTGCCTTTAGGCACGAGCATCCGCTAGTCCAATATATTTTAATGCGGACGAGCTAGAAGTCGTTGCCAACAATTAAGAGTCTTCTTCTTTCTAATTTTTTTAATTGGGAGTCGAGAGAGAGCAATCCTTCCCTTGATCAATATCTTGCCACGTGTTTACACCCATTTTTGGCCAAAAATCAGGAAATGGATTTACGGGTTAAAAGGTAGCCTCGAGGGTCGAGGCCCTAGCCTTGAAAGACCTTACGACCAGTTGCCCACGAATTAGGGCCGGTTCTTAAGAAATGATGGGCCTTCCATATAGGCCTAAATCAGTCAAAGGCCTAAGGCTTGAATCAGTCCACCAGGCCTGAGTATTTCGTCCAGGCCTAACCCAAATTCCTAGAAGTAACAAAGGCCTAAGAAATGGGCCCAAATCGGTAGAAGCCTTGGTTTTCTCACCAGGCTTGGGCTCAGAAGGCTTACATTGGGCAAAGGCCCATGATTTTGCCAACAAGTTCAGGCCCAATTGATGAAAGGCCCACTGCTTTAAGAGTATCGTTAAAGCCTTTAATGAGCAATTAGGGGGCCTTAAGCTGCTCACAAGTAGCTCATAGGCCTTAAGCTGCTCACAAGCAGCTCCCAAGGAGCTCAAAGGCCTTAAGCAGCTCCCAAGGAGCTCAAAGGCCTTAAGCTGCTCACAAGTAGCTCAAAGGCCTTAAGCTGCTTACAAGCAGGTCAAAGGCCTAGAAGCTTCTCCCTAGCAAGCTGCTCAAGCAGCTCAACCAGGCCTGCGTTTTTTGGCCTCGGTGGGCCCAAATATCCCTTTTTTATAAACATCCATGCTCACAAGTAGCTTAAAGGCCTCAAGCTGCTCACAAGCAGCTCAAAGGCCTAGAATGTTCTTGTTTGGCAGATCTAGGTAAGTTGCTTACAAGCAGCTCAAGGTCTGAACTGGTGGGACCCCATTCTTCAGCATGATGCAAGGCCAGGGACAGGTGGCGTACATGCAGCCCTTGGAGCTGTTGGTAACTGAGTCATACAGACCTAAGCAAGCTGCTCACAAGCAGCTCACCCAGATCTGGCTGAGCCTTTGTTTCTCGATTCTTCTTCCATAAGGGTCAAGATTAGAGGATTTAAGGGCCCACAAGGAATGCAAGGACCAATAAAATGATGGGAAGGCCTGAAGAAGCCTTGGTCTTCAACATTGGTGGGCCCAAAAGACGTCCAGTCAAGTAGTAGCTGCTCACAAGCAGCTCAAAGGCCTGGATGCTGAAGTTCCTTTTACTCTTTTACAAAGTTTTATGCAGAAAAGAAGGGCTTTTCAGGCCTTTACCATTTCCTTGGAGTAAAAGGCACGTTTTTATCAAAGAATAGCCTCTTATTGGAGCATTTTGAAGCAGCTCAAAAGGGACACTTGGCAGCCATGCATGAAGGCCTGTGGAAGCAGCTTGAACAGCTCAAGACCTGGAACATCTGCCTATAAATACCAGAGTTGAAGGCCTTGGCAAAGGTCCCCGACCAATCAAGCCCCCGGCTTAAACTAATTTATGTTTTAATTATTTTTATCTTTCGGTCCCCGACCATCAAAGCCCTCGGCTTATCCAATTTATGTTTTAATTATCTTTTTATCTTTCGGTCCCCGACCATCAAGCCCCCGGCTTATGCAAATTTATCTTTCAATTATCTTTAGTTTCCCGTTCAATCTAGCCAAATCTAGGTTTTATTTCATTTCCTTGTAATCAGACTTTGTTAAACCGTTAATAAAGTCCATTTATTCCTGTTTTAGGCCTTGTTCTACCTTTTCTTTCCATTTTTTACACGATTAGGAAATTTTAAGTCCTTAGCCGGCAAAGGCAAACCTCGAACCTCCTCACGGTCTCCACCCTTAGACCGTGCACTTTCGTCCAGTTAGAAGTCAGATTAAGGCTTCCAGGCCTTGATACGAATTTGGGCAGCAATCCTGCCCTGGCACGCCCGCATCAGGCCTAGAACTGCACTGCTCGCTGTTCCTAGGCCAAATTTTTACATTTTCGGAAGAATCATTGGCACGCCCGGTGGGACCCTAATCGTTTTAAGGGGTATGATCACGCCGATTCATGTCGATTCAATACATTGAATTGGATGTTGAGATTCGGCGTCTTGAAGAAGAAATTAGTTGGCGCTATGATAAGGTCGATGAACTTGAAGATGAGATCAACCGTCTCAACATGGAGAAGTATCGACTCAATCCTACGGAGGGTTGGTTTCTCGACGCACAACACTACTACAACGATGCAGTTAGAAGGCTTGAAGACGAAATTGGCAGACTTGAAGATGAGGAATGCCAATTACGCAATGAGGTAGCCCATCTTCTTAATGCTAAGTCACGTGGCTATTCAAGTATCATGCATTCAGGCCTGCCCGAACAGCCTGAATTTCAAAATTATGGCTTTGGTGGTCCTCATACTCAGAACTTTGGAGGCCAAGTTGAAGAAAACATCAACATCCAGTCCTATACCGTTGCATCCAACGAAGAACTCTCACAGGAGTTTACTGATCCTTGGGATGCAGCTTTGTGTAGGCTTGAAGAATCCAACCAGGCCGTTATCAACTCCAATCAAGCCATTATTGAAGCGTTGGCTAAACTTAAGGATAAGTTGTCGACTCCTACTCCACCACCGGTACCACGGTTTGGCACTTTAGGCTCGACTTCAGGCCTGAATGTGTCTAAACAAGCTTCTAGTAGGCCCACTAGGCCTTTAGGCTTCCCTCAGGCCTTAGCTCCCCAAAGCCCTGCACTCGGGGGGCAAGAAGGCCAAGGAATTACACCCGGGGGGCAAGGAGGCCAAGAAATTGCACTCGGGGGGCAAGATTCTCAGTTCAAGCCTTTGAGGATTCCCGACCAGCGGCAAGGCCTGGGTTATAACAGCTTCATGCCTGAATGCAGCAGCGAACATTCAGGAGTTTCTCAAAAACTTCTAGATGAAAAGCTAGTTTCAGGCCTAGAGGAGACAAACGACAGGCCTGTTTCGACGCAAGGGGAGCAAGATCTCAGGCCTGGAATAAGCCAGAACATGGGAACTCCAATTATGAGGCAAGATCAGCCCATTTTCTCCTCTCAAGAGCTTTCTGAAGTCTCTGAAGGGCTACCACATCCAGATTCAGTCCTAGGTGATGAAGGGATCATTGATGCAGGCCTAGAAGGATCCAGGCTTGCTGTCAGCCCTATAGGTAGGTCTGAATTGCATGTTGCAGTTGTTCTAGAAGAGGAGGAACAACATGAAGAGGAGGAAAACGATGACACTTCAGGGCTTGATTACGATTCATTTGTGATTAGAGATCCCCCTCCTCACCCGGTTAACGAAGGCCTTTTTGGCATTGTCCGACCTGCCAAAAGGCATTATAAGCGTAGGCCAACTATAGGCCTAAAAGCTGTGGAATCGTGCCCACATTGGATTTGTGGGGCACATCAAAAGCGAGTGTTATTCACTTGGCTTACACGAAAATATCATGGTTGTGGGAAGGGCTAAGTGGAGAAAGTCCTTCGAAGGCCGAACAAACATCTCTAAATTGTTCGGCCAAGGCCTACCAGTCATTGAGTAGGCCTTATTTTTAAGTTCATACCAGGCCTTTTCTACAGAGATGGAGGCCTTTTATTTCATTTAAATAGGCCTTTTTTGCAGGAGATGAGGCCCTTTAAGCTCTTTCTTTAGGCCTGAGCCACTTTTTTAGGCCTTTCAATGTATTTCCAGGCCTTGTTGCAAACCCTTCATAGGTTTGGAGCTGCTCTGCAACCGGGACTGAAAAGAGGCCTCGTATCGGTGTATGAAGGCCTTTTCCACAAAGATGAAGGCCCTTTGAGCCCTTTAAGTATGCCTGAATCTTCATTACAAACACTCTAAGTGGAAGTTTAGGCCTTCCAAACATAGTTTCAGGCCTGAAAACATAGCCTCTATTGGCGTAAACATGCCTAATAAGAGGCAATATTTATGAGCCTCAAGATTCAACTCTAATATGGGCATGATCATCATCCAATTACTCTAAAACAGCCCTAGAGGATGCAGATGGAGGCCTTTTATCTTTAAGAGAGGCCTTTCACAGGTCTATCCATCAAAAATATGATTGGCAGACTCATTCTAAGGTCTGAATTTAGAGAATATTGTCAGAGAAGCCTGACGAGGCCTGTTTGGATGCCAAAAAATGGTTTTACTTTTCATACATGCCTTGATCCTAAACGCAAAGAATCAAGGCATGGGGGGGCAATGTTTACACCCATTTTTGGCCAAAAATCAGGAAATGGATTTACGGGTTAAAAGGTAGCCTCGAGGGTCGAGGCCCTAGCCTTGAAAGACCTTACGACCAGTTGCCCACGAATTAGGGCCGGTTCTTAAGAAATGATGGGCCTTCCATATAGGCCTAAATCAGTCAAAGGCCTAAGGCTTGAATCAGTCCACCAGGCCTGAGTATTTCGTCCAGGCCTAACCCAAATTCCTAGAAGTAACAAAGGCCTAAGAAATGGGCCCAAATCGGTAGAAGCCTTGGTTTTCTCACCAGGCTTGGGCTCAGAAGGCTTACATTCGGCAAAGGCCCATGATTTTGCCAACAAGTTCAGGCCCAATTGATGAAAGGCCCACTGCTTTAAGAGTATCGTTAAAGCCTTTAATGAGCAATTAGGGGGCCTTAAGCTGCTCACAAGTAGCTTATAGGCCTTAAGCTGCTCACAAGCAGCTCCCAAGGAGCTCAAAGGCCTTAAGCAGCTCCCAAGGAGCTCAAAGGCCTTAAGCTGCTCACAAGTAGCTCAAAGGCCTTAAGCTGCTTACAAGCAGGTCAAAGGCCTAGAAGCTTCTCCCTAGCAAGCTGCTCAAGCAGCTCAACCAGGCCTGCGTTTTTTGGCCTCGGTGGGCCCAAATATCCCTTTTTTATAAACATCCATGCTCACAAGTAGCTTAAAGGCCTCAAGCTGCTCACAAGCAGCTCAAAGGCCTAGAATGTTCTTGTTTGGCAGATCTAGGTAAGTTGCTTACAAGCAGCTCAAGGTCTGAACTGGTGGGACCCCATTCTTCAGCATGATGCAAGGCCAGGGACAGGTGGCGTACATGCAGCCCTTGGAGCTGTTGGTAACTGAGTCATACAGACCTAAGCAAGCTGCTCACAAGCAGCTCACCCAGATCTGGCTGAGCCTTTGTTTCTCGATTCTTCTTCCATAAGGGTCAAGATTAGAGGATTTAAGGGCCCACAAGGAATGCAAGGACCAATAAAATGATGGGAAGGCCTGAAGAAGCCTTGGTCTTCAACATTGGTGGGCCCAAAAGACGTCCAGTCAAGTAGTAGCTGCTCACAAGCAGCTCAAAGGCCTGGATGCTGAAGTTCCTTTTACTCTTTTACAAAGTTTTATGCAGAAAAGAAGGGCTTTTCAGGCCTTTACCATTTCCTTGGAGTAAAAGGCACGTTTTTATCAAAGAATAGCCTCTTATTGGAGCATTTTGAAGCAGCTCAAAAGGGACACTTGGCAGCCATGCATGAAGGCCTGTGGAAGCAGCTTGAACAGCTCAAGACCTGGAACATCTGCCTATAAATACCAGAGTTGAAGGCCTTGGCAAAGGTCCCCGACCAATCAAGCCCCCGGCTTAAACTAATTTATGTTTTAATTATTTTTATCTTTCGGTCCCCGACCATCAAAGCCCTCGGCTTATCCAATTTATGTTTTAATTATCTTTTTATCTTTCGGTCCCCGACCATCAAGCCCCCGGCTTATGCAAATTTATCTTTCAATTATCTTTAGTTTCCCGTTCAATCTAGCCAAATCTAGGTTTTATTTCATTTCCTTGTAATCAGACTTTGTTAAACCGTTAATAAAGTCCATTTATTCCTGTTTTAGGCCTTGTTCTACCTTTTCTTTCCATTTTTTACACGATTAGGAAATTTTAAGTCCTTAGCCCGCAAAGGCAAACCTCGAACCTCCTCACGGTCTCCACCCTTAGACCGTGCACTTTCGTTCAGTTAGAAGTCAGATTAAGGCTTCCAGGCCTTGATACGAATTTGGGCAGCAATCCTGCCCTGGCACGCCCGCATCAGGCCTAGAACTGCACTGCTCGCTGTTCCTAGGCCAAATTTTTACATTTTCGGAAGAATCATTGGCACGCCCGGTGGGACCCTAATCGTTTTAAGGGGTATGATCACGCCGATTCATGTCGATTCAATACATTGAATTGGATGTTGAGATTCGGCGTCTTGAAGAAGAAATTAGTTGGCGCTATGATAAGGTCGATGAACTTGAAGATGAGATCAACCGTCTCAACATGGAGAAGTATCGACTCAATCCTACGGAGGGTTGGTTTCTCGACGCACAACACTACTACAACGATGCAGTTAGAAGGCTTGAAGACGAAATTGGCAGACTTGAAGATGAGGAATGCCAATTACGCAATGAGGTAGCCCATCTTCTTAATGCTAAGTCACGTGGCTATTCAAGTATCATGCATTCAGGCCTGCCCGAACAGCCTGAATTTCAAAATTATGGCTTTGGTGGTCCTCATACTCAGAACTTTGGAGGCCAAGTTGAAGAAAACATCAACATCCAGTCCTATACCGTTGCATCCAACGAAGAACTC
Organism: Rhododendron ovatum; assembly: GCA_019656835.1. NCBI lineage: Eukaryota > Viridiplantae > Streptophyta > Magnoliopsida > Ericales > Ericaceae > Rhododendron > Rhododendron ovatum. The sequence continues at coordinate 1,867,622 of CM033802.1, read as the reverse complement.
TCACAGGAGTTTACTGATCCTTGGGATGCAGCTTTGTGTAGGCTTGAAGAATCCAACCAGGCCGTTATCAACTCCAATCAAGCCATTATTGAAGCGTTGGCTAAACTTAAGGATAAGTTGTCGACTCCTACTCCACCACCGGTACCACGGTTTGGCACTTTAGGCTCGACTTCAGGCCTGAATGTGTCTAAACAAGCTTCTAGTAGGCCCACTAGGCCTTTAGGCTTCCCTCAGGCCTTAGCTCCCCAAAGCCCTGCACTCGGGGGGCAAGAAGGCCAAGGAATTACACCCGGGGGGCAAGGAGGCCAAGAAATTGCACTCGGGGGGCAAGATTCTCAGTTCAAGCCTTTGAGGATTCCCGACCAGCGGCAAGGCCTGGGTTATAACAGCTTCATGCCTGAATGCAGCAGCGAACATTCAGGAGTTTCTCAAAAACTTCTAGATGAAAAGCTAGTTTCAGGCCTAGAGGAGACAAACGACAGGCCTGTTTCGACGCAAGGGGAGCAAGATCTCAGGCCTGGAATAAGCCAGAACATGGGAACTCCAATTATGAGGCAAGATCAGCCCATTTTCTCCTCTCAAGAGCTTTCTGAAGTCTCTGAAGGGCTACCACATCCAGATTCAGTCCTAGGTGATGAAGGGATCATTGATGCAGGCCTAGAAGGATCCAGGCTTGCTGTCAGCCCTATAGGTAGGTCTGAATTGCATGTTGCAGTTGTTCTAGAAGAGGAGGAACAACATGAAGAGGAGGAAAACGATGACACTTCAGGGCTTGATTACGATTCATTTGTGATTAGAGATCCCCCTCCTCACCCGGTTAACGAAGGCCTTTTTGGCATTGTCCGACCTGCCAAAAGGCATTATAAGCGTAGGCCAACTATAGGCCTAAAAGCTGTGGAATCGTGCCCACATTGGATTTGTGGGGCACATCAAAAGCGAGTGTTATTCACTTGGCTTACACGAAAATATCATGGTTGTGGGAAGGGCTAAGTGGAGAAAGTCCTTCGAAGGCCGAACAAACATCTCTAAATTGTTCGGCCAAGGCCTACCAGTCATTGAGTAGGCCTTATTTTTAAGTTCATACCAGGCCTTTTCTACAGAGATGGAGGCCTTTTATTTCATTTAAATAGGCCTTTTTTGCAGGAGATGAGGCCCTTTAAGCTCTTTCTTTAGGCCTGAGCCACTTTTTTAGGCCTTTCAATGTATTTCCAGGCCTTGTTGCAAACCCTTCATAGGTTTGGAGCTGCTCTGCAACCGGGACTGAAAAGAGGCCTCGTATCGGTGTATGAAGGCCTTTTCCACAAAGATGAAGGCCCTTTGAGCCCTTTAAGTATGCCTGAATCTTCATTACAAACACTCTAAGTGGAAGTTTAGGCCTTCCAAACATAGTTTCAGGCCTGAAAACATAGCCTCTATTGGCGTAAACATGCCTAATAAGAGGCAATATTTATGAGCCTCAAGATTCAACTCTAATATGGGCATGATCATCATCCAATTACTCTAAAACAGCCCTAGAGGATGCAGATGGAGGCCTTTTATCTTTAAGAGAGGCCTTTCACAGGTCTATCCATCAAAAATATGATTGGCAGACTCATTCTAAGGTCTGAATTTAGAGAATATTGTCAGAGAAGCCTGACGAGGCCTGTTTGGATGCCAAAAAATGGTTTTACTTTTCATACATGCCTTGATCCTAAACGCAAAGAATCAAGGCATGGGGGGGCAATGTTTACACCCATTTTTGGCCAAAAATCAGGAAATGGATTTACGGGTTAAAAGGTAGCCTCGAGGGTCGAGGCCCTAGCCTTGAAAGACCTTACGACCAGTTGCCCACGAATTAGGGCCGGTTCTTAAGAAATGATGGGCCTTCCATATAGGCCTAAATCAGTCAAAGGCCTAAGGCTTGAATCAGTCCACCAGGCCTGAGTATTTCGTCCAGGCCTAACCCAAATTCCTAGAAGTAACAAAGGCCTAAGAAATGGGCCCAAATCGGTAGAAGCCTTGGTTTTCTCACCAGGCTTGGGCTCAGAAGGCTTACATTCGGCAAAGGCCCATGATTTTGCCAACAAGTTCAGGCCCAATTGATGAAAGGCCCACTGCTTTAAGAGTATCGTTAAAGCCTTTAATGAGCAATTAGGGGGCCTTAAGCTGCTCACAAGTAGCTTATAGGCCTTAAGCTGCTCACAAGCAGCTCCCAAGGAGCTCAAAGGCCTTAAGCAGCTCCCAAGGAGCTCAAAGGCCTTAAGCTGCTCACAAGTAGCTCAAAGGCCTTAAGCTGCTTACAAGCAGGTCAAAGGCCTAGAAGCTTCTCCCTAGCAAGCTGCTCAAGCAGCTCAACCAGGCCTGCGTTTTTTGGCCTCGGTGGGCCCAAATATCCCTTTTTTATAAACATCCATGCTCACAAGTAGCTTAAAGGCCTCAAGCTGCTCACAAGCAGCTCAAAGGCCTAGAATGTTCTTGTTTGGCAGATCTAGGTAAGTTGCTTACAAGCAGCTCAAGGTCTGAACTGGTGGGACCCCATTCTTCAGCATGATGCAAGGCCAGGGACAGGTGGCGTACATGCAGCCCTTGGAGCTGTTGGTAACTGAGTCATACAGACCTAAGCAAGCTGCTCACAAGCAGCTCACCCAGATCTGGCTGAGCCTTTGTTTCTCGATTCTTCTTCCATAAGGGTCAAGATTAGAGGATTTAAGGGCCCACAAGGAATGCAAGGACCAATAAAATGATGGGAAGGCCTGAAGAAGCCTTGGTCTTCAACATTGGTGGGCCCAAAAGACGTCCAGTCAAGTAGTAGCTGCTCACAAGCAGCTCAAAGGCCTGGATGCTGAAGTTCCTTTTACTCTTTTACAAAGTTTTATGCAGAAAAGAAGGGCTTTTCAGGCCTTTACCATTTCCTTGGAGTAAAAGGCACGTTTTTATCAAAGAATAGCCTCTTATTGGAGCATTTTGAAGCAGCTCAAAAGGGACACTTGGCAGCCATGCATGAAGGCCTGTGGAAGCAGCTTGAACAGCTCAAGACCTGGAACATCTGCCTATAAATACCAGAGTTGAAGGCCTTGGCAAAGGTCCCCGACCAATCAAGCCCCCGGCTTAAACTAATTTATGTTTTAATTATTTTTATCTTTCGGTCCCCGACCATCAAAGCCCTCGGCTTATCCAATTTATGTTTTAATTATCTTTTTATCTTTCGGTCCCCGACCATCAAGCCCCCGGCTTATGCAAATTTATCTTTCAATTATCTTTAGTTTCCCGTTCAATCTAGCCAAATCTAGGTTTTATTTCATTTCCTTGTAATCAGACTTTGTTAAACCGTTAATAAAGTCCATTTATTCCTGTTTTAGGCCTTGTTCTACCTTTTCTTTCCATTTTTTACACGATTAGGAAATTTTAAGTCCTTAGCCCGCAAAGGCAAACCTCGAACCTCCTCACGGTCTCCACCCTTAGACCGTGCACTTTCGTTCAGTTAGAAGTCAGATTAAGGCTTCCAGGCCTTGATACGAATTTGGGCAGCAATCCTGCCCTGGCACGCCCGCATCAGGCCTAGAACTGCACTGCTCGCTGTTCCTAGGCCAAATTTTTACATTTTCGGAAGAATCATTGGCACGCCCGGTGGGACCCTAATCGTTTTAAGGGGTATGATCACGCCGATTCATGTCGATTCAATACATTGAATTGGATGTTGAGATTCGGCGTCTTGAAGAAGAAATTAGTTGGCGCTATGATAAGGTCGATGAACTTGAAGATGAGATCAACCGTCTCAACATGGAGAAGTATCGACTCAATCCTACGGAGGGTTGGTTTCTCGACGCACAACACTACTACAACGATGCAGTTAGAAGGCTTGAAGACGAAATTGGCAGACTTGAAGATGAGGAATGCCAATTACGCAATGAGGTAGCCCATCTTCTTAATGCTAAGTCACGTGGCTATTCAAGTATCATGCATTCAGGCCTGCCCGAACAGCCTGAATTTCAAAATTATGGCTTTGGTGGTCCTCATACTCAGAACTTTGGAGGCCAAGTTGAAGAAAACATCAACATCCAGTCCTATACCGTTGCATCCAACGAAGAACTCTCACAGGAGTTTACTGATCCTTGGGATGCAGCTTTGTGTAGGCTTGAAGAATCCAACCAGGCCGTTATCAACTCCAATCAAGCCATTATTGAAGCGTTGGCTAAACTTAAGGATAAGTTGTCGACTCCTACTCCACCACCGGTACCACGGTTTGGCACTTTAGGCTCGACTTCAGGCCTGAATGTGTCTAAACAAGCTTCTAGTAGGCCCACTAGGCCTTTAGGCTTCCCTCAGGCCTTAGCTCCCCAAAGCCCTGCACTCGGGGGGCAAGAAGGCCAAGGAATTACACCCGGGGGGCAAGGAGGCCAAGAAATTGCACTCGGGGGGCAAGATTCTCAGTTCAAGCCTTTGAGGATTCCCGACCAGCGGCAAGGCCTGGGTTATAACAGCTTCATGCCTGAATGCAGCAGCGAACATTCAGGAGTTTCTCAAAAACTTCTAGATGAAAAGCTAGTTTCAGGCCTAGAGGAGACAAACGACAGGCCTGTTTCGACGCAAGGGGAGCAAGATCTCAGGCCTGGAATAAGCCAGAACATGGGAACTCCAATTATGAGGCAAGATCAGCCCATTTTCTCCTCTCAAGAGCTTTCTGAAGTCTCTGAAGGGCTACCACATCCAGATTCAGTCCTAGGTGATGAAGGGATCATTGATGCAGGCCTAGAAGGATCCAGGCTTGCTGTCAGCCCTATAGGTAGGTCTGAATTGCATGTTGCAGTTGTTCTAGAAGAGGAGGAACAACATGAAGAGGAGGAAAACGATGACACTTCAGGGCTTGATTACGATTCATTTGTGATTAGAGATCCCCCTCCTCACCCGGTTAACGAAGGCCTTTTTGGCATTGTCCGACCTGCCAAAAGGCATTATAAGCGTAGGCCAACTATAGGCCTAAAAGCTGTGGAATCGTGCCCACATTGGATTTGTGGGGCACATCAAAAGCGAGTGTTATTCACTTGGCTTACACGAAAATATCATGGTTGTGGGAAGGGCTAAGTGGAGAAAGTCCTTCGAAGGCCGAACAAACATCTCTAAATTGTTCGGCCAAGGCCTACCAGTCATTGAGTAGGCCTTATTTTTAAGTTCATACCAGGCCTTTTCTACAGAGATGGAGGCCTTTTATTTCATTTAAATAGGCCTTTTTTGCAGGAGATGAGGCCCTTTAAGCTCTTTCTTTAGGCCTGAGCCACTTTTTTAGGCCTTTCAATGTATTTCCAGGCCTTGTTGCAAACCCTTCATAGGTTTGGAGCTGCTCTGCAACCGGGACTGAAAAGAGGCCTCGTATCGGTGTATGAAGGCCTTTTCCACAAAGATGAAGGCCCTTTGAGCCCTTTAAGTATGCCTGAATCTTCATTACAAACACTCTAAGTGGAAGTTTAGGCCTTCCAAACATAGTTTCAGGCCTGAAAACATAGCCTCTATTGGCGTAAACATGCCTAATAAGAGGCAATATTTATAAGCCTCAAGATTCAACTCTAATATGGGCATGATCATCATCCAATTACTCTAAAACAGCCCTAGAGGATGCAGATGGAGGTCTTTTATCTTTAAGAGAGGCCTTTCACAGGTCTATCCATCAAAAATATGATTGGCAGACTCATTCTAAGGTCTGAATTTAGAGAATATTGTCAGAGAAGCCTGACGAGGCCTGTTTGGATGCCAAAAAATGGTTTTACTTTTCATACATGCCTTGATCCTAAACGCAAAGAATCAAGGCATGGGGGGGCAATGTTTACACCCATTTTTGGCCAAAAATCAGGAAATGGATTTACGGGTTAAAAGGTAGCCTCGAGGGTCGAGGCCCTAGCCTTGAAAGACCTTACGACCAGTTGCCCACGAATTAGGGCCGGTTCTTAAGAAATGATGGGCCTTCCATATAGGCCTAAATCAGTCAAAGGCCTAAGGCTTGAATCAGTCCACCAGGCCTGAGTATTTCGTCCAGGCCTAACCCAAATTCCTAGAAGTAACAAAGGCCTAAGAAATGGGCCCAAATCGGTAGAAGCCTTGGTTTTCTCACCAGGCTTGGGCTCAGAAGGCTTACATTGGGCAAAGGCCCATGATTTTGCCAACAAGTTCAGGCCCAATTGATGAAAGGCCCACTGCTTTAAGAGTATCGTTAAAGCCTTTAATGAGCAATTAGGGGGCCTTAAGCTGCTCACAAGTAGCTCATAGGCCTTAAGCTGCTCACAAGCAGCTCCCAAGGAGCTCAAAGGCCTTAAGCAGCTCCCAAGGAGCTCAAAGGCCTTAAGCTGCTCACAAGTAGCTCAAAGGCCTTAAGCTGCTTACAAGCAGGTCAAAGGCCTAGAAGCTTCTCCCTAGCAAGCTGCTCAAGCAGCTCAACCAGGCCTGCGTTTTTTGGCCTCGGTGGGCCCAAATATCCCTTTTTTATAAACATCCATGCTCACAAGTAGCTTAAAGGCCTCAAGCTGCTCACAAGCAGCTCAAAGGCCTAGAATGTTCTTGTTTGGCAGATCTAGGTAAGTTGCTTACAAGCAGCTCAAGGTCTGAACTGGTGGGACCCCATTCTTCAGCATGATGCAAGGCCAGGGACAGGTGGCGTACATGCAGCCCTTGGAGCTATTGGTAACTGAGTCATACAGACCTAAGCAAGCTGCTCACAAGCAGCTCACCCAGATCTGGCTGAGCCTTTGTTTCTCGATTCTTCTTCCATAAGGGTCAAGATTAGAGGATTTAAGGGCCCACAAGGAATGCAAGGACCAATAAAATGATGGGAAGGCCTGAAGAAGCCTTGGTCTTCAACATTGGTGGGCCCAAAAGACGTCCAGTCAAGTAGTAGCTGCTCACAAGCAGCTCAAAGGCCTGGATGCTGAAGTTCCTTTTACTCTTTTACAAAGTTTTATGCAGAAAAGAAGGGCTTTTCAGGCCTTTACCATTTCCTTGGAGTAAAAGGCACGTTTTTATCAAAGAATAGCCTCTTATTGGAGCATTTTGAAGCAGCTCAAAAGGGACACTTGGCAGCCATGCATGAAGGCCTGTGGAAGCAGCTTGAACAGCTCAAGACCTGGAACATCTGCCTATAAATACCAGAGTTGAAGGCCTTGGCAAAGGTCCCCGACCAATCAAGCCCCCGGCTTAAACTAATTTATGTTTTAATTATTTTTATCTTTCGGTCCCCGACCATCAAAGCCCTCGGCTTATCCAATTTATGTTTTAATTATCTTTTTATCTTTCGGTCCCCGACCATCAAGCCCCCGGCTTATGCAAATTTATCTTTCAATTATCTTTAGTTTCCCGTTCAATCTAGCCAAATCTAGGTTTTATTTCATTTCCTTGTAATCAGACTTTGTTAAACCGTTAATAAAGTCCATTTATTCCTGTTTTAGGCCTTGTTCTACCTTTTCTTTCCATTTTTTACACGATTAGGAAATTTTAAGTCCTTAGCCGGCAAAGGCAAACCTCGAACCTCCTCACGGTCTCCACCCTTAGACCGTGCACTTTCGTCCAGTTAGAAGTCAGATTAAGGCTTCCAGGCCTTGATACGAATTTGGGCAGCAATCCTGCCCTGGCACGCCCGCATCAGGCCTAGAACTGCACTGCTCGCTGTTCCTAGGCCAAATTTTTACATTTTCGGAAGAATCACCACGTTAAATATATGGTTTAATTTTGGTGTATAGGCTCTCTTGACAAAGTATATTTTTTTGGAATTTTGTCCTTTGCTTTCTTTTGTACATGGGTGGCATCCCTATGATACCTTTTCAAAAAAAAATTATTAGTTACAATAAAAAGAACAACAATTGTATATTTCACTTCCTAAGTGTTGAAAGGAATTGAACTCAATGCTCAAGCTTCTAAGTTTACTTGAAATAATTTCGTCCACACTGCGGTTCTTAACTGAGCCATGTCACCAGCTAGCTCTAGCATTCTAAAATCTGGGAAAAGCGGGTACCCTCCTTTGTAGATGATCTTGTATGAGAAAATCGACTTTTACACTTTTACATCATAGAAGATGATCTTGTATGAGAATATTCAAACCTGCGAAGAATTCTCCAAGTGATAGGTCAATTATGTACTGGCTCTATAAATACTTCTTCTTCTTTTTTGTTTCAACAATCAGGGTCAGGGGTGTCCGGGCCAACTTACATGCACCGATCGACTATTTCCCTCCCCGGTCCAGTCAAAGATGGGTCATCCACGCTGTGACTGAGGGATTTACAAGAGACTTCTTAATTGTGGCCGGGCCCCAAGATCATTTTCAAATTTCGAACTCAGATGTCTGGGTTTTCTTGCAATTGAGGACTATCATCCAATTATTTACTCTCTCTATAAAAACTTCTCCATTCACTTAAAAACTCTTCATTCCAACTGCCTCTCATAGCTTCTTCGTTTCAAACCGAGAATGAAACTCTTACCAGCAAAGACACTTCCCAACCTGTTCGTTACATCCCAATGTCTTTTTGTCTTCTTCCTCGTCCTCGCTTTCGTCTCTCCTTTTGATTCTACAGCTTTTTCTTCTTCTTCGCCTAAGAAAGAAGTTGGAGAAGAAGGAATGGAAGCAGCGGCTCTCTTGGCATGGAAAGCTAGCCTTGACAACCAAAGTCAATCTCTCCTGTCCTCATGGGTTGTCGGAAGCAACCACTGCAAATGGATTGGAATTGGTTGCAAAAAGGCTAGCGGAGTCATCACTCATATTAACCTTGAGAGTTATGGCTTAAGAGGTACACTTTCGAATCTAAATTTCTCATCCCTCCCTCATCTTCTCAGCTTTAATCTTACAAACAACTCGGTTTATGGAACCATCCCCTCCCCCATTGGTAGCCTTTGGAGACTCACCCATCTTAGCTTGTCCGCCAACCGTCTCTCTGGCTCAATTCCACCTGGAATATGCCAATTGTCAAATCTGAAGAACTTGGAGCTGCACCAAAATCAAATAGGTGGCTCAATCCCCCACGAAATAGGATTCCTTCTTTCTCTTATTGAGCTAACTTTGAATTCAAACAATCTTACTGGTTCAATTCCTGTTTCTATGGGTAACTTGGTCAACTTAACCACTCTATATCTTTACGACAATTATCTCTCTGGATCAATCCCTCAAGAAATTGGGATGCTAGGATCTCTCGTTCATCTCTCACTTGCTATGAACAATCTCACGGGTGCAATCCCTACTTCTATAGGGAAGTTGGAAAATTTAACGACTCTTTACCTTTACAACAATCATCTTTCCAGGTCGATCCCTGAAGAAGTTGGGATGCTAAGGTCCCTGGTTGATCTTGAACTCTCAACAAACAGTCTCACGGGTGCAATTCCTACTTCTATAGGGAACTTGGCCAATTTAAGCACTCTCTACCTTTACGACAATCATCTTTCCGGGTCGATCCCTGAAGAAGTTGGGATGCTAAGGTCCCTGGTTGATCTCGAACTCGCAAATAACAGTCTCACGGGTGCAATCCCTGCTTCCATAGGGAACTTGGGCAATTTAACCACTCTTTACCTTTTCGACAATCATCTTTCCGGGTCGATCCCTGAAGAAGTTGGGATGCTAAGGTCCCTGGTTGATCTCGCATTCTCAACAAATAGTCTCACGGGTGCAATTCCTGCTTCTATAGGGAACTTGGCCAATTTAAGCACTCTCTACCTTTACGACAATCATCTTTCCGGGTCGATCCCTGAAGAAGTTGGGATGCTAAGGTCCCTGGTCGATCTCGCACTCTCAACAAACAGTCTCACGGGTGCAATTCCTGCTTCTATAGGGAACTTGGCCAATTTAAGCACTCTCTACCTTTACGACAATCATCTTTCCGGGTCAATCCCTGAAGAAGTTGGGATGCTAAGGTCCCTGGTTGTTCTTGAACTCGCAAATAACAGTCTCACGGGTGCAATCCCTGCTTCCATAGGGAACTTAGCCAATTTAACCACTCTTTACCTTTTCGACAATCATCTTTCCGGGTCGATCCCTGAAGAAGTTGGGATGCTAAGGTCCCTGGTTGATCTCCAACTCTCAACAAACAGTCTCACGGGTGCAATCCCTGCTTCCATAGGGAACTTGGCCAATTTAACCACTCTTTACCTTTTCAACAATCATCTTTCCGGGTCGATCCCTGAAGAAGTTGGGATGCTAAGGTCCTTGGTTGATCTGGCACTCTCAACAAACAGTCTCACGGGTTCAATCCCTGGTTGTATAGGGAGTCTGAAATTTGTTGTGTCTTTATCTTTTTTTGAAAACCAACTTACTGGATCTATTCCCCCACACTTGAACAATCTCACTCGTTTGACATTTTTCGAAGTTCATGATAACATGTTAACTGGTCGTTTACCAGAAAACCTATGCCTGAGTGGATCACTTGTAAACTTTACAGCCTCGTACAACAATTTCAGTGGACCCATCTCAAAAAGCTTTAAAAATTGTAGCAGCTTATACAGGGTAAGGCTTGAGGGAAACCAATTTTCAGGAAACATATCAGAAGATTTTGGAATATACCCGAATTTGGATTCTATTGATCTGAGCAACAACAATTTCTTTGGTGAACTATCTCCAAGATGGGGAAAGTGTAACAGTTTAAAAAGCCTCAAAATGTCCCACAATAATATTTCTGGAGGCATACCACCCGCATTGGTATATGCAACTCAACTATCTCGAATTCATCTCTCTTCAAATCATCTAGTTGGAGAAATCCCAAAGAATTTCGGTAGTTTGGTTTCATTGTTCGACCTTAGGTTGAATGATAACCAACTGTCAGGTAATATTCCTCGAGAACTTGGTCGCCTTGCCAACTTAGAGATTCTAAATTTGGCAGGAAACAAACTAAGTGGCTTAATCCCTCAAGAGTTACGTGACTGCATGAAGCTATGGAACTTGAGCTTGAGCAATAATAAACTTGGGGAACACATTCCTTTGGGACTAGGTCAACTGCATGGACTTGAAAGTCTTGATCTAGGTGATAACTTGTTAATTGGTACGATACCACAACAGATTGGAGCACTGCAAAGGTTAGAAATGCTAAATCTCTCCCACAATAAGCTCTCTGGATCCATACCATCTTCTTTTGATAATCTGATAAGTTTGACATCAGTTGATGTATCCTACAATCATTTAGAGGGTCCTCTTCCTCATATCAGAGCTTTCCAAAAGGCTTCATTTGAGGCACTTAGAGGTAATGAAGGTTTATGTGGTAATGCTTCTGGTTTGAAGGCCTGCAAGCTTGACGGGGTTCCAAGAAAGAAGTTGGTGATCCTAATTGTACTTCTTACTTTTGGATTTCTAGTTCTTTCCCTCCTGGTTCTCGGATTTTGCTTGTCTTTCAGTAAGAAAATGCAGAGCACAAAAAATGGGCCAAGACAAGTATGTTATGAAGATTTGTTTTCAATGTGGAGTTATGATGGAAAAATGGTGTACGAAAACATCATTGAAGCGACTGAGAACTTCAGTGCCAAATATTGCATTGGGAAAGGAGGATGTGGAACTGTTTATAAAGCTGCTCTGCCAAATGGTCAAGTAGTTGCTGTGAAGAAACTTCATGCATCATCTGATGGTGACTCAGTTAATCAAAATGGCTTTACGAGTGAAATTAGTACATTAACAAAGATAAGGCACCACAACATTATTAAGCTTTATGGGTTTTGTTCACATCCAAAACACTCATTTTTGGTTTACGAGTTCTTACAAGGTGGAAGCTTGCGAGAGGTACTAGCCTCAAAGGAAGAAGCATTACAGTTTGATTGGAATAAAAGACTCGATGTGGTTAAAGGTTTGGCATATGCTCTGTCTTATATGCACCATGATTGTTCGCCTCCAATCATCCATCGCGACATATCAAGCAAAAATGTTTTGCTTGACTCTGAGTATGTGGCTCACATCTCTGATTTCGGGACAGCTAGATTTGTGAAACCTGACTCTGCCAATTGGACTTCATTTGTGGGAACCTTTGGATACACTGCTCCTGGTATGTATCTCCATTGCAAGTTTTTCTTCATGCTTTTTTTTTTTTTTTTTAATCTCCAAGTCAACCTTAACATGGTAGTTTTGTTTTACTTCTAAACCAATAAAGAATATACCAAGATTTTGAGCCGCTTATATATTGCTCTATATTCATAGGACAGAGAATTTATGTAATGCATAAAGGCTTGAAGTCTCAAGAATTATGAACATTCATGATGAGGCTTTTCTTGTTTTCTCGTATGGGAGTGAGCAAGGTACTAATTTGATAACTGGAATTGACAGCTAGGAAGCATATTTTATGGTTTATCCCACTCTCTCATACTTTAGTCTTGTTAATTAACGATTACTCACTATTCAAAATCATGTACCTCCTTTATGATTTTCTTATTCCCAATCAGGTTTCTATGTTATAAAGTTTCGGCAATGGCATTCATGTGGCTTATATTATTTCCACCTTCATGAACTCTACACAAAACTGGAAGTGATTCTGTGCATAAATTTGCAATTTCACCAAAGCCTGATATGTAGCATGAGCATAGTTTTCCCCTTCCTCCCATCAAACACCCTTTTTAGTTAAATATTTTCTTCTCCTGGTTATTTTTTCGCAGAACTTGCATATACAATGGAAGTGAATGAGAAGTGCGACATTTACAGTTTTGGGGTGCTGACACTAGAAGTGATTATTGGTGAGCATCCAGGTGATCTAATCTCGTCTCTATCATCATCTTCGTCGTGGTCGTCATCATCAAAAACTGGACATGGGATTTTATTCAAGGCTGTGTTGGACCAACGCCTGCTGACTCCTACAAATCAAGTGGCAGAACAAATAGTGGTTGCTGCAAAAGTAGCATTTGCATGTTTGAATGCTAGACCGCTTTCTCGACCAACTATGCAGCAAGTTGCTAGGATGATGTCAAATCCAAGGCCATCTCTGCAAAATCAGTTACACATGATTACATTGGGAGAACTCGTTGGTGCCAACAGCTTCACTGCTTGAGTTTCCTTGGACTTAAGCTCTTGTGAGTTTTTGCTATGACTGTACAATTTCACTTTTCTTTTGTCTGCATTCTGTGATCTTTTTTGCTTTGTTGATATTGAATAAACATGATATGATGTAAAGTAGACTATGTTCGTTGAAAAAATAGTTTCCATGGAGATGAAAAGAAATAGAAGTTCTTTGTGGTTCTAAAATCAACTATTATGGTCAAATAGCCAATTATTTTGGGGTGATGATTTAAATGATATGAAATGAAGGGGTGATTTTTTTCCCAGTATATATAGTAGATCTGTCACACCCCAAAATGGGAAGTGACCGGCCATGAACCACAAGACTGAAACTCGTAGAACATGCAGCCTAAAAAGAAATTTGATTAAAAACCAAGGCAATGAACTAATAAACGGTCAACCATTTTTTTATTAAGAACAACTCCAACCAATTAAGTTCAACAGAAAGTATGGGGCACAACCATCCCATGAACCAACCAATATCCAATGATCCAACAATAATAAAGAGGAGTTGTTATCTGATAATTGTTTCGAATGCGGAAGCGATTTATTAAAATAAAACTAAGATGAGACATTCTAAAGAGGTCAAACAAAAGAATCCCCGAGGTGCCATCAGAGTTCTTGCCTAGCTCCCCAATTTGCCTAAAAGAGAAGTTGGAATAAATCCATCAACAATGGGAAACCACAATCAAATAGTACCATAGCCAAAATAAATCTCATCAAAATTGGATCCAATATCAAATTTAGAGTCACCAGGGTTGATAGCCCGGCCGTGGTACTTTTCCCTAAGACGATTCGGCGAAAGAAAGCCGTTGAGCATTGGGGTCATTGGCCTAACACAGTCTTTTCCCCAATGGCCAGGGTCACCAACACGAAGAGGAATAATTTCTCTGGACTTCCAAAATAAATGTTCCCATTAATATCCACCAAGTTCTCACCAAAAAGAATATTAACAATTGATCTTAGAAAATTCATCGCATGTCAATTTATCAAACTTATAAACAGTTTTGAGTCTCCGAATAACATTCATATGAATTTCTGAAGGAAATACTTATAAGGAACACAGGGATCTCTCGAAAATACGTAACATACTTAACTACTCACCTGAGTCCAAAAGTAATGCAACTCAAATCACACAAAACGATGCTAATCTGAACAAAATAATCATCTACAAAATTATAATTAACTGTATCACCTTATCGACAACAATAAGGAACGACCTAGAAATAATACTTTCCTAACCTAGTACTTAAACCCAACACTTCTGCCCATAGACCAATATTACTCCAAGACAAACCCTTATAATAGAACTAGATTCTATATACTCCCTAAGCAAAACAAGGCAAAACACCTATCCCAACTACAGCAGATCATCACCCTTGTACACCTCTCACAAACACCTCCAAACTCCATGGTCCATTAGCATTAAAAAAGAAAACGAACAAAACCCATCTTTTTTTTCCTTTGTTAACTCCACCGATCTTTACACCACCAAAAAAAAAACCAAGTTGTTTATTAGATGAAACCCCTAAACTACTGTAACGTGGAAAAGGAAGAAAAGGAAAAGAGAACAAGAAGAAAAAGGAACAAACCACTTCAGCAATCTTCCACCACGTAAAACCTTGACTGCGGCTCTCTCTCTCTCAACGTTAGATGCTTTGCCCAAATAAAACCCTATACATGAAAATATCTCCTAATTTTGTAAAACTACCCATTACTCCCTATATTATAGCTAATTAGTCAATTAGATTTCGATAGAACGTAACACCATTTAAAAAATTACCATCCGGTACCACTATTTTTGTCACGTCCGAAAATCGACCCTGGAAGTCGTGACCGGCCAAGCGGGTATTAAGCTGCCAAAGGCCTGCTTATATTCTAGTTTGGGGATTTCTAACATCGGCGTCATTTTAAATCATATAAGCAAAATATGCGGAAGCATAGGATAAATAAGATAATCCAGAGCTTCTAAGTGTATAAGTATAATAGTTACAAATCATTAGACAATACACGATTCTCCACGGTTATTCTAAAGCCTCGTTCAGCCACAACTTGCTATCTACCTTAACATGAAAAATTGGAAAAAGGTTTTCATAAGCCGAAGCTCGGGTGAGAAACGTATACCAAAATTGCAAGTTTGACCATGGAAATACCCCACATTAGAAACAGTTCAAAGCAACAATTCACATATTTCGTTGACCATTCAGTACATGCATTTTTGTCCGAAAGCTCATTTCTACGGTCCAAGAGATGGACCCTTTTCATTTCATTTCTCTTTCAACTTTTGCACTTTTGAGCGACAATAGCATTCAACGGTATTTTTGCCAGTTGGTTGGGGAGCAACCCCATTGAAGAGTGGTAAGATATCATTACCCGGTGATGCCTGGCTGCATCTCCTGCCTTATTACTTCAAGCCACTAGTATCTTTACCCGTCCCTAAGCACTTGGGACACCGTTCGAATGAATCATATTATCACGAGTATGTACTAGCAACCAGTAAAATTCAAGTTTCCAAAACATATTGCCATGGCCTAATTTAACTGAAACTCAAAAGATTTATAAACCAGCCATCACATGCATTAACATCAATTAAACCAAGTAGGAAGTTCAAATTCCATATTTTCCAGCAAAATCATGCAATGGCATCTCATTCCAAAATTTTAGAAAATACATGTACCTAAGGTATGCGTAACTCACCAAAAAGATTGCGTCCAACTTGTCGCACACTGAGCTAGTCCAATGCACTGGTACCTATACAAAATGTATTACAAATTACTACTTGCCACAATTGAACTTGATGTAGTACTTGATCTTAATTTCCTCAATTAGTCTGTCGGGTCGGCATATGGTATAGTTTTTACGGTTCTTATATGAAAGTAATGTATACTTTAACCTATTATTTCCTCTCAAGCTATGGATACAAAAACGCACAAATTTAAGATAAAATTCCTACAATCTGTTAGGATAGGCACGTTCACCTATACTACAACAACAGACATACAAACTCCATCCCCCACGCACACACCCGCATGGTACACAGCAAACTATACACGCACATGAGCACCGGCGGCGACGGGTTAGATCATGCAGTTGCCTCTGCGTGGCTAGAAGCTGGGGAAAAGGGGAAATAAAATAGGAAGGGCCAGCAGCCATGGCTCCATCGCGTGCGGCGGTCGGGTGAGAGAAGGAGGAGGAGAAGAGGGAAGGGAAAAGATCGAGATTACTCACTGATTTTCCGGCAGCGTGTGGAAGGAAGTCGGAGGTCGGTTGAATCAGAGGAGGGGGTGCTCGAACTGCCCTTCTTCCCTTTCCACCGTTTCCTATTCTCTTCTTATCATTTCTTTCTTCTACTGTTTTCTATTTTCTTTTATCTCTTCTTGTCTTATTTTGTGTTTCTTAGACTTTACTGATTGTAATTCCCATAAAAATTCAACTCCCTTAGACTTCACTATGTGGTACTCAACGTGGCAGATTAAGACTCCACCTTGGTAAGGTGTCCTTTTGTTCCGGCTAAACGTTGCACCGACTTGATTAATTGTGTTCGCTTTCCGACCTCCGAATAATATGAAAAATTGAACATAAACTAATAAAAATGTGTAGATCATTATGGTACTATTTGATTTCTAAAAAGAAGTACTGAACCCGTGAAATTATACCGTGCTATACTTGCATTCTAGAAACTTTGACTGAAAACACCCTTTTAACCTTAATTATACATTTTAAGCTCTCAATAGATTCAGTACCTTAATTAAAGTCACATAAGTGCGTATTTTAGAACTCGGTTCTCACATTCTCCCCACCTTAGGAAGTTTGGTCCTCCAAACTTGAATATATTGATAATCATCGAATAATATTACGTCTTCACAATGCTTGAGTAGCCCCCAATTTTTCTTCTTCATTTCTGCTCATTTTTGCTTCTGCATTTTGTACAGTCAGCTTTCTTGTATCTTCATCAGCACGTTTGTCACGTTTGGTACGCACCGTTGTCAAACTCGCTCGACTTGTTCCTGGTACGTTATCCCCTTTCCTATCGTTGCTCTTCATGAGGCATATCGAGATTCTGCAACACTTTCCGTATAAAGCTTTGAAGGATGTTTGGCTTACACTTGTCTGATAGCTACCGATGTAGGCGAATTCTGCTGATAGTAGATGCTGCCCTTGACTTGAAAATCCTCGAATAAACTTGCATCGATCATGTCTTCTAGAGTCAGAATCATTTTCTCAAAAGTAATGGAAATTTCTTAAAACCTGGACTTAGATTCTAGATGTCAATATTCGTACAATTACTTGGACATGGAGTTCAAAAAGTTGATGTTGATATTCTAGATGTCAATCACTTTTTTCGTTTTTCATCGATACGCTTCCTATGTCTTGTCATTCAGCACAAATCTTTCTATTCCATCTGGAGAACGGGAATTCATGCCATTGTATGCGTCTACTTCAGCTTTAGATGTTCCTTTCGTATTTCTCTATTGAGATCTTTCCTTGTCAGCTTTGATAATGACGGTACCCTCTAGAAGTAAGTCCTAAAAACTAGTCAACACAGTCTAAGAAAAACACAACTTCTTCTAAAAGAGAACCTTGACCTGTTCATACTCTACCAATTATTCCCTATATCAACTTGCTTGAAAACGTTCCAGAAGTCGTTGAGTCAATTACTGTTTCGTAACAGATGGAAATCCAAGGAAAAAGATTCATAATCAGATTGGACATTAACAAGTTCGGAAGTTCCATAGAGTAGAAGAAACTTTTAGATTGATCAGATAAGGCAACATTTAGAAGAACAAATCTAAGCATATAACAAATTTGGAGATCGACTAAATTCTTAGCTTGGTTACAACACATTTCTTTCTGTGTTGTTTGAATAGGAATTGGGTTCATAGGCAAGGGGCATGGAAGAAGAACATGATCAATTTTTCTGATTTGTACATACACTGAACCCACAACAGCCTAATGAAATCTGAAAATAGAATTGCAAAGAGTCTAGGAATTAATCAAGGTACTCATATACACATCTTAGAATATATGATGAGGGCAAAACAAAAGAAAGAGATTTCACCATTAGAATTCACAAGAAGCTAACAAAACAAAATTGTGCGAAGGCTCAAAAGAAGACCACAAGGATTAATTGAATCAAAGTTTCACTATAGACTTCAAAAGAATATCACATGAAGCAATAGATTCAAAGTTTCACAGTAGAGTCCCAAAGGAAATTAAATTGGAAATAGTATTGTAGGGAATTCAGGGACCAGTCTAGATATTTTTCATGAAATTGCGTCGGCAGATCGCATTTCAAACCAAATATCCAAGATTAGTCGTCTGATAAAGGCACAAATATAATCTGAAGAATAATAAACAGTGCTCAAGGGCTATAGGGCAGTGAGAGAGTGATAGCTTTCATCTTGCATTGTGAGAGCTGCGAATAGTTATTGGAGTTCAAAGGATCGATGGGACAATTCTCCTATCTCATTTCGGAAGGACGGACAATAGTAGAGACAATTATTTTCTAAGAGGTAAAGGCAATGAATACGATCTCGATTCATTTGGCCCATGTTCAATGATAAGAAATTCAATAGAGTAAATGATGCTAAGAAATAAGCAATGCTGACTCAACATGTGCTCACCAAATTCATATTTGATCACAAGAACACAAAGGAAGAGGCGGAGCCAATGAAACAAATGAGACTCATCAATCAAGAGAATTATTGTATGTCATCAAAAAGATCAAACAAAAATGTCTTATGTCAAGAGGACTTACTAACAATGTTGACAGTTGACACAATGAGCAAATCGAATAGGCTTCGTCTATATGAGTGTGATCTTGTAGCTCTAGATTCTTGGGAGAGTTACACTCAATACCTACGCTTCCACTGCACACTTTGATTACTTTTTTTTTCAAGTCATTTCTTCTCTCTTTTTATGATATATTCTGTAGATATAATTTACTCAGGTCATCCCATATGGGAATTTAGCATCCTATCTCCTACCTTCCATTAAATACAAATAACGCCTTAACGCTGACTGCTTTCTGAGATTCACATCTCATAATTTCACACGATCTATTCCTTGCTTTTTATGTAATTTGTGACTACATTTTAACAGTTCACATTACCCATATTCACAGGAGCCTCCTTCAATATACAGTGTTGAGTCTAGAATAAATATCAAGCCAAGGCATGATGCTACTTAGTGTCCACAAGGGTTTTCTCATAGCTATTCTTGGTTACTTTCCAACTAGGTTTTCTCATAGCTATTCTTGGTTACTTTCCAACTACAAGTTAGCCGATATCACGGTTGATTTACTCATTTAAATGTTAGGTTGCTAAGTTAAATCAAAATATGTCATGACTAAAGATTCAGAGATGGTATCTCTCTTTAGGATATTTCTTCTTAACTAGCTTTGTTTCTTGTAGTACCCAAGATAATAATTCTCCATCAACCACGGTCAAACTTGGGCTATCATTTTGTAAACATAAGATTAGGTTAAAGATAAGAAGCGATGCACACAAGGCACATAAAGTTGTGTGCTCAAACTGTGTAGACGACCTTTAAAGCTTTGGGTTTTTTTCTTTTTTTTAAAGAAATCCGTAAACTAATGCTCTGATACCACTTCTGTCACGACCCAAAACCGACCCTAGAAGTCATGACCGGCCAAGCGGGTGTTAAGCCGCCGAAGGCCTGCTCATATTCTAGTTTAGGGATTTCTAACATCGGCGTCATTTTAAACCATATAAGCAAAGTATGCGGAAGCGTAAAATAAATAACATAATCCAGAGCTTCTAAGTGTATAAGTATAATAGTTACAAACCATTAGACAATACACGATTCTCCACTGTTATTCTAACACCTCGTTCAGCAACAACTTGCTATCTACCTTAACCTGAAAAGTTGGAAAAAGGTTTTCATAAGCCGAAGCTCGGGTGAGAAACGTATACCAAAATTACAAGTTTGACCATGGAAATACCCCACATTATAAACAGTTCAAAGCAACAATTCACATATTTTGTTGACCATTCAGTACATGCATTTTTGTCCGAAAGCTCATTTCTTCGGTCCAAGAGATGGATCCTTTTCATTTCATTTCTCTTTCAACTTTTGCACTTTTGAGCAACAATAGCATTCAACGGTATTTTTGCCAGTCGGTTGGGGAGCGGCCCCATTGAAGAGTGGTAAGATATCATTACCCGGTGATGCCTGACTGCATCTCCTGCCTTATTACTTCACGCCACTAGTATCTTTACCCGTCCCCAAGCGCTCGGGACACCGTTTGAATGAATCATATTATCACGAGCATGTACTAGCAACCAGTAAAATTCAAGTTTTCAAAACATATTGCCATGGTCTAATTTAACTGAAACTCAAAAGATTTATAAACCAGCCATCACATGCATTAACATCAGTTAAACCAAGTAGGATGTTCAAATTTCATATTTTCCAGCAAAATCAAGTAATGGCATATCATTTCAAAATTTTAGAAAATACATGTAACTAAGGTATGTGTAACTCACCAAAAAGATTGTGTCTAACTTGTCGCACACTGAGCTAGTCCAATGCACTTGTACCTATACAAAATGTATTACAAATTACTACTTGCCACAATTGAACTTGATGTAGTACTTGATCTTAATTTCCTCAATTAGTCTGTCGGGTTGGCATATGGTATAGTTTTTACGGTTCTAATATGAAAGTAATGTACACTTTAACCTATTATTTCCTCTGAAGCTATGGGTACAAAAACACACAAGTTTAAGATAAAATTCCTACAATCTGTTAGGATAGGAACGTTCACCTATACTACAACAACAGACATACAAACTCCATCCCCCACGCACACACCCGCACGATACACAGCAAACTATACACGCACATGAGCACTGGCGGCGACGGGTTAGATTATGCAGTTGCCTCTGCGTGGCTAGAAGTTGGGGAAAAGGGGAAATAAAATAGGAAGGGTCAGCAGCCATGGCTCCATCGCGTGCGGCGGTCGGGTGAGAGAAGGAGGAGGAGAAGAGGGAAGGGAAAAGATCGAGATTACTCACTGATTTTCCGGCGGCATGCGGAAGGAATTCGGAGGTCGGTTGAATCAGAGGAGGGGATGCTCGAACTGCCCTTCTTCCCTTTCCACCGCTTCCTATTCTCTTCTTATCATTTCTTTCTTCTACTGTTTTCTATTTTCTTTTATTTCTTC
Source organism: Rhododendron ovatum (assembly GCA_019656835.1). Taxonomy (NCBI): domain Eukaryota; kingdom Viridiplantae; phylum Streptophyta; class Magnoliopsida; order Ericales; family Ericaceae; genus Rhododendron; species Rhododendron ovatum. Next base: position 1,846,470 of record CM033802.1, on the reverse strand, counting down.
TTGTTTTATTTTGTGTTTCTTAGACTTTACTGATCGTAATTCCCATAAAAATTCAACTCCCTTAGACTTTGCTACATGGCACTCAACGTGGCAGATTAAGACTCCACCTTGGTAAGGTGTCCTTTTGTTCCGGCTAAACGTTGCACCGACTCGATTAATTGTGTTCGCTTTTCGATCTCCGAATAATATGAAAAATTGAACATAAACTAATAAAAATGTGTAGATCATTATGGTATTATTCGATTTCTAAAAAGAAGTACTGAATCCCTAAAATTATACCGTGCTATACTCGCATTCTAGAAACTTTGACTGAAATCACCCTTTTAACCTTAATTATACATTTTAAGCTCTCAATAGATTCAATACCTTAATTAAAATCACATAAGTGCGTATTTTAGAACTTGGTTCTCACAATTTTATCCAAAATCAATCTCATACCCCAAATATTACAATCGTGACATCAATATTTATAGCGCTCGCAAAATAATTAATTGGGACCCAAACATAATACCAATTAATAACGGCAATATGACTAATTAAATAAGTAAAAAATACTAGGCCGTAACAAGATCAATATACCAAAGAAATACAGTGTCAGAGTTTGAAATCAAAACGTCTGTTAGTATCCGCTTAACCCCAGAATAACCTTCCATTGCATTTCCTATTTGACTTTCACCCAAGCACTAAAATTAAGGGGTTATTCAATCTGTCAATATGATGAAGCCTTACATCAGTGGGTGTATCCTAAACAATCAACTGGATTTGAGAGGCACCATTGGAGTTACTCAGAGGTAATAAAGGTTGATATGGTTAAAAAATGGAAATACTAGATTTTACTTTTTACTTCCTGTTTTGGGATTTCCTGCCTCTTTCAATGTGTTTTTCAGTTTTTTTTTTTTCCCTTTGTGTGTGTAGCTTTTTGTAAGAAACTGGTGAACACAGAGACCGAGTCAAGTCCAATTAACAGTGATAATTTGTTTGCAATGTGCAGCTATTACGGAAATAGTGTATGAAAACATCATTGAAGGAACTTGAAACATTGGTGCCAAACACTGTGTTGGGGAGGGGGAGTACTGTCTATAGAGTTGCCCTACATGATGGTCACATAGTTGCTGCGAAGAAACTTCATGTGTCATCGGATGGAGTCTTTTAGGATTTGCTAGTGATATTGGTGCATTAACAAAGATACAACCTGAAAATATTATAAAGCTTTATGGATTTTGTTCACATGTGATGCAAGGCACTCGTTTTGAATGGAGGAAGCTTGGGACATATTCTCAGCTTGGAGGAAGAAGCAGTAGAGTCGTTATATTGGATTAAGAGAATGGATGTTGTTGAAGGTGTGGCAAATGTTGTCTTACGTGCACCGCAATCGTTTTCTTCCAATCACTCTTCGAGACTTGTCAAGCTTAACTAAACAATAATGTATATGGTAAGCTTCAAATCTCTATACGGCACTGTATTTACTGGACCTTCACAATCGAACTCGGCATAGCCATGAAGTCTCTTGAACAGTGATCATTCCTGATGAGGAGTCTTGCTCATTTTGTCATGTGGCAATGAGCAAAGTATCTTGTTAGGGATTTGAACTCCCTATCTCATTCGGTGTTAATCTTCTTAGATTGGTGTATTTAGAAGTATGGTTCACAGGCTTTTGGATCTCATGACTGAATCTCATGTCCACTTCTGGACCTCTATCTCATGGCTTTGTACGTCCAGTTGCAAAGTCCAAGTTCTGGACTTCAGTTCTGGATTTCATGGTGTCGTCCATTGTTGAAAACCAGATTACTATGTTGGATTTCACTTTTGGATCTTAAAGTGAAGACCAATGTCGAGAACCAGTTTTTACATTGCTCTGTTTTATTTCACTTTCTCTCTCATCTTTAAACATGGGTCCATGCCATATCTCTTTGATTTCCATAAATCTTTTTATGGGGATTATATTTGCACACCTATATTTATTATTTCTCACTCTCAATTTGAAAAATACCGGCATAATTTGAATTACCCGTGTCCTTGATTTGAAAATCTATAAGTGGGGATTTTGCAGTTAGTTGCAAATATCTTTTTTGGGCTTTTTCAAATATATGTTTCTTGGTTATGGTGATTATGTGCTAATATATTTCCTTCATAGATTTGTCACATGCTTTATTGACTTTGTAGCTCAAAAGAGATCCAGACATTTGTTCTTCTGACCGTTGAGCCGTATAAGAGAAAGCATGGAGGAAATGAGATGAACGTCGGTCACTTACAGTAGAAGACTTTGTGGGTTTTTAGTCTTGGTTATTTAAAGGACTAGTCTTCATCAGAGGGGTAGCCAGATTGATTGAGAAGAAAGAGCCTTCAAAGGATTTGTTAGGATCGACACACACACACATGATTTACGAGTATAAATAATAAAGAATCAATACAGAGATATACGTGGTTCCCTAAAGCCGGGTACGTCTACATGAGCAAGAGCGGCTGCTGTTCTTTATTATCACAGTATGAATTAGGGTTTATAACATAGAGTATTTATATTGACTCTATTCTAACTCTAATCTGGTATTTGGTCTCTATCCAAAAAATACCCCTGTACGAACCCTACCGTACAACGCCCCCCGCACCCCCCAATAACATATGAGCCATAGTTCTAACAATCTCCACCTTGGCGAATTCACTCTCGCTCCTTCAGAAGATAACCATCACTATCCAGTGAGTTTGGGGGATGCCTCCCTTTTCCTAGCACTGGGAGACATTAACCAAGTCCAAGCAATGCTCGAACTTGTCTGCAGTAATCGTCTTTGTCAACATATCAGCTGCATTCTCAGAAGTGTGCACCTTTTTCAGTATTAAATCTCCTGCATCAATCAACTCTCTCACCTTGTGAAACCTCACGTCGATATGCTTGGTTCGAGCATGATACACCTGATGCTTTGCCAAATAAATGGCACTCTGACTGTCACAATGCAACTGAACTCCACCTTGATCTATGCCAAGCTCCTTAACAAACCCTTTCAACCACAATGCTTCCTTAGCTGCCTCAGTCACCGCTATATACTCAGATTCAGTAGTGGATAAAGCCACCAGAGGTTGTACCATGGATCTCCAACAAATAGGCCCACCCACAAATGTAAACACATAACCAGTTGTAGACCTTCTGTCATCCAAACTCCCAGCATAATCCGCATCCATATACCCAACAACTGAAATCTGACCCCGTTGCCTACCAAACATAATCCCACGATCTGAAGTACCTTTCAAGTATCTGAACATCCACTTGACTGCCTTCCAATGCTCTCTGCCTGGTTTGGCCATGTACTTACTAACTGTGCTAACTGCATGTGCCAAATCAGGCCTCGTACAAACCATTGCATACATTAAGCAACCCACTGCACTTGCATAAAGCACCCTTGACATATCCTCAATTTCTTCATCTGACACCGGACACTGAGTTGAAGATAATCTAAAATGACTTGCCAATGGAGTGCTGACCGGTTTGGCATTATTCATACTAAACCCCTCCAACACTTTCACCACATAATTCTTTTGAGATAACCACAACTTACCAGCTGACCTATCTCTACGAATCTCCATCCCAAGTATCTTCCTAGCCGCTCCTAAATCCTTCATGTCAAACTCTTTGCCCAATAAAGACTTCAACCTGTTTACCTCAACCATACTCTTTGCAGCAATCAGCATATCATCCACATAAAGAAGTAAGAAAATATAGGAACCATCATCAAGACTCTTAACCTAAACGCAACAATCATACTCACAGCGTGTGTACCCAATCCGTATCATAAAAAAAAGTCAAACCTCTTGTACCATTGTCTTGGAGACTGTTTCAGCCCATAAAGGGACTTCTTCAACTTACAAACAAGATGTTCAGTCTCTGGCTGCTTGAACCCCTCAGGCTGTTCCATGTATATGACTTCCTCCAAATCACCATGGAGGAATGCCGTTTTCACATCCATCTGCTCTAACTTCAGATCATAGCTAGCCACCAATGCCAAGATAATCCTGATTGACGTATGTCTCACCACTGGAGAAAAGACCTCATCAAAATTAATCCCCTTCCTCTGTGAATACCCCTTTGCCACTAACCGAGCCTTGAACTTTTCCCTCTCCTTTTCTATTGCTGCTTCTTTCCGCTTGTATACCCACTTACAACCCACTGGCTTCTTTTCCTTGGGCAGTTCTTTCAACTCCCAAGTCTTATTCTTACGCAAAGACTCCATTTCCTCTGCCATGGCTTCCATCCATTGGTCCCTTTCAGAACTCATAATAGCATCTTGAAAAGTAGATGGATCCCCACTGGTAGTAGTCAATGCATAAGAAACCAAGTCATCAAACCCATACCTCACTGGTGGTTTGATAGTGTGCTTGGTTCTCCCAGCGGCCAAGCTTTGCTGCTGCTCCTGCTGCTGCTGTTGATCAAGCTGTTCATCTGGCTGAGTATCACCTATATCAAAACTCTCCAGCTCAATCTGTACGCCTTGTTGTTTGCTATTTACTTCGTCTGACTCAGAATTTTGAACCCTCTGATGTGCCTTGATCATAGAGTCCTCATCAAATACCACATCCCTACTGATCACCACCTTCTTTGTCTCTGAATCCCAAAGCTTGTAACCTTTGACCCCTTTCTCATAACCAAGAAAAATACACTGTCTAGACTTCGCATCAAGCTTTGACCTCTCATCACTGGGAACATGAACATAGGCCGGACACCCAAAAATTCTCAACCCTGAGTAGTCAACCTCTTTCTCTGTCCACATCTCCTCAGCTACCTTCCCATCCAAAGCAGCACTCGGTGATCTGTTTATAACAAAGCATGCCATACTCACTGCTTCTGCCCAAAAAACCTTCGGAAGTCCCGTATTCAATCTCAAACACTGTGCCCTTTCTGCAATGGTTCTATTCATTCTTTCTGCCACCCCATTCTGCTGTGGTGTCTTTCGAACTGTAAAGTGTCGCTGAATCCCATGCTCCTCACAAAACTTCAGAAAAGGCCCATTCTTGAATTCTTTCCCATTATCTGTCCTGAGGCACTTAATCTTTTTCCCTATCTGGTTTTCTACTTCAGCTTTCCACACTTTGAACTTAGCAAAGACTTCAGACTTGTGCTTCATGAAGTACACCCAAACTTTCCTTGAAAAATCATCAATAAAGGTCAAGAAATACAGAGATCCTCCTTTCGAAGCTACCCTCACTGGCCCCCAAACATCTGAATGAACGTAGTCAAGAATTCCCTTCGTTTTGTGAGTTGCATTCCTAAACTGCACCTTACACTGTTTTCCCATAACACAAAATTTGCAGAAATCCAATTTACAAGATTTAACCCCTTTCAGCAGATTCCTCTTATGTAGCTCTAACATCCCACGCTCTCCCATATGTCCCAACCGCATATGCTAAAGCATAGTATCATCAGTATCGTCTGTTGTAGTGGCAGCAGCTCCACCTACAACTGTACTCCCTACCAACTTGTAAATATTACCAGGAACTTTACAAGCCTTCATCATCACTATAGCACCCTTCGTTACCTTCATGACTCCACTCTCTGTTTTATACCCACAGCCATTGGAGTCTAAGGTTCCCAACGAAATTAAATTCTTTCTCAATTCTGGAACATGTCTAACATCCCCCAAAGTCCTCACAATACCATCATACATTCTGATTTTAATTGTGCCTATTCCTATGACTTTACACGATGCATCGTTACCCATAAGAACATTACCACAATCCACTGACCTGTATGTGTTGAACCATTCCTTGATAGGAGATATGTGAAAAGAACATGCTGAATCCATAATTCACGAATCTGCCATGTGATCTGAACTTGCTGAGACCGAAAACATATCACCATCATCTGACTCCTGCTCCACAACGTTTGCAGAAGTTGATCCATCTTTCCTCTCCCCTACCTTTCCCTTCTTCTTCCAGTCAGTTCCCTTACTCTTTTGCGGACAATCTTTCTTCATGTGCCCCGGTTCATGACACCTGTAACACTTGAATTCAAACGTGCCCTCGGACCTGTTCTTTGACTGAGACCTCCCACGCCCCGAAACTGATTTACCCCTCTCATTCTTCCTACCATGATCCCCGTACCCCTTAACTACCAGACCTTCACCCTGCAGCGATTCTGTTTGTTGCTTGCGTTGATTATACGCCAGAAGGGCTGCAGTGACTTCCTCCAGTTCTAGGGTTTCTTTCCCCCAGAGTAAGGTTGTAACTAGGGTTTCGAGAGAAATCGGTAGTGAACACAGTAACATCAGCGCTTGGTCTTCCTCCTCAAACTTTACGTCAATCCATTGCAGGTCGCTCACAACCTGATTGAACGTGTTGATATGCTGAATTAGATCAGCACCCTCGGCCATCTTCAACCCAAACAGTTTCTGCTTTAGAAACAGTTTGTTCGTCAACGATTTTGACATATACCTGCTCTCCAGTTTAGTCCAGACCCCAGCCGGCGATTCATCAATCCCCGAAGAAGTTTGCATGCTAAGGTCCCTCACTGATCTCGATATCTCAATGAATAATCTCACGGGTTCAATCCCTGCTTCTATTGGGAACTTGGCGACCTTAACGACTCTGCAACTTTACCGAAATCATTTTTCTGGGTCAATCCCTGAGGAAATTGGGATGTTAATATCCCTCACTGATCTCGAATTGTCAATGAACAATCTCATGGGTTCAATCCCTACTTCTATAGGGAACTTGGTCAATTTAGCCACTCTTTACCTTCATACAAACCAACTTTCCGGATCAATCCCTGAAGAAGTTGGGATGCTAAGGTCTGTGGTTGATCTCGAACTCTCAACAAACAGTCTCACGGGTGCAATCCCTGCATCTATAGGGAACTTGGCTAACTTAACCACTCTTTACCTTTCCGAAAATCATCTTTTCGGGTCAATCCCCAAAGAAGTTTGCATGCTAAGGTCCCTCACTGATCTCGATATCTCAATGAATAATCTCATGGGTTCAATCCCAAGTTGTATAGGGAGTCTGGAATTTATTGGGTTGTTATCTTTTTTTGATAACCAACTTACCGGATATATTCCTCCACACTTGAACAATCTATCACGTTTGACATTTTTTGGAGTTGATGATAACATGTTCACTGGTCGTTTACCAGAAAACCTATGCCTGAGTGGTTCACTTGAAAATTTTACAGCCTCGTACAACAATTTCAGTGGAGTCATCCCCAAAAGCTTGAAAAATTGTAGCAGCTTATACAGGGTAAGGCTTGAGGGAAACCAGTTTTCAGGAAACATATCAGAAGATTTTGGAATATACCCGAATTTGGATTATATTGATCTGAGTGACAACAATTTCTTTGGTGAACTATCTCCAAGATGGGGAAAGTGTAACAATTTAAAAAGCCTCAAAATGTCCAATAATAATATTTCTGGAGGCATACCACCCGCATTGGTAGACGCAACTCAACTATCTCGAATTCATCTATCTTCAAATCATCTAGTTGGAGAGATCTCAAAGAAATTCGGTAGTTTGGTTTCATTGTTCGACCTTAGGTTGAATGATAACCAATTGTCTGATAATATTCCTCAAGAACTTGGTCACCTTGCCAACTTAGAGATTCTAAATTTGGCAGGAAACAAACTAAGCGGCTCAATCCCACAAGAATTGGGGGACTGCATGAAGCTATGGAACTTGAGCTTGAGCAATAATAAACTTGGGGAAGAAATTCCTTTGGGACTAGGTCAACTCCATGGACTTTGAAGTCTTGATATAGGTGATAACTTGTTAATTGGTAAGATACCACAACAGATTGGAGCATTGCAAAGCTTAGAAATGTTAAATCTCTCCCACAATGAGCTCTCTGGATCCGTACCATCTTCTTTTGATAATCTGATAAGTCTGACATCAGTTGATATATCCTACAATCATTTAGAGGGTCCTCTTCCTGATATCAGAGCTTTCCAAGAGGTTCCATTTGAGGCACTTAAAGGTAATGAAGGTTTATGTGGTAATGCTACTGGTTTGAAGGCCTGCGAGCTTCACGGGGTTCCAAGAAAGAAGGAAAAGAAGTTGTTAATTCTAATTGTACTTCCTACTTTTGGATTTCTAGTTGTTTCCCTCATGGTTCTCGGATTATGCTTGTCTTTTAGTAAGAAAATGAAGAGCACAACAAATGAGCCAAGACAAGTAAATAATGAAGATTTGTTTTCAATATGGAGTTATGATGGAAAAATGGTGTACGAAAACATCATTGAAGCGACAGAGAACTTCAGTGCCAAATATTGCATTGGGGAAGGAGGATGTGGTACTGTTTATAGAGCTACCCTGCCAAATGGTCAGGTAGTTGCTGTGAAGAAACTTCATGCGCCATTTGATGATGACTCGGTTAATCAAAAAGGCTTTACAAGTGAAATCAGTACCTTAACAGAGATAAGGCACCAAAACATCATCAAGCTTTATGGGTTTTGTTCACATCCAAGACACTCTTTTTTGGTTTACAAGTTCTTGCAAGGTGGAAGCTTGAGAGAGGTACTAGCCTCGAAGGAAGAAGCATTAGAGTTTGATTGGAACAAAAGACTTGGTGTTGTTAAAGGTTTGGCAGATGCTCTGTCTTATATGCACCATCATTGTTCGCCTCCAATCATCCATCGCGACATATCAAGCAAAAATATTTTGTTTGATTCTGAGTACGTTGCTCACATCTCTGATTTCGGGACAGCTTGATTTATGAAACCTGACTCCGCCAAATAGACTTCATTTGCGGGAACCTTTGGATATACTGCTCCTGGTATGTATATCCATTGCAAGTTTTTCTTCTTGCTTTTTTTTCTTTCTTTTTAATCTCCATGTCAACCTTAACATGGTAGTTTTATTTTACTTCTAAACCAATAAAAAATATACCAAGTTTTTGAGCCGCTTATATATTGCTCTATACTCATAGGACAGTGAATTTATGAGGCTTTTCTTGTTTTCTCGTATTGGAGTGAGCAAGGTACTAATTTGTTAATTAACGATTACTCCCTATTCGAAATCATGTACCTCCTTTATGATTTTCTTATTCCCAATCAGGTTTCTATGTTATAAAGTTTCGGCAATGGCATTCATGTGGCTTATATTATCTCCACCTTCATGAACTCTACACAAAACTGGAAGTGATTCTGTGCATAAATTTGCAATTTCACCAATGCCTGATATGTAGCATGAGCATAGTTCTCCCCTTCCTCCCATCAAACACCCTTTTTAGTCAAATATTTTCTTTCTTTTGGGCATTTTTTGCAGAACTTGCATATACAATGGAAGTGAATGAGAAGTGCGACATTTACAGTTTTGGGGTGCTGACACTAGAAGTGATTATCAGGGAGCATCCAGGTGATCTCATCTCGTCTCTATCATCATCTTCATCGTTGTCATCGTCATCAAAAACTGGACATGGGATTTCATTCAAGGATGTGTTGGACCAACGCCTACCGCGTCCTACAAATCAAGTGGCAGAACAAATAGTGGTTGCTACAAAAGTAGCATTTGCATGTTTGAATGCTAGACCGCTTTCTCGACCAACCATGCAGCAAGTTGCTAGGATGTTGTTAAATCCAAGGCCATCTCTGCAAAATCAGTTACACATGATTACATTGGGAGAACTCGTTGGTGCTTCTTGAGTTTCCTTGGACTTAAGCTCTTGTGAGTTTTTGCTATGACTGTACAATTTCACTTTTCTTTTGTCTGCTTTCTGCGATCTTTTTTGCTTTGTTGATATTGAATAAACATGATATGATGTAAAATGGACTATGTTCGTTGAAAAAATAATTGTTATGGAGATGAAAAGAAATACAAGTTCTTTGTGGTTGTAAAATCAACTATTACGGTCAAATAGCCAATTATTTTGGGGTGAAGATTTAAATGATATGAAATGAAGGGTTGATTTTTTTTCCCAGTATATATAGTACATCAATTTACCAAAGAAATACAGTGTCAGAGTTTGAAATCAAAACGTCTGTTAGCATCCGCTTAACCCCAAAATAACCTTCCATTCCATTTCCTACTTGACTTTCACCCAGGCACTAAAATTAAGGGGTAATTCAATCTGTCAATATGATAAAGCCTTACATTAGTGGATGTATCCTAAACAATCAACTGGATTGGAGAGGCTCCATTTGAATCTCTCAGGTAATAAAGCTTGATATGGTAAAAAAATGGTAATACTAGATTTTACTTTTTACTTCCTGTTTTGGGATTTACTACCTCTTTCAGTGGTTTTTTTTCAGTTTTTTTTTTCCCTTTGTAGGGACTTTTGGATACCCTGCTCCACGTAGGTACTTTTGCTGCCTCTATTTTTGAACTCCCTATCTCATTCAGTGTTAATCTTAACTGAACAATAATGCATACGGTAAGCTTCATATCTATATATGGCACTGTATTTACTGGACCTTCACATTCGAACTAGGCATAGCCATGATGTCTCTTGAACAGTGATCATTCTGATGAGGAGTCTTGCTCATTTTGTCATGTGGCAATGAGCAAAGTATCTTGTTAGGGATTTGATTTTGATGATGATGTTTTGTTGGAATAATTTTCAAACGATGATGTAATTTGTGATTATTTATGAATGTATAATATTTCTTAGCTTGGTGTATTTAGAAGTATGGTTCACAGGCTTTTTGATCTCATGACTGAATCTCATGTCAAGTTCTGGACCTCTATCTCATGGCTTTGTACGTCCAGTTGCAAAGTCCAAGTTCTGGACTTTTGTTCTGGATTTCATGGTGTCGTCTATTGTTGAAAACCAGATTACTCTGTTGGATCTCACTTTTGGATCTTAAAGTGAAGACCAATATCGAGAACCAGTTTTTACATTGCTCTGTTTTATTTCACTTTCTCTCTCATCTTTTAACATGGGTCCATGCCATATGTCTTTGATTTCCATAAACCAGTTTTTACATTGCTCTGTTTTATTATTTCTCACTCTCAATTTGAAAAATACCGGCATAATTTGAACTACCCGTGTACTTGATTTGAAAATCTATTAGTGGGGATTTTGCAGTAACTTAGTTGCAAATATCCTTTTTGGGCTTTTTCAAATATATGTTTCTTGGTTATGGTGATTATGTGCTAATATATTTCCTTCATAGATTTGTCACATGCTTTATTCACTTTGTAGCTCAAAAGAGATCAAGACATTAATTCTGCTGACCGTTGAGCCATATAAGAGAAAGCATGGAGTAAATGAGATGAACATTGGTGATTTACAGTAGAAGACTTTGTGGGTGGTTATTTAAAGGACAAGTCTTCATCAGAGAGGAAGCCAGATTGATTGAGAAGAAAGAGCCTTCAAAGGATTCAATCGTTCAAACACTCAAAGAATTCAAGTCTGATATATACACCGTAGTTTTATCCTCTTCAGAGAGAGCTTTCACCGTAGAATTTTATACTCTCATTTGTTTGAGCCTACACTTGTAAATCACCCTTCCTTAGAGGGATTGATCATCACCACACTTATCCTACCTTGTGAGAGAGAGAACCCAATCCACTCTGTTACCAGTTAGGATTTGAGTTTCTTGCTTGATTTGAGAAGTGTACACTCACTAGGTGTGAGTGTGCCAAGAGTTTGAGGAAATGGTCTGTGTGTATCAGTTGGGATTGTGAAATCAGGTCTGCGTGTACCACTGAGTTTGTGAAGTGTCATGGTCTCTGTGTACCAGAAGAAGTATTGTAAAGGGGTGTTGCCTCATGTAAAATCCAACCCTGTTGTAAGTTTTGAGAACACAGTGGATGCCGGTGATTGTTCAAGGGAAACAATCACTGAAGAGTGGACTAAGCAATTAGCCGAACCACTATAAAAATCCTCAGTCTCTTCTCGTATTTATTTTTTAGTACTTTCATTATTTTGATTATCTGTTTGATTTGCTAATCAAGCTTCTTGGAAAAGAAAAAATTGTCTTATTACGAATCGAACCTGTTCACCTCTCTAGGTTTTATCATATCTAATTTGCTAGTTGCTACCTAGAATTGATCCCACCCTCTCTTTCTCTAATGTATCCCAATCCCTCATACATAAGTTATTGTCAAAAAGATAAAAAGTTGAAAGTTTGAGTTAATGATCTCATCAAGTAAAATGCTCTTAGATATTCTTAATTACTAAATTAAATTCTAATGTTGGATTGAAAGGCCGCCTGTAAAAAAAACCAGTAAAATGGAAACAAAGGACCGATGTTTGGACACCGAAGAAACTCAATGTTTGGATTGAAATTGTCAAGCAGAACTAAAAAATAAACTCAATGTTTGGGTGTCAAATTGGCAGGTTTGGGCCAAAATGGGTAAGTTGTAAGTGGGTTGGATCTTTAATAGGTCATTGACCCATTTAGACCCATTAATTATGAGTCTAATTACCCATACCCAACTCAACCCATTTATTTAAAAGCACACCCGACCCGCCCATTAACCCAATTACATACTATATACTAAAATGACTAAAATACATATGTACACTAAAATGACCATATTACCCCTGTAAATTTAAAGAACTAAAATACCATGTACACTAAAATTACCATACTATCCCTCACCCCTGTACACTTAATTACCATATTGGTCGCTCTTAATTCCGAATCGCAGCGTATCCAAGTGGCTTATTTTTTGTCTTTATTCAAATATTTTTGGCATTTGTTAGTTTTTTGTTAAATTTTTGAGGATTATTGCTTTGTCATGACGAGAAGAATCTAAAAAGTAAAAAATTACGATCAAAATTAATATTTTTCTAAATAAAGACAAAAAAAATTGGCTTATTTTTGTCTTCATTAAAAAAATTTAGGTTTCACTCATAATTTTTTACTTTTTAAATTCCTTCTGTTATGTCGAAGCAATAATCCACAAAAAATTAATGAAAAATTAAAAAATGCGAAAAAAATTAAATAAGGACAAAAAACCAAGCCACGAACAAGCCAACTTTCCATTTATAAGTTGAATTCGATCAGAATCAAAACTAGCCCATTGCGAGATGTATATATCTTTTTTTTTATTCCATTTTTTTTCGTATTTGATAGTTTTGCGTCAAACTTTTGTGACTTAGTGATTGGTCTCGTCGAGAAAAATCAAAAAAGTAAAAAATTTTGATCGAAACTCATAAATTTTTTCAAAAAGACAAGAATAAGTAAATTTTTTTTGTCTTATTGACTTATTTTTATCTTTATTCAAAAAATTGTAAGTTTCGATCAATTTTTTGAACTTTTCCGATTCCTCTCGTCGAAACGAATCAATAAGTCACAAAAGTTTGACGCAAAACAAAAAAATGCAAAAAAATTTGAATAAAGACAAAAAAATAAGTCACTTAACTTTTTAATCCAAACCCTATGCGTGACTACCATGAGAAAAACTTATTCACGGCAGAATGCAATTTCATCAGTCCATTCGCACAATCGATGGATGAGATGTGTTTTCAATTTTGGCTGGTCAAAATAATTACTACCGGTCACAATTGCTTTTTAATTCGGATCGTTCAAAATATTTTTAGACACGTGTAATTTAGCACAGAAGAATTGAGAGAGAGAGAGAGACCTGGTACCTTCATTCCCAATGAAATTTGGTACCTTCATTCCCAGTGAAATTCGGTAAAGAGCTGAGAATTTTTGGTGGGTTACTTTCATGACCCATTGGATCATTTAATTTGACCCAATTAATGCCCAATTAAGACCCAACTAATAATGGGTTAGTTGGGTTTAGACCCATTCTTACCCAACTAATAAATGGGTTGGGTTGGGTGTATTTTTAAGTTGATGGGTCTGGATTTGTTAATGGGTCTGAGTTCAAATTGTCACTCCTAAGCTGCAGAAGTATTAAAAATGTAGAGATCCGTATTTTTGAGGCCATTTTTTTTTTTTCTTTTCTTTCCCTTTTGTTAACATACGCTCCGTCGAGATAGACGGTACGGATATTCGGTGTGACATGTTCATGAAAGGATATAAGGATGATTAAGTGAGAGGTGCATGTGTGTGTGTGTGTGACGTGAGAGCATGGGATAATTTTTCCCATCTTTTCCTCTCTTTTATTTCCCAGGAGATATTCTCTCCTTTATTTTCTCCTCTCTCTCGGCCGACACTCTCTCTCTCTAGCTCTCACCTCTCCCTCATCTTCTCTCCTCAATTTCATCTCCATGGAGTATGATTCCGGACAAGGCCCGAGAATTAAAGTCGCTATACGAAGTATGGGCTTTCCAAATATCCAAGAAAAATCACGATCGGACCACGTGGGAGTTCGGTTGACTTAGTCAAAGGTTCGGGTTTTGCTCAAAACCCATGAGGTAGGGATCTCTTACTCTTGTTATGCGTTTATACGGTGTTTATGTACCTAGATCGTGCTTTGTTTCGTTGTTTGAGGTTGTTTGTTCCATTTCTGAAATTCTGCAGAACAGGGTCTCTGTTTTTGGGGTTTTACGCCTTTCTAAACTCATGATTGAATTTTGGTTCCTTCATATGAGATAGAGCAGACTTAGAGCCCGTTCTAATGCCGCTTGAATTACCTAAAACCGTTGAGAATTGAATTAATGGTGGATTTTTGAAATCTGGTCTGCAATCTGTCTCGTTTTCTGGGTTTCAGCCCACTTCGGATGGCCATAACTTCCTCGTCTGATGTCCATTTTATGCTAACTATGTATCGGTTCGAAGGTCTTAAAGTTAGCTTTCATTTGCCACTAGGATCGTCTTAAAACTCTTAGTACACAAAAAGTTATGATCGATTGAGTGGAGGCATGTCAATCTGTCAGGCAGATTCGTGTAGCCTCGGTAAACCCCTGTTTAACCACCCTTGGAGTGCAGATTTGACTAGGGTTCCGTCATGTTTTTCAAACTTCGTTCAATCGCGCAACTTTTGGGACTAGAATCACTCAAAAATATTAAGAACTCGATTTATAGTGATTTTTAGAAGATTGAACTGAAATCTGGAAATTTGGGCAGCGTACAGGGCTGCGGGTTTTTCATCGTTTGTTATAGCTAAATGATGCTATTGGTTATGGGTCCTTATGGGTTTTAAAGATTGGTAAGTTTGTGATCTTTTGGCGTTGGAATCATTGAAAAATATTGAATGTGGAATTTTTAATGAATTGTCGAACACTGACTGCTCTCTGGGACAGTTTTGGTCCGTTGATTCTCTTTTGTCTGTTTTGACTCTCAATCACTTCTAACACCTTTTAAACATCGTTAAACCATCCCTAAGCTTGATTACTTGAGTTCCTATGAGTTAATGATCATTCAAATTCCTTCGATACCCATTAAGCGTAATCTTAGTGTTGTTGTAAATGGAATATGTGATTTAAGGTTGTTTAGGAGTACCGAAGGCTAAGTGAGACATTGTGGGAAGTATAGTTGGTAGACGCGAGCTTGTCTAGTGATCCGATGGGTAGTATTGTGACTTGTATTCTCGTGCTTCATCTTGTTGATCTTTCTAGGTTCTTTGGGCACCCATTCTAAAAGATTCTCGTTTAGAACCTAGCGGGTAGCATGTCGTGGAGTCATTTGTGGTTTCGAGTTGTAACACGGATCGCTTTGAAACGTTATTGATCAATCGATATGTGGATATGACGAGATTGTGTGGCATGTTTTATGAATGATATAGATTGGTTATATGTCGAGCATGAGGTCATTAAGGAATGTGAAATGCGAAACAAGAAGTAGAACGGTACGACGACTATAAAGAAAGCCACGGATCCACCGGGTGGTGCGATGCCGGAATGAACACGGGACGCACGGGGTCCCGAATGCCCGGACAAGGTTGAAAGAATTTTAGAGGACGCACGGGGTCCTGAATGCCCGAACATAAATGAATGGATTTTAGAGGACGCACGGGGTCCCGAATGCCCGGACATAAATGAATGGATTTTAGTGGACGCACGGGGGTCCCAAAAGCCCGGAATTGAATGAAAGGATTTTAGTGGACGCACGGGGGTCCTAAAAGCCCGGAATTGAATCGAACGGATTTTAGTGGACGCACGGGGGTCCCAAAAGCCTGGAATTGAATGAAAGGATTTTAGTGGACGCACGGGGGTCCTTAAAGCCCGGAATTGAATCGAAAGGATTTTAGTGGACGCACGGGGGTCCTTAAAGCCCGGAATTGAATGAAAGGATTTTAGTGGACGCACGGATCCCAAATGCCCGAAATTGTATTGAAAAGGAAAATGGCAAACTCTTGAGAAATACAAGACAAATTGATTATGCTCTAAAAGAAAATTCAGTGATATGTCTGTATTGTTCTGCAGGGTGATATATTCATTAACACTAGCTCCTTTGGGTTCGTTATACACATTTATTGTTGCTCTTATGTTATGGTTGGTGCGTAATCATCATTTATACTTAATGATTGAGGCGGAATGGGTATCATACATGAATCTAAATTTGCATAGTGTTGGACAAGTGACGGTTAAGAACAAACGGGGGTTCAATTAGAATGATTCGAGTTGGATCCTGCCCCTAGTTGACGTGTGAGTTATTGAGGATACTCTTATAAAATCGCGATTTCCTTTTTTTAGATTGCTCCTTCGTGGTGGGAGACTTTTATTTCTGTGACATTCTATTGTATACTTTCACTCAGGATGCATGTTCTCCGCATTTTCATATAACTTGAGTATAGATTTTTCTACTGGGCTAGTGTAGCTCAACCTATCATTTTCAGGTAAAAAGCAAGGAAGTTGGCTTGGCGTACATCTCGTGCTTGTTGACCATGTGTCTCGGAGGTATAAGGAGGAGTTAAACTTGCATTTTATTTGAAAGTAGTATTCGAAAGAACGATTAATGAAAACTGTAATGTTATTTTGGTATTTACATAACTTGGGGCTTTGAGCCGGGATTGTAATTTTCAAATTAAATTTTGAGAATTGGGGATAGGAAGATCTTTTGGGTATTAATTGTATTAATGCAAGAACTTTATTTATCAGAAGAGTATTCATTATTTATGTTGAAAATCGAGGGCGTGACAAAAAATGACAATAAAACACCCCGGCAGTATTTAGTACTAAAATTAATTAGATGTTGCATGGTTTCAATCAAATCTTCAGTAAATAATAAAATCAATAATAACACAAATCATCTTAATTAGTGATTCTAAGTCTAGATGCATGTTTCGACTGGAATTCAAGCTACCTACAAATCGTCTTAAGAAGTTGTTCGCACCATTTAGTTTTAGCGCGGTTTATTTTGAATTCCACGACTTTACTACTCCCTCCGTCCCAAATTGGATGTCAATTTTTGATATCTGTGTCAATTTCAACTCATTATATCTTTCAATATGGATATCAAAAAATAAGCAATATGGATCTTGTTTTATTGTTCTCGATTAATTCTATTATACAAAGTTTTCAAATTCATGAAAAACATTATAGATTAAAAGGTAAGCGATGAAAAATGACACGGGTTTAAAAAATTGCCATTCTTTTTGGGACGGTGGGAGTACTACACTCCACTTTATTTTCAAAGAAAGGGAAAAAAAAGATCATAAGAAAATTTTGGTTTGAATACGATTTTCCATCAGGTTGTTCCAAACACTGTTATTAGGCATTACCGAATTACCTAACAAGTAGGCAATTGCTTTCCAAGAAAGTGTATGTACACATAACAAATAGAGTAGTGCTACACATACCGACCACCACCATCCCGAAATCGTACCGACGGCCTTGTCGGGCCCACTTTGGCCACCAAATGATCGATCCGAGCTGTCCAAAAATTCTATAAAAAAAAAAAAAAACCGAGGGGGTCCATGCGGGAATCAACGGTATTTGATGCATGTAGGGTGTTCGATCCAAACACCCCATTTTCGCATATATATGTACACAGGTGTTTGGATCGAGCACCCTACACGCATCGAATACCGTTGATTCTTGCGTGGGCCCCCTCGGATTTTTTTTTTATAGAATTTTTGGATGGCTCGGATCGGCCGTCCGGTGGCCAAAGTGGGCCTGGCGAGACTGTCGGTACGATTTCGGGATGGTGGTGGTCTGTACCAATATCTTTACTGTAACAAATACTTGTATGGAGAAATAGAAAAATCTGCTGATACAAGCACAAGGATAACAAGACACTGGCTATCCTATCTCTGTCCAGTCCATAGAATCCTGTTATTACTGTGACCTCTGACTCTAACGGTTGAGAATACAAATAATAAAGTTGTCCCTCTCTAACAGCTTAAACTTTTAGATGAGTAGGTGGTTAACAATCTCATATGGTATTAGAGCATGCAATAAGTCCTGTGTTCAAACCTCACCGCCTACCCAATGATTAGAACTTATACGTGCATGTTTAGCCTCCTTATGGAGGAGAGTCTGGCTATACATGAGGGCATGTTATGAAGGATAGCTACATGTGAGAGGGTGTGTTAAGAATATAAATAATAAAGTTGTCCATCTCTCTAATAGCTTAAGCTTGTAGATGAGTTGGTGGTTAAGAATCTCATTCTAATAAATATAAACTTCTGTAGTGGATTTCGGGTTCCTTGCTGATTTTAAGGATAGAACTTTACACCAAAAGAGAATGTGGACATTAGTTTAAGAAAGTGCTGGTGGATTTCACTGATATTACAAAAGCTGAACATCCTCTCATGCATGATGCTCCATTCCTGCCTTCTTGGCATAATTAAAGAGCAATATGAACTCCCAAGTCAAGTCTTTGCATCAGACAATTACTGACATGGTACCAGAGGACAACGTTTGAGAAATTTGGGAGTAGATGAGAACAAGTTAACTGGTCATTTACCGTAAAACCTGACTCTACCAATTGGACTTCATTTGCAGGAACCTTTGGATACACTGCTCCTGGTATGTATCGCTATTGCAAGTTTTTATTCGCCCTTTTTTATTATCTTCAAGCCAACCTTAACATGGCAGTTTTATTTTAGTTTTTAAACAGTCAAGAATATAGCAAGTTTTTGAGCAGCTTATATATTGCTCTATGTGCAGAAACAGTGAATTTACAAAATGTATATAGGCTTCAAGTCTCATGAACTATGAACATTATTGATGAGGCTTTACTCGTTTTCTCGTATGGGAGTGAGCAAGGTAATAATTTGATAACTAGAACTGACAGGTCTCTTATTTTTTTGATTTATCCCACTCTCTCATACTTTAGTCTTGTTAGTGCGTAATTGGAAACATGTACCTCCTTTATGACTTTCTTATTCCCAATCAGGTTTCTATCTTGTAAAGTTTTGCCAATGGCATTCATGTGGCTTATGTTTTTACAAAATGTATATAGGCTTCATGAACTCTACACAAAACTACAAGTGATTGTCTGCTCAAATTTGAAACTTAACCAATGCCTTAAATAGCAAGAGCATGGTTCTTTCTTCCTCCCATCGAGCCCCTTTTTTTATCAATTATTTTCTTCTGTTGGGAATTTTTTTGACAGAACTTGCTTATACAATGGAAGTGAATGAGAAGTGAGATGTTTACAGTTTTGGGGTGTTGACACTGGAAGTGATTATGGGGGAGCATCCGGGTGATATTATCTCGTCTCTAGCATCATCTTCGTTGTCCTCATCCTCATTATCAATTGGAAATAGGATTTTATTGAAGGATGTGTTACACAAACGCCTCCCGCCTTCTACAAATGGAGTGGCAGAACAAGTAGTGGTTGCTGCAAAAGTAGCATTTGAATGTCTGAATGCTAGACCACTATGTCGACCAACCATGCAACATGTTGATAGGAAGCAGTCAAACCGAAGGCCATCTCTACAAAATCAGTTACACTTGATTACATTGGGAGAACTCGTTGACACCAACTGTTCTGTAAAATCCAAACTTTTGAAATTTTAGTCGTGTGGTCCGAATAGAAACTAATACTTTAATTTAATTCGAATAATAAGGGCAGGCTAAGTGAAGTGTATCGTGGTATAAAAAAAATGTGAATTTCAATTTATTTCATAAAAACTATGGGACAATTAAGTTACATCTGATACACGATACGAATCACATGACGTTGAAATCTTACGTTTAATATCAGACACCGCTGTGATAATCCTCATATTTTTATTAGTCTATGTTGAATTTTTGGGATTTTTCGGAGACTAGAATTCAAACGCCTTCGGATAGAGTTAGGGTTAATGGAACGCGAAGTATGACGTGTCAATAAGAGAAGGTAATAGGTGTACTTTTTTTACCTGTTTCACCTATATCTCTACCGCTATATATATATATATATATATATATATATATATATATATATATATATTGTAGGGGTTCAGATTTGGAGGGACCTTCGCCTGACTCAATATTCCTCTTCCGTTGCTCCGTTCACCCGTCTTGTAACCTGCAGCAAGTCACTAGGGCTTGGACAGCCCAGTGACCCTCCGATGATCAAGTTAGATGTAAGGAGAGAGGTTTAGGTCTAGGGTTAGGGAAGAATCGCATATCTCTCTAGGTTAGAATCCCTTTGTATTTATAGGCCTAGGTTTGCTTGGCCTCCAAGGTAGCGCGTGGGAATCACGCTTAGGTAACCGCCTCTGGTGACGTCATAGGTGATGCACCGGATAAGGCAGTTACGAAGCACATGGCTATGGTGGTCCTATCTGCCACGTGGCGCCCTTGGTCCCCTCCTGCTAGGTTACATTCCTTCAAGAGATCTCAACGGAACGCACGTCTTGGTCATTAACCGAAGTGATAGCAGGAGGATCTATACCGAGCCAGTGAAAATATATATATCCTCAAGAGCTTGCTTATGTAGGACTAGAGATCGATTCAACCATAAGTCCTCAGTTGTCGGGAGTCTATTTACCGAGGTCATAACCGAAACCTCCGCAATAGCCCCTCAAGCCCCTGGAGCTTTGCATCTCAGCTTCAGGGTCTTGATCCCATCATAGGAGATAACAGACCTTGACGAGAGTGCTTGCCTTGGTAAATTCCATTCATCCTACGCCAGTAATGAAAGCCACTTGTCAGCAATCGCCGAGATCTCAGGATGGAAAGGCTGCCCCGGCACGTGCCCTGCCAGTAGATTGGTACGAAACGTTGCTTCGGTGACATGCGTCGTTACACTAATGGTTCATATATTCGGCGCCTGTCCTCGGTGCAGACCCCTTAATTCTGGCCGTCCGATGGCTACACGTGTCGAAGATCTAACGGCTCGGTACACGACTCTTCGTTTCCCGCGCAGATCCCCATCCCTCCCATTATAAATTGATGGGCCAGAGGACGGATGGCCATCTTCTCTCTGCTTCTGAAGTCGAACCGCCGCCGCCGTTCATTCCCAGCTTCCAATCGAGATTTTTGAGCGTTTTGGGCGCGGATCTTGCTTCGAATACTCAGGTATGATGATCTTCAATCGTCCTTCTTGATGTTTTGATCGTTTTTCCTCCAGTTTTTTTCGATGTAATCCACATTTTTCATTCGTTATAACCGTTCCGCCGCTCGCCACTGTTTGTTCTGCGGCGGCGCTGGGCGTTTTTCTGTGTTGTTCATAGTTTTACCGAGGTCCAAATTCAACCCGAGGCCTATATTCTTCCCGAGGCCAATCTTCAACCCGAGACCATAGAAACGATCATTGGCCTCGGAGACCTCTCCCGGGGAGAGATTCCCTGAAATATACCGAAGAGTGATGACCGTTCCGCCCCCCTTATTACTAGGTCGTGTTGCTTTTCCCTGGGCATATAGCTAACGGATTTTTGCACATCTTTTGCTAGGTAGGGGCGAATGGTCATTGAAGTCTCTTCGGACAGTACCAGTAGCAACACATCTGCCGAGCTTGAGGAGATCTTTGCGGAGTGTCGCGCCCAGGCTGTTTACTGACTCCTTTTAGACGTCATCGAGCCTTCGGACCCTTCCAGACCCTTCCGCCCAGTTACAACCTTTACCCCCTTGGAAATGGAAGCTCCTAGCACTTCTGGCCACGGTCCGGGCCCATTTGCCGACGCCCCGGAGGAAGTCCGAGGACGAAGGAGGCCGATGAGGCCGTGCCCCTATCTCCACCAATACTTCAACGGGACCCCGGCAGCCCTTGCCGAGTTCAGAAGGGTCTATAGTATTCCTTTGGACGTGGAGATCCGCCTTCTCCACGAGAACAATCCTAAGACCCTCCCTCACGAACCAGGGGAGTTGATTTTTCCTTTAATGGCGATCACTGAGGGGGGGATCAGGTTCCCCCTCCACTAGTTTGTCCGACGAGTCCTCCGAACCCTTTCTCTCA
Source organism: Rhododendron ovatum (assembly GCA_019656835.1). Classification (NCBI taxonomy): domain Eukaryota; kingdom Viridiplantae; phylum Streptophyta; class Magnoliopsida; order Ericales; family Ericaceae; genus Rhododendron; species Rhododendron ovatum. The sequence goes on along the minus strand of CM033802.1, from coordinate 1,824,364 downwards.
CCTCCTCCCAGCTTACAGTAAACTCCTACCGAATTATTATAAGCATTATTGAACTGAGGAGGCAGTTCAACCTAACTTTCGGTGTTGAGGAGCTCTTCGGAGTATACCTCTTAGGAGTTAACCGAGAGAGCAACCGGTACTACCTCTTCTGCAGGACGGGGTACGATACATTCCTCGTCGACCGACTCCCCGACTTCGAGGAGTGGGCAAATATCTACATCTCGGTGACCTGGAATTTTATGTTCAGGTCCGGGGAAAATGCTGACACCACTACGAGGGTGCAATACGGGACCGGGGCTCCTGGTCGGTAGAAGTTTCTCTTCTGTAAATACTTAAGTTTTTGGTTATGCTCCGCATACTTTGTGCTAATCACTTGTTTTCGTTTTGCCTTGCAGCTGAGGGAATTGTTCAGCAGCTTCGGGAGAGAGCAGACCGAGCCCGAATTTCAGCAGCATACGCCATCCCGATCACCAGCCGGTACGCTCCAGAGCTACTCGGGTACGTCCCTACCTACACGAGCTTTCGGAAGAAGAAGCCGAGGCAGCAAGGGGTACCGCGGGCAGGCCGAGGAGGGATAGCCAGCAGAGGAGCGGAAAGGGGAGAGAGGAGGCCAGGAGAGGAGGCCGAGGGTAGCACATCCGCGCCTCGGGGGGTTATACGAGAGGAGATCAATCGAGAGACGCCGGAGAGGACGGGCTTAAGTGCAGAGATGGCGGGTACTGGAACCCGAGAAGTATTGAACCTCAGGCGCCGAAGGCCCGCTGGCCGAGGCAAGGGGACGGTCCCCGGTACTCCTGGTGCCGGGACTTCAAGGGCGCCCCCAGTCTCACCACAGGAGCCCCCGGAAAAGAGGCCTCGGCTGGAGGAGGGAGCCGGAGAAGAAGGTCAGGAGACGATCCTGATTGAAGAGGAACAAAAGAAGCCCCGGGGAGGACCCGGTGGGGAGGAGGAAGGTTCTTGGGTCAACCCAAGGGAACTCCCCTGGGCTCCCGAGTTCAAGCATTTTGCTGGCCGGCCGATCCACTATGCCGATAGCGTCAAGAACCTCGGTGTGGCCTTCGGGATGCTCCAAGGAAGCATTCTTCCTAGGGACGCCCGGGCTGTCACCGGCTTGACCGAGGACATTACGGCCAAAATAGCTCAGGCCCTCTTCACTGTAAGTTGATGGTTTGCGTTTTATTTTCTTCAGTCTTTGAAGTTTGCACTAGTTGAATCTCATACATTTCTTTGTTTGCAGGCTGGAGCTCGGGCATTGGTTATCAATGACCGATGCAAAAAGCAGGAAGAGAAGAACGACAAGCTTGCTCCGGAGCTGGCTCGGAAGGAGGAAGATCTCAAGCTGGCTTGGGAGACATGCAATCTTTACCTGGCGGACTTTCAAAGGTGCGACAGGGAAAGAGTGGAGGCAGAAGCCAGAGCCGCCAAGGCCGAGGAGGATGCCAACACATTGCGAGTCACCCGGGCCACAGAGGTTGACTTCGCAAGGAAGAGGGGCTACGATGAAGGCTGGGATGCCGCCGGAGTAGAATACAAAAAGCAGGTTCGGGAGATCGAGGCCAAGCTGCACCGAGACCGTTTCTTGGATGGCCTTCGGTACGGCCATGAAGCCTTGTTGAGGAAGCTCAGTCTCCCGGATGACTCTGATCTCCAAACCCTTCCCGAGGCACCTCCCGAGGAGCTAGTCCTTCCAGAAGAAGAGGAGGAGGTGGTGGAGCCTGCGTCCGAGGACCAAGGCCTTGGGAACCAAGCTGATCCGAATGCTCCTGCACCCGAGGACCAGTTTGACCACCTAGCTCGCTCTTAGGATAGTTTCTTTTTCTTTTATGTTTCCACAACTTTTGACTGGACAGCTCCAGACAATAGGAGTTTGCTGTTCCAGAGTTTGTATATGATTTGATACCGATGCTGTAGTGTTTGTGAATGAATGTTTTTTCTTTTCTTGAGATTCATCTTTATCATGCTTATATGATTGGTTTGCTTCTTGGGTTATGATGCCCCTGCTTTGGTGAAACTTGTAGTTTGTAGAAACAAGTGTGACCGAAGCATTAACCGAAGATAGTTGTCAATCATAAAAGCAAATGTTTAGTCAAGAAGGGTGCTTGGATCCGGAGCCCCTGTTTTAAGTAGGGTCGGTAGGGACCGAATCAGGAGCAGTTATTGAATAAAATTCTGGGCTTGAACGCCCGTTCAACGGATGGATCTAGTGAGCGAACCCAAGATCGTACTACTGCTAGGGGACGTAGGCCGGGGGTACGAGGGGGTACGGCTTGCGCCATAGGTTCGTAACACAGCGAGTCCGAGCAGTGGGAAACTTCTGGCGGGTCGGTTTAAGGGGCTCGGGGGAAAGGCCGAGTATCCTTAAAGCGAGTGGTCAGAAATCCAGATGACCGAAGAGGCCAGGATGACTTGGTGGGAATTATGCCCGAGGGTAACACCTATGGTAGAGCAATATCCCTAAAGTCGGTATAAAACGGTCCGGGCAAGACCGAACCGAGTCAGTAATGTAAATAACCAAACTCAAATTTGTACGAATAGTGCTAATAGAAAGGAATTCTCATTCAATACTTGAAGTGCTGCTAATACATAAGCAAATTGCCTCCCATACTTGTTAAAAGAAAACGTAACATAGGAAAGACTGAGAGGGCTTCGGTAACCGAGCTTTATCCGTAAAACTTCTTCAAGTTGTTAGCATTCCATGTTTTGGCAATGGAGGAACCATCCAACTTTTCTAACTTGTAGTTTCCTGATCCGAGGTGTTTGAGGACTCGGTAGGGACCCTCCCAATTGGGCATGAGCTTTCTCTTCTTGGATTTCCCCACCACCTTCTTCCAGACAAGGTCGTCGGGTTTAAATGACCTGAGGCAGACGCTTCGGTTGTAACCCTTTGCGACCTCCTGCTGGTAGGAAGCGAGCTTGATTCTTGCATTTTTTCGCTCTTCTTCGGCTAGATCAAGGTCCGAGGCAATGCTGTTATTATTGACCGGCTCTTCAAAATTTTTCGTGCGCATCGTTGGGAGTCTGACTTGGAGAGGGATGATCGCTTCCATGCCAAATGCCAAGGAAAAGGGCGTGCGACCGGTGGAGCGCCGAGGAGTAGTTCGGTAGCCCCAGAGGACCCTAGGTAGCTCTTCGGCCCATTTTCCCCGTCGTGACTCGAGTCGTCGCTTGAGTCCAGATGAAATAGCCTTGTTTGCAGCCTCGGCCTGTCCATTACCCTGGGGGTAAGCCGGAGTGGAAGTGTCCCATTTAATACCGTACTCGTCAAGCAAGGCTCGGTACTTCTGTCCTGTAAACTGCCTGCCATTGTCTGTAATTATGGCGAACGGTACACCGAAACGAGAGATGATGTTTCGCCATACAAAGCGGATGACATCTGTTTCTTCGATGGTGACAAGGGGCTCAGCCTCGACCCATTTCGAGAAATAATCAGTTGCGGTTAGGAGGAACTTGAATCCACCCGGAGCGACTGGGAGCTTTCCAACGATATCCATGCCCCATTGGGAAAAAGGCCAAGGGCTGGTGAAGGGGCTGAGGTCCCGGGCCGGTTGATGGATAATGGGAGCGAACATCTGGCACTTTTTGCAACGCTTGACAAATTCTTCTGAATCCTTCTTCATTGTTGGCCACCAATACCCCTGAGTGAGGGCTCGGTGGGCCAGGGACCGTCCATCGGAGTGGCAATCGCTGTCGCCGGCATGAAGGTCTTCGATGATGCCCGGGACTTGATGTGGGTGTGCAACCAATAAGTATGGCCCGGAAAATGATCTTCGGTAAAGCTTGCTGTTGGGATTGAGCCAGAAAAGAGCGGCTTTGTTTCGGAGTCGGTGAGCTTCCTTTTTGTCAGCTGGGAGAAAGTCATCTCTTAGGTAAAGGACGATTTCGTCCATCCAGCTCGGGCCGAGCTCTATGTTGAGTATCTCCTTATTTAGTTCTTCAAGCTCGAAGCTGGGCTTGTCAATGGAATCAAAGGAAATAGAACGATGTCCCGAGGATGAGCATGCCGAAGCGAGTCCTGCAAGGGCGTCGGCTTGGGCGTTCTGTTCCCTGGAGATGTGCTCGACTCTGATTGCTTTGAAGCGTTGAATGAGCTGGACTGCGGCGCTGAGGTAGGTACGCATGCGATCGTCCCGAGCTTCATATTCTTCGGAGAGCTGGTTAACCACTAATTGGGAATCACTGTAAACCACGAGTTCTTCGATGCCAATGGCTTCGACAGTTTTGAGTCCGGAGATTAATGCTTCATATTCGGCCTCGTTGTTGGAGGCTGGGAAGTTAATAGAGATTGAGCTTTCATGCAGAACACCAGATGGTGAGAGGAGGACGATGCCAACACCGGCGCCTCGGTTGTTGGAAGCGCCATCGACATACATTTTCCAAACATCTCCATGAAAGAGCTGCCATGCTGTGCTAGGGTTGGCCAGAAGTAATGCCTCGGTGCTTGGGGTGGGAACCGAAGCGGTTGTGTGGGTGGGTGTGAGCTCGGCAATGAAGTCGGCAAGCACCTGAGCTTTGATAGCTGTCCGAGGCTGAAAATGAATTTCAAAATTTGCAAGCTCAATGGCCCACTGTGAGATTCGGTTAGAAAGGTCGGCCTTTCGCAGGAGAGACTTGAGGGGGAATTCAGTAAGGACGATGATACGGTGAGACTGGAAGTAGGGAGCAAGCTTCCTGGATGCTGAGATGAGGGCAAGGACGAGCTTTTCTAATGGTAGGTAACGCGTCTCGGCTGGATTCATTGTTTTGCTGGAATAGTAGATTGGCTGATGTTCCCGATTCTCCTGGCGAACGAGGACCGAGCTGACGGCGTGTTGAGAGACAGCTAGGTAGAGGAACAAGTCCTCTTGGTCCCGAGGAGTGACGAGGAGGGGAGCTTTGGAAATGTACTCCTTGAGTTGTTGAAGGGCTCGGTCGCAGTCTTCTGTCCAGTTGAAGCTCCATCGGCTGGCTTTTAAAAGTGTGAAAAATGGCTGGCATTTATCCGAGGAGCGGCTTATAAATCGGTTCAGGGCTGCGGCCATGCCGGTCAAACGTTGAACATCTTTCTTGTTGTGGGGGGCCGAGAGCTGAGTAATAGCAAGGATCTGGGAAGGATCGGTCTCAATACCGCGTTGGGAGACGAGGTGGCCAAGGAATTTACCGGAGCTTACACCGAAGACGCATTTCTTGGCATTGAGGCGGAGCTTGTGTTTCTTGAGTATCTTAAAGACTTCGGCGAGGTGGGTAAGATGATCACTGGCACGCAAACTTTTAACCACCATGTCGTCAATGTAAGCTAGCATAGTGTCGCCTAGTAGTGCTTCGAACATCTTGGTAATCATTCTCTGAAAAGTGGCCCCGGCGTTCTTTAGACCGAAGGGCATAACCAGGTACCCGAAGATGCCATGGGGGGTGATGAAAGCCGTGTTCTCAACATCGCCTTCACTCATGGCAATCTAGTGGTAGCCCCGGTAGGCATCCAAGAAACTAAGACGCTCGTGACCGGAGGTGGCGTCAACGAGCTGGTCAATACGGGGGAGTGGAAAGAAATCCTTTGGGCAGGCGTCGTTGAGGTTTGAGTAATCAACGCAGACTCGCCATTTACCGTTTTTTTTCTTGACTACGACGGTGTTGGCCAACCACTTAGGGTACTGAACTTCTCTAATTGCCCCTGCGTTCAGGAGTCGGTTTACTTCTTCAATAACCGCTTCGGAATGGTGAGGGGAGGACCGTCGTGCCTTCTGCAAGACCGGGCGTTTCGCTCGGTTGATGTTGAGCTCGTGGCAAATGAAGGAGGGGTTGATTCCAGGCATCTCGTATGGGGTCCAAGCGAACACTTCAATGTTATGATTGAGAAAGGCTATCGTTTCATTCCGCTTGGTATCACAAAGTGAGGAACCGACAAGGAAGAAGCGTGAACCGTCTTCGGTTATTGGGATGGTGGCCACGTCTTCGATGGTTTTGTCGTCGGGGAATCTACCGACGTCTTCCAAAATTGGGGTTTCAGGGACTTCAATGAGGTTAATCCGAGAGGTCTGTTTGTTACTTCGGACGGCGTTGATGTAGCATTTCTTGGCCGCTGTTTGGTCTCCGAACAAGTCTTCTTGCTGCCCATGAATGCCAATGAAACAGACCACCTGGTGATAGGTGGAGGCAATTGCTTTGAGCCTATGTAACCAGGTGCGTCCGACAATGGCGTTGTAAGGGCTAGGGACGTCAACTACCATAAATTCCATTTCCAGAGTCACTGAACCGGTACGAACAGGAAGAGTGATCGTACCGATGGGCCAGACAGGAGCTCCGTTGAAGCCGATAAGAGGAACTTCGGAGGGATGGAGGTCGGTGTCGGGTATCTTCAGCTCCTTGAATAGAGAGTAGTACATTACTTCAGCCGAGCTGCCCTGGTCTACAAGGACGCGTCGGACATTGAAAGTTCCGATGCGTAGCGTAACCACAAGGGCGTCGTTGTGGGGGAGCTGGATGCGGTCGAGATCCTTCTCGGTGAATGTTATCGTCCATTTGGAACCATCATCGGTTCTGGGGCGCTTTGGTTCGGGACCGACCAACATGACCTGCTTGGAGGAGGAAGCTTCGTTGAGATCCGCTCGGATGATGCGGGCGGCTTCGGGGTTTAGGGGACCGTGTATGACATGGATTGTCTGGACTTCTTCCTCGGTGTGTGCTTCGGTCCATTGTGCCCGAGCCGCTGTCTTTTCCTGATCGATGAAGTTGCCGAGGTGGCCAGCAGCAACTAGCTATTCTAAGTAAGCCTTGAAAGGCTTGCACGCTGTGGTGAAATGACCTTGTTCGCTGTGGTAACTGCATCGCACAATGGGATTCTTGATTTTGCTGTTTTCGGTCCCCATCTTTTGATTAGGGAAGGAGAAAAAGGGCAGATCCTTCACTTGATCGATAATTCGGTAGATTGGTATGGTGAAGACGGTTTTCTCAGCGTTGAAATTGCTGGGCTTCGGTCCTCTTCTCGGTGACTGCTTGATGGTGTTAACCTGCTTCTTTGGAGTTGAGACGGGTGGGGGAACCGGTGTGGAGGTCGAGGCGTTTGTTGCCTTTGAACTTGTCGGTTTTTCGATGCCTCTCTCTGCCTTCGATTCAATGAGCTGGCACCATCCTTCAATACGAGTCATGAGGTCCTTCATTGAGTTTGGCTTATGGCGAGCGAGGTCGTCATAGACTTGCTCATCTTGGGAGGTAAGACCGAGCTTGAATCCTCGGGCAGAGATGACGCCGTCGCAGCCCTCTATCTCATTGAACATCTCCCAGTAACGACCGGCGTACTGCCGAAGTGTTTCATCGTTTCTCTTGCGGAGGGCTAAGAGGGAATCGATCTCCTTCTTGTGTTTGTTGCTTGTTACAAATCGAGCCATGAAGGCATCGCAAAGGGAATCAAATGAGGAAATTGACCGAGCCGGGAGTTGGTTGAACCAGGTGAGGCCTAGGTTACCGAGGCTTGTAGGAAACACTTTGCATAAGAAGGCGTCGTCCGAGGGTTCATTCCGAAGAAACAGAGACATGACGAGTTTATACTGGACTAGGTGGGTGTATGCCTCGGTCTTGCGGTCGTATTTGGCAAACTTGGGTTGGGTGAATCCTTTGGGTGGGGTAACCGAATCGATCTCTCTCGTAAAGGGAGAGGTCATCAGTCGTGCAAGTCTTGTGTCGCGATGAGGTCGGATCGAACAGTCGGGACTGTCTGGACGCTCAATCGCAGTACGCTTTTTGGGAACAAGTTTGTCCAATCTTTCATATTCCTTTTTATCAGGAGCAGTACTAACCGATTTCCTGGGAAAGCGGTCCTGGCAGTGGTGGCGGTAGCTATCCCGAGCAGAGGGCTCGAGGCGCTCGATGATCGGGCTCCTGCTGTGTGCACCGGCGGGGTTTGTGACGATGGGGCTTCTGGCTCGTGGGCCTTTTAGGCGTTCGCGATATCCCCTGGTCTGGATCTCTACAAGGCCGTCATCTCCCCTGGCCGCCCTTGTGAGGCTAGGGGTAAATTCCCGGCCTGCCTTGCCCACCTGGACCGAGTGAGTGGAGGAGGCGGAGACGCTTTCAGCACCGAGCCTTTCGAAGGCCGACGGTCTCCTTCGAAGTTGTACGGGGGAGCGGGAACGGTCTCTGTGCAATGCATCTCTCGGTGCTCGAGTGTCTGCTACTCTGGGTGACTCGAGACGATCTTTGGCGGAAGGGCGAGATCTATGCTCTCGCAGGTGGCCGACTTCATGACTATGAGGGGATGTGCGACGGTCCTTTCTTCCGCTGCGGCTTCCGGAGGAATGAGACGGGGAGATTTGGAGGAGATGTTTAATCTCCGCCAATTCATCTCTGACATGACGGTCGCGCTCCATGACCGTTGAGAGGTCATCGATCTTCCGCTCGAGATGGCGGATGTAGGAATGGAGCTCGGAGGATGGGCCTGCTTCCGGTCCTCCGGCGCCGATTCCTATGGATACGTGGGTTTTTCCCAGGGCGGCTGCTCCCCCGGAGGCCGGGCTATGATCCACGAGGGAACCGAGCCCGTGGGTGGTTCCTCCGTGGTGAGTGTCATCGATTTCGACCATTTTTGAACTAGGAATCGTCGAATGGAGCAGAAGAAAAAGCGAGGATGTTGGTTTGATGGCTAGGTCCCCAGCAGAGTCGCCAATTGTAGGGGTTCAGATTTGGAGGGACCTTCGCCTGACTCAATATTCCTCTTCCGTTGCTCCGTTCACCCGCCTTGTAACCTGCAGCAAGTCACTAGGGCTTGGACAGCCCAGTGACCCTCCGACGATCAAGTTAGATGTAAGGAGAGAGGTTTAGGTCTAGGGTTAGGGAAGAATCGCATACCTCTCTAGGTTAGAATCCCTTTGTATTTATAGGCCTAGGTTTGCTTGGCCTCCAAGGTAGCGCGTGGGAATCACGCTTAGGTAACCGCCTCTGGTGACGTCATAGGTGATGCACCGGATAAGGCAGTTATGAAGCACATGGCTATGGTGGTCCTATCTGCCACGTGGCGCCCTTGGTCCCCTCCTGCTAGGTTACATTCCTTCAAGAGATCTCAACGGAACGCACGTCTTGGTCATTAACCGAAGTGATAGCAGGAGGATCTATACCGAGCCGGTGAAAATATATATATCCTCAAGAGCTTGCTTATGTAGGACTAGAGATCGATTCAACCATAAGTCCTCGGTTGTTGGGAGTCTATTTACCGAGCTCATAACCGAAGCCTCCACATATATATATATATATATGTATGTATACATATATATTATCATTAGGAGTAATTAGGAACCTAAAAGACAAACAAAGCTAAAGAATAAAAAGGGAATGGTAAATAGAGAGAGAGAGAGAGAGGGCTTCCTGTACCAATACTCCCATCTGAGATCACCGCGCGCCGTTCCGATCAACGTTGCTGGAAAATTTCATGATTCTCTCCTGGTAATCTTTGAACTCACTCCCTAATTTATGTAGCCAGGAAAATTATTACACATGATTATTGGAGTAATTAGTTCACACAAAACAAGCACACACTCACAGTGCACGACGGGTCGGAAAGCGGTGGCCCCGACTGCAGGCCCCTCAGGCCACCCCGATTAGTCCTCCTTATTCCTCTACCGTATCTCTTTCTCTTCTTGCGTTCGCCGCACCCTAACGCCTGGAATTTTCACACAAGAGAAACCTCCTTTCGGCAAAGAGTTTGGTTTTGGAACTCGCCGCCATTAACTGATTCAAGTAGATTATTTGTAGATGTTACTACTACTGCTATAAGCCCTAAATTTAAGAGATTGAAATAGGAATTTGATTAAGCTAATTAAAGACCCAGCTAAAATCCTACATACCTATCCTAACAGATTGTAGAAATTCTATCTTAAATTTGTGCGTTTTTTAACCCATGGCTTCAGAGGAAATAATAGGTTACGTATACATTACTTTCATATTAGAACTGTAAAAACTATACCATATGCCGACCCGACAGACTAATTGAGGAAATTAAGATCAAGTACTGCAACAAGTTGAATTGTGGCAAGTAGTAATTCGTAATACATTTTGTATAGGTATAGGTACAAGTGCATTGGACTAGCTCAGTGTGCGACAAGTTAGACACAATCTTTTTGGTGAGTTGCGCATACCTTAGTTACATGTATTTTCTAAAATTTTGGAATGAGATGCCATAGCTTGATTTTGTTGGAAAATATGGAATTTGAACGTCCTACTTGGTTTAATTGATGTTAATGCATGCGATGGATGGTTTATAAATCTTTTGAGTTTCAGTTAAATTAGACCATGGCAATATGTTTTGGAAACTTAAATTTTACCCGTTGCTAGTACATGCTCGTGATAATATGATTCATTCGAACGGTGTCCCGAGCGCTAGGGGATGGGTAAAGATACTAGTGGCGTGAAGTAATAAGGTAGGAGATGTAGCCAGGCATCACCGGATACTGATATCTTCCCACTCTTCAATGGGGTCGCTCCCCAACCGACTGACAAAAATACCGTTGAATGCTATTATATATCGCTCAAAAGCGCAAAAGTTGAAAGAGAAATGAAATGCAAAGGGTCCATCTCTTGGACTGAAGAAATGAGCTTTCGAACAAAAGTGTATGTACTGGATGGTCAACGAAATATTTGAATTGTTGCTTTGAACTATTTTATAATGTGGGGTATTTCCATGGTCAAACTTGTAACTTTGGTATATGTTTCTCACCCGAGCTTCGGCTTATGAAAACCTTTTCCAATTTTTCAGGTTAAGATAGATAGCAAGTTGTGGACTGAATGGGGTGCTAGAATAACCATGGAGAATCGTGTATTGTCTAATGGTTTGTAATTATTATACTTGTACACCTAGAAACTCTGGGATTATGCTATTTATTCCATGCTTCCGCATACTTTGCTTATATGGTTTAAAATGACAATGATGCGAGAAATCCCTAAACTAGAATATGAACAGGCCTTCGGTGGCTTAACACCTGCTTGGCCGCACCGGTCACGCCTTACAAGGTAGGTTTTGGATCGTGACGGAAGTGGTATTAGAGCATTAGTTTACGGATTTTCTTAAAACCCAGAGCTATAGGAGTCATCTACACAATAGTTTCACTAACTTATGTGTCATATGTGCTTTATTTGCTCTACCTTTAAGTTAATCTCATGTTCAGAAAATTTTATGGTCAGTGAACGTTATTAAGTGAAATGACCCTTAAGGGAGGTATTGCATATGATTCACTCGATAATGGCAAATTCTGACTGATCTCTGGAAATGTAACTTACTCTATGATGCTAACTAACTCGTAGATGGAGAGCCGACAAAAAATAACCTAGAATCCTTTTGGCACTATGCCTTGATTCGCCAATGGTCCCAGACTTGGCTCCATATGCTGAAGAAGGCTCTTGCGAATATGGATGATGTGAACCATTAAAAAGTAATCATAACTTAACATAGAAAGGAAGGAATAGACTGCGGATAATATAAGGCGTGGGTCTTAGAAAACAGTCACAGTTAAGATGTTATTTTATATGCAACACAAGATATGAGATAGAACACTAAACTGTTACTTGGGCCGAAGTTTGAAACTAATCGATCAGAGTGCGCAACGGTAGCGTAGGTATTGAGTGTACCTCTCCCAAGAATCTAGAGCTACAAGATCACAATCATTATAGATGAAGCCTATTCGCTTTGCTCATTGTGTCACCTGTCAACATTATTAGTAAGTCCTCTTGACATAAGATATTTTTGTTCGATCTTTTTGATGACATACAATATTTCTCTTGATTGATGAATCTCATTTGTTTCATTGGCTTCACCTCCTCCTTTGGGTTCTTGTGATCAAACATTAATTTGGTGGGCACAAGTCTTTGCCCTCTTGATTTGTGCAACTTACCAATACTGTGGTGCACTGATAACAACTACGGGAAGAATCGAAGGACAGAGCTGTGTCCCAAGTCAAGTCTTTGCCCTCTTGATTTGTGCAACTTACCAATACTGTGGTGCACTGACGACGATGACGGGAAGAATCACAGAGCTGTGTGCAAGGGTGGGGTGCCAGTGGCCATGGCACCAGGTAGCTTTCAGATAACATGATCCATACACGTATTTGATACATAGACTAGTCTACCTTGTAATGGGACGCACAAACGGCAGTTTGATGTGATCTTTTCATTGTGAAGAACTTAATATTTCAGTAATCAGAGCAATATTGTAAAAGTATAACACTTAGTACTACTTAGCCAGTAGCCAATAAGAAATTACCGTTAGTCAAGCTAGATTTATTAGCTTGGCTGGTGGAGTCAAGTCTATATCACAACATAACCTTGAAGAAATGGAAACAATTGTATTTCTCTTCCTGAGTTAGATTCATTTCCAGTTCAAACAAAAAATAAGGGACCACAACAGTCTCAGGATAATCCAGCAATTGTTTACCTTCTCTATAAATAGTTCTCCATTCACTTAGAAGCCGTTCATTCCCACAACCCACAACTGCCTTTCATAGCTTCTTAGTATCGAACCAAGAACGACACCCTTAGCAGCGAAGACACAACTTCCCAACCTGTTCGTTTCATGCCAAGGTTTTTTTGTCTTGTTTGCCATCCTCTCATCGGTCTTTCCTTTTGATTCCACTGCTTTTTTTTCTCCTGCAACTGGAAAAGAAGTTGGAGAAGAAGGAATGCAAGCAGCGGCGCTCTTGGCGTGGAAAGCTAACCTTGACAACGAAAGTCAATCTCTCTCGTCCTCATGGGTTGTCGGAAGCAACCACTGCAATTGGATTGGAATTGGTTGTAAAAGGGCTGGCAGAGTCATCACTCATATTGACCTTAATCGTCATGGTTTGAGAGGTACACAATCGAATCTAAATTTCTCATATCTCCCTCATCTTCTCAGCTTTAATCTTACAAACAACTCACTTTATGGGACCACCCACCACCCCACACACCCAACCCCCACCACCACCACCCCCCCCCCCCCCCCCAAAGCATTGGTAGCCTTTCAAGTCTCACCAATCTTAGCTTGTCCGCCAACCATCTCTCCTGAAATTATGCGTAAGCGTTCAATCTACTCCGGAGAAGGGGTGAATAGGAGTTTTGATAAAAATTACCAATTTAGAGAGAGATTAACAGATAAAAAAAATTAGATAGCCGAATGGGTTGATTATCAATTAATCCAAACCTAAACTCAAGTAGTGTAGTAAAATAAAATTGATATGAGAGACACGATTTACGTGGAAAAACTTAGGGTCCTAAATAATCCGAAGCCAAAACCACGGCCTAATACTACTAATTTATTCTATTAATAAAAAAGAAGCACATATTGCAAAATAGCAAAAACCTTACCCAAGCCTTTACCTATTCTTGCCAATCTCCGATGCTCCCTAAGCTTCTTCAAGATCCAGTAAATGCACCACGGACTTCACGCCCGATCTCCGGATTCAACCGGCTCCGAATCAATCTTCAAAAGATTCGGCTTCAGCAGCAAATGGCATCAAAAACTACAAACAATGAATATATGGATGAATAATATGATGTGAACGTGATCTAAAGAACCCGAAAAGCGTTGAAAGATTGGGAGAACTAAACAAGAACGAGGGCTACAATGCAAACTGTAATCTCCCTCACAAAAGTGTCATGCCCCGCCCCTTTATTTCTTTACTAAAAACCAAAATCTCTCTCGCCTCCACAGAGAACAAAAAAAACAAAGTGCAAGCCTTTCTTTTGCTCTTTAATAAAAAAACAAAACTCTTTACGGGGGTAATGGCCTTCCTGCTATCCAGCCCCTTTTTTAAATGACGCATAAAAGGAAACCCAATTTTCGGACCTTTTTAAAGAAAATTGATTTGGGATTACATATATGGAAAACGAATTTTCAGAGTGATTTTATACGAAAGACAAACGTGTAGAAAAAAGATTTCTAATCTTGGAAAAAATATGCATGATGTGCTGTGCAATGCTTTTATCTCTCACGCAATTGGATCGATTTTGCCACGGTCAACTTGGCGTAGATAAAGGGAGGAGCATCAAGCGAGAAACCACCCATAAGAACCTACCCATTACAATCAAACGGAACCGATATAACAAAGATACCAATAGAGGTTTTGAACAACCCTGGAAAATGCCAAAATATCTGACATCTCCGGCCCAATACCAACTGGAATAGGCCAATTGTCAAATCTCAAGACCTTGGAGCTGAACCAAAATCAAATAGGTGGCCCCATCCCCAAGGACATAGGATCTCTCATTTCTCTTATTGAGCTCACTTTACATTCAAACAATCTCTTTGGTCCAATTCCTACTTCTATAGGGAACTTGTTGAACTTAACCACTATTTTCCTTCACCGCAATCATCTTTCCGGGTCAATCCCCAAAGAAGTAGGGATGCTAAGGTCTCTCATTTATCTCAAACTCGCAAGAAACAATCTCACGGGTACAATCCGTGCTTCTATAGGGAACCTAAAATTCCTTGTGTCTTTGGGTATATTTGATAACCAACTTATTGGATCTATTCCCCCACAATTTGAAAATCTTACACTTTTGGGAGCTTTTTACGCAAGTGGTAACATGATCACTGGTCCTTTACCGGACCTTTGCATACGTGGATCACTTCAAAACTTTACAGCCACACATAACAATTTCAATGGACCCATCTCCAAAAGCTTGAAAAATTGTACTCCCTCCGTCCCTTTTTTAGAGTCCAGTACTCCATTTTGAACTGTCTCTTAATAAGTGTCCATTTTGTAAAGTTAATGGGTAAAAGTTGGTGCATTTTCTATTTAATTTGCCCCTAAAAGTAGATTTCATTTTAAAAAGTTAGTGAGTAAAAGTATAATGATGATGTCTCCATAGAGGGTAAATAGGGAAAATGGAGGTAAAAGTTGATGTGAAAGGTGTAATGATGATGTCTTTTTAATGAGTTAGAGTTACAAAGCAGGACACTTAAAAAGGGACGGAGGGAGTAGCAGCTTATATAGGGTAAGGCTTTCGGGAAACCAACTTTCGGGAAACATATCAGAAGATTTTGGAATATACCCGAATTTGGATTATATTTATTTGAGCGACAACAATTTCTACGGTGAACTCTCACCAAGATGGGGAAAGCGTAAAAATTTAACAAGTCTCAAAATGTCCAACAATAATATTTCTGGAGGGATACCCCTTGCATTGGTAGAGGCAACTCAACTTTCTAGACTTGATCTCTCTTCAAATCATTTAGTGGGAGAGATCCGAACAAAATTCGGTAGTTTGGTTTCTTCGTTCGACCTTAAGTTGAATGACAACCAACTATCAGGTACTATTCCTCCAGAACTCGGCCGCCTTCCAAACTTAGTGACTCTAAATTTGGCAGCTAACAAATTAAGTAGCTCAATCCCTCGAGAGCTAGGGGATTGTATGCAGCTACTGAACTTGAGTTTGAGCAATAATAGACTTGGGAAAACATTCCTTTGGAACTAGGTCAACTCCATGGCCTTGAAAGTCTTGATTTGGGTGAGAACTTGTTGTCAGGTAAAATACCTGAGCCGTTTGGAGCGCTACATAGGTTGAAAACGCTAAATCTCTCCCACAATGAGCTCGATGGTTTCTTACCATCTTCTTTTGATAGTATGCTGGCTCTTTCATCAGTTGATATATCTAACAATCAACTGGAGGGCCTTCTTCCTTATATCAGAGCCTTTCAAGAGGCTCCATTTGAGTCACTCCGAGGTAATAAAGGTTTATGTGGTAATGCAACTGCTTTGAAGGCCTGCCAACTTCATGGGGTTCCTAAAAAGAAGGAAAAGAATTTGGTGTTACTGATCTCTCTTCTCTCTTCTGGTTTTGGGATTTCAAGTTCTTTCCCTCATGGTTCTCGGACTTTGCTTGTCTTTTAGAAAGAAAATCAAGAGCACAACAAATGAGCCAAGCCAATTAAATAATGGAAATTTTTTTGCAATATGGAGTTATGATGGCAAGATGGTGTACGATAACATTGTTGAAGTGATGGAGAACTTTAGTGTCAAATATTGCATTGGGGAAGGAGGATGTGGTACTGTTTATAGAGCTACCATGCCAAATGGTCAATTAGTTGCCTTGAAGAAACTTCACGCATTATCTAATGGTGACTCATTAAACCAAAAAGGCTTTACGAGTGAGATCAATACATTAACAGAGATAAGGCACCACAACATCGTAAAGCTTTACGGATTTTGTTCGCATCCAAGACACTGTTTTTGGTTTATGAGTTCTTGCAAGGTGGAAGCTTGGCAAACGTACTTGCCTCGAAAAAAGAAGCATAAAATTTAGATTGGAACAAAAGAGTGGATGTTATTAAGGGTTTGGCAGATGCTCTATCTTATATGCACCACGATTGTTCGCCTCCAATCATCCATCGTGACATATCAAGCAAGAATTTTTTGTTTGATTCACAGTACGTGGCTCACATCTCTGATTTTGGGATGGCCAGATTTATGAAGCTAGACTCTTCCAATTGGACTTCATTTGTAGGAACCTTCGGATATGCTAGTCCTGGTATATTTCTATATTGCACTTCTTTTTTCTCCTTTTTATAAATTTCCAAGTCATCCTTAAAATGTTTATAACTCCTTTCCGACTAGCAATGTCATCCTTAAAATGTTTATAACTCCTTTCCGGCTAGCCAAAAAAAAAAATCCTCCTTCATGAAGGGTATAACTATTAGCTTATTTATTGTAGAGTTGAACAAACTAGCTAGAACATTTATAACTTTTTTAGTACATGTATATTTTTTCCAAAATTTATATTTTGAAACTTACTTGTGAGTGGAACCCTCCCTTGAATATATGCGTAAATGCGAAACTTAATTAGCCAATGCTTGAAATGTGGCATGAGCACGGTTCTCGGTTCTCCTGTCCCATCATAACATTTTGGCAAGTATTTATTTCTTTCTCTTGGACTTTGTTAAATTGTGTATTTGGTGTTGGAATCAATTGTTTCTCATTGAAAAATAAAGTTAGGATACAACCACACATATATAGGAAAATGACACAACCTATTAGGAAAGAATAAATATGAAAAGAGAATGATTATACGCAATCCCAAGATTATGGAATTGAGATCCTGATTGATTGTTTCATTGTGCGGTGCTAATTGATAGTTGCCTTCTTTTGCATAGTGTCCGCTAATACTCCCCCTCAAGGTGGAGCATGAGGGACATAATGCCCAACTTGTACCGTAGATGACCGAACTGGTCGACCCCCATTGCCTTGGTGAAAATGCCTACTATCTGTTCAGTAGAGGCAATGTGACTAAGGTGAAGGAGCCCTTGTTGTACCCTTGCCCGACCGAGGTGACAGTCGATTTCAATGTGTATGGAGCGCTCATGGAAAATTGAATTTCGGGCAACGTGCAAAGCAGCCTGATTGTCGCAATATAAGGTGATGGGTGATGAGAAGGAAACTGCTAAATCACGGAGTAAAGTGTGAAGCCACAAGAGCTCGCAAGAGGCTGAAGCCATCGCCCGATATTCAGCTTCGGCGGAGGATTGGGAAACGACACTCTGCTTTTTAGTGCGCCAAGAGATGGGGCTGCCACCAAGAGTAATAAAATAACCCGTAGTCGAGCGACAAGTCATAGGACAACTGGCCCAATCGGAGTCAGTGTATCCGGTGAGAGTGAGATCGAAACCGGTAGGAAAGAGGAGGCCATGGGGAACGGAACCTTTGAGGTAGAGTAGAAGATGAGTGGCAGCATCAAGGTGAGGGACCCGTGGGGTGTGCATGAACTGGCTAAGCATATTAACAGCGAAAGTGATATCTAGCCGCGAAATGGTGAAGTAAATCTGGCGGCCAATGAGCTGGCAGTAAGAACTCGGATCCGAGAGGGGTTCACCAGAATCGGCTGTGAGTTTGAGATGCTGCTCCATTGAGGAAGAGGCCGGGCAGCAACTGGATTGACAGGCATCATCGAGGATGTCAAGAATGTATTTGCGTTGACTAATAAAAATTCCTGCTGCAGAGCTGGTGACTTCGATGCCCAGAAAATACTTAAGCTTGCCTAGATCTTTTAACTGAAACTGACTTGACAGGAACCCCTGTAAGCGACGGATATAAGCCAAATCGTTGCTTGTAATAAGTAAATCATCAACATATACGAGAACAACAAGAATATTAGAACCAGTTTGCCGAGTAAAGAAGGAGTGGTCAGCTTGAGATTGTTTGAACCCGGTAGAGAGAAGGACGGTAGACAGTTTTGAATACCAATTGCGGGATGCCTGTTTGAGCCCATAGAGTGACTTTTGTAATTGACAGACACGCGTCTCCCCCTGTCGGGCATATCCCAGAGGAAGGGACATGTAAACATCTTCGTCGAGGTCGCCATGTAAAAAAGCATTGTTAACATCTAACTAGTGTAAGGGCCAGTTGCGAGCAGCCGCAATAGCGAGTATACAACGGACGGTGACCAACTTTGCAACAGGAGAGAAAGTGTCATGATAGTCCAACCCCTCGACTTGAGTATAACCTTTGGCTACCAAGCGTGCTTTGTAACGTTCTACGGATCCATCTGCTTTTAATTTAGTTTTAAAAACTCATTTACAACCAATCGATTTTTGCCAGGAGGAAGAGGGGTAAGAACCCAGGTGTTATTGCTTCCAAGGGCATGGAGTTCGTGAGAAATGGCATCGCACCAGTGTGTGTGCTTGATGACTTGACTATAGGAAGATGGGCCATGCGAATGCGATAAAGCCGAAGGAAAAGCAAAGTGAGATGGGGAAAGATGTGAGTTGGAAATAAAATCACTTAACGGATAGACCGTACCTGAAGGTTGTGGTGGAGTAGTAGTAGAGGAAGGGGTGGCAGAGGGAAGTGTAGGACAAAGGTAGTCCCGAAGATAACCCGGAGATGAGCTCGGGATGGTCTAAAGGGAATGGTTGAGGAGGACGGTTCCAGGGAGTTGGCGTGGAGGTCGGAAGGGATGGAGTTGGGGGGGGGGGGGGGGGTGGCCAACCTTGAGGTCGGATGGGATGGAGTGGGTAGGGGGGCCAAAGAGGGGTTGGGTTGAGGGGCTAGGGACGGGGTTAGGGGAGCTGGAGGTGGGTGTATTGGAAATAGGAAGAGTGGGTAGTGGGGGTGGATTAGGAGGAGTGGTTAGTTAGGGTGGACCAGGAGAGGTGAGAGGTTCGGCTGGGCAAAGCTCAGTGAGACTAGGGGACGGGTTTATAGGGGGTGGAATATAATGGGGGCTGGTAGTGTGGAACGAAAAAATATTCTCAAAAAAGGTGACGTCCCGAGAGATAAAAAATGTGTTCGTGTCGAGATTAAAAATGCGGTATCCGCTATGGCGGGGAGGATATCCCAAAAACACATTAGGGACACCGC
This sequence comes from Rhododendron ovatum, assembly GCA_019656835.1. Lineage (NCBI taxonomy): Eukaryota > Viridiplantae > Streptophyta > Magnoliopsida > Ericales > Ericaceae > Rhododendron > Rhododendron ovatum. The sequence continues at coordinate 1,805,078 of CM033802.1, read as the reverse complement.
GGGGTTGAAATTTGTCATGGTCGACACGGGATGTCTGAGCATAGCAAAGACATCCAAAAACACGTAAGATTTTGTAATTTGGGGCTCGGTGATAAAGGCGTTCAAACGGTGAGACATTTTTAAAAATTTTGTGGGAGTGCGATTAATTAGATACACCGCTGTTAAGACACACTCACCCCAGAATTTGATGGGAAGATGGGCTTGGAAACGTAAGCAGCGTGCCACATTTAATAGGTGACGATGCTTACATTCAGCAACGCCATTTTGTTGAGGGGTATCAACATAAGTGAGTTCTTGTAAAATTCCATTATCATGAAATAATTTTTGAATGGGACGAGATAGAAATTCGGAGCCATTATCAGAACAAAAAAATTTAACTCGGGCATTGAATTGTGTTCTGGCCATGTTGAGAAAAAATTCGATTTTGGAAAAAGCATCTGATTTGTAACGCAATAAATACACCCAAGTAGTATGCGTGCAATCATCAACAATTGTAAGAAAATAACGTGCCCCACATGTTGAAGGAGTATGATAGCCACCCCAAATGTCAATAAATATTCGATCAAACGGAACAACACTTTTATTGAGAATAATTTCAAAAGGTAATCTAGTATGGTTCCCACGCAAACAGGCATCACAAGGACAAGCATTATTAGTAGGGTTTTTAACAAGAGAACGAGGTAAACTAACAGGTGCGGGATGACCTAATCTTTGGTGCCATAGGGTGGAGCTATGAGGGCAGTGGAAGGTGGTGTGCAGAGGTAGTACAAGCCATTGCATGCCTCACCCACTCCAATCACAGTCTTCGACTTCAGGTCCTAAAATAGGCAGAAAGTAGGAAAAAAGAAAATAATGCACTTAAGGTCACAGCATAATTTTTGTACAGATAATAAATTGAAAGAAAAACTAGGGACGTGTGATACATCAAAAAGAGTAATGGAAGGGGTGACAGTTATAGTTCCTGTATGAGAGACAACATGAATAGAGCCAGAGGCGGACCGGATCGGCAAAATTTGACCGGTAACTATATATGAGTTAAAAAGGAATAGATGGGGCATCATGTGAGAGGAAGCCCCACTATCAATAATCCAATCACATGAAATAAAATTGGTATTACCGGAAAAAGATGCAGATGGATGTTTGTAAAAATCATATGCTTGGGATGCTTCGGCAGGGCTCAAGTGGGGATTGAAATTCATGACAGACAATTGTGCTGCATAATTGGACTGGTTAGATGGTGGACGCAAGGGTCGGTTGAAGAACCAATCGGGGTACCCAATGAGTTGAAAACAACCTGACTGGTGGTGACCCGTCTGGTTGCAATGTGTACAGTAGGCATTGGGATCTTTGCTTCCGCGAGTGTGCAGTTCCTACTGCATGTCCCCTCATGGAGGATAAGCCCCACTATGGCTATCTCCTCGTGGCTGATTGGAACGAGTTATAGGTAGTTGCCAAGGGAATTATTGTTGTCGGATTGGAGGGCCTGCATAGGGAGGCTGCCGTGCTTGAGGAGAGTTGAAGTTTTTGGGTTGGTTTTGTTTGTAGGGCCGCTGGTCATGAGAGTTCTGCCGCTGGGTTATTGTTAGAGATGGACCGAGACGGCTGAGGCCCAAACCTCTGACTCATCATTGCGGAGTTCGCCTGGATTGGTTGAGTAGTCGTTGGAGGCATCTTGGTTTGTTCTTCTGAGATCAATAAGCTGTAGACCTTCCCAATGTCTGGGAGCGGGTCCATGGCAAGGATATGAGTGCAAAGGACATGGTAGGGTTCATTGAGGCCCATTAAGAGTTGACAGACTCGTTTGTTTGACACCTTTGTTTGCCATGTAGCAGTGGTGTTGCATGTGCAAGCTGGAAGGGGAGTGATTGCATCAAGTTGGTCCCAAAGAGTTTTGAACTTGTTGTAATAGTTGGTAATGTCGAGATTAACTTGTTGGAGATTGGTAATCTCCTTCTGAATTTTGAAAATGGTGGCATTGTTGCCTTGGGCAAATCTGGACTCAAGATCACGCCATAGCTCGTACGGTGTTCGGCACCTTGTTAGGCTTGGAGTGATGGTGTTGCTGATGCTATTCAATAACCATGAGAGGACCATTGTAGAAACTCGTTTCCACAGAGGTTGAATATCGGGATCTGTGGGATAGGGTAGGGTGTTATCAATGAAACCCAATTTATTTTTGGCATAAAGGGCCACTATGATTGAACGGCTCCAGGACCCATAGTTGGTATGGGTTAAGGCAATATCAACAAGAGGGGTGCGGGGGTGATCGGCTGAATGAAGAAATTAAGGAGAAGAGAGATCAGAAATAAGTTTCTGAACCTTTTCTTGTGCCTCAACCATGTCAACAAAGATGACTTTTGAGGCTGAAGCTATTGAGTTCTTCCAGTTCTATGGTGGGTTTAATTTCGTGGGGAAGGCAAAGTAAGAGAACGTAGACCACGCTCTGATACCATGTTAAATTGTGTATTTGGTGTTGGAATCAATTGTTTCTCATTGAAAAATAAAGTTAGGATACAACCACACATATATAGGAAAATGACAACCTATTAGGAAAGAATAAATATGAAAAGAGAATGATTATACGCAATCCTGAGATTATGGAATTGAGATCTTGATTGATTGTTTCATTGTGCGGTGCTAATTGATAGTTGCCTTCTTTTGCATAGTGTCCTTTTTGCACAGAACTAGCATATACAATGGAAGTGAATGAGAAGTGCGACGTTTACAGTTTTGGGGTGCTAACACTGGAAGTGATTATGGGGAAGCATCCGGGCGATCTCATCTCATCTCTATCATCATCGTCGTCTGCTTTGTCATCATCTAATGGACAGGCGATTTTGTTGAAGGACGTGTTGGATCAACGCCTCCCGCATCCTAAAGATCAAGTGGCAGAACTGGTAGTGGTTGCTGCGAAATTAGCTTCTGCGTGCTTGAATGCCAGTCCAGTGTCTCAACCAACCATGCAACAAGTTGCTAGGAAGCTGTCAAGTCCAAGGCAATCTTTGCAAATTGAGTTCCACCTGATTACATTAGGAGATCTTCTTGGTACCAAGTGCTTCACTTCTTGAGTTTCCTTGAACTTCAGCTCTTGTTGATATTTTTAAATGCCGGTTTTTATTTTCATTTGTATTTTGATGACTTTTCAATTTCACCCTTGTTTAGTGTGCTTTCTACGATCTTTTGTGCTTTGTTGATGTAGAATATCAAGATATGATGTAAAATAGACTTTCATTCAATAAAGGATAAATTTCACTGATCTCCACTGAGATTTCTGAAGAAAAAGGAGACCTCCCTTGTAGTTTCTGAAAATGCACTGAACTCATATAAGAAGCTCCCCAAACTACTTTCATAGCCTCCTCTTTAGTTATATGCCAATAATTACTTAAAGAAACGAAGGGTGAATGAACAAAAAGAGTCATCGGTAATTTTTGGTTAGTTTGAAGATAGAAAAGGGGCTGAATGTACAATGTATGGCTCTTCCTTGCAGACTCTTTTTGAAAAAACCAAACTTACACCTAGACCTTTTGCTTCTCTTGTCAAGGATGAAAGAATCCTTTACCAATCCAAAGTTTGTAAGAAGGTGAAAATGATCCATTGTACACTCACGAAGATAATCTTCGATGTCTTTGAGCTACTACAGGAATCCAACCACCATTTCCTCCTCTTGAAACGCCGCAACAGTTCCACAGTTGACCTGGATCTCTATCAAGTGTGCCTTCTTCTGCTTCAATCCTTTCATTTTCGTAATCTGCGACGTCCCACAATCACAATGAGCATACTATAATCCAAGTGTCTCAAGAAATGCTAGAGTGAAAAGGCTTCCTGTAAGCACAAAAATACAGAGCAAATGAAGTAATTTCACACAGATGTTGAAGCACGACATCAGAATGTACATCAAAACTTAACCAGAAGATTTAAAATTCGACAAGGAAATAGGATATGGGGCTCTTAACATTGCATGATTGCATCCAATTCAGTTTCTCTTTGTTTTTTCTTGGAACAAGTTGGCTGCAGCCCATTCTTAATAGAAAACTATATTTCCTACGGGCAACACTGTGTTTGTCAAAGTGACTTATTAGTTTGTTTTTATTCAAAAATAATAATAATCGCATTTGTTAGTTTTACGTCAAAATTTTATGAATTATTAATTCTTCTCAGCGAGAGAAATCGGAAAAGTAAAAAATTATGATCAAATTTTGAAATTTTGTGAATAAAAACAAAAATAAGTCCAAAAATCTCAAATGCAAAAAAATTTAAATAAAAACAAACCAATAAGTCACTTTTACTTATTGGTCCAAAACCACTTGCCTTCATCACAAACTCAGCTTGTGTTCCACTCGAGTTTTCTTTTCCCTTACCAAAAGCTTCGAACAAATTTTCCGTCCACACGCAGCCTAAAGCAACTGTTATTTTCGTATGGAATGGTGGGAGTAGTACAGCACTAGTGACTCTACTGTGTGCAATGGTGGGGTGCCATGACATCTCGATCGTAGCTTTCAGATTACCTTACAGCCACATCACATGTAAGTTTCATCCAAGAACTTGTCTCTCTCTAGTGATGGGACCCACAAACGATATTTTGATTTAATTTTTTTTTTTTTGAGATAGATGTGAGTATTTTCAAAAATTAGAGCAACTTTATAAAAATACAACAGCCTTAGAGCATCCGCAATGGGAATAATCAAAATCGATAATCAAAATGTGCCACGTCAGCATTTGATTATCCATTTAGTTCATAATCAAACTTAACAAACTTGATCTCTACATTGGTTATTTTTGTATCCCTATAAAAAAAAAACCCCCACAATATGCAATGCATCTATGTCCAATTGCAAACGAGTTCTAATAGGCATCCGACCACACCAAATTATTCGTCTCGATGAGACGATTCTAATGTGAGGTGTTTTTAAATTTTTTAGTTTTGAATTTGGTTATTGGGTTTGGTTATTGAGTTTTGGTTATTGGTTAAAAGTTGTTAAGTTTGGTTATTCAAATATCAAAATTTGATGAGTTGCTAAGAGGTTGCTAAGTTTGATTATTACAATGTGAGCACTTTTTTGAGCAAACATTGTTAACTTTAGCAACCTTTTAGTTTTGATTATTACATTGTGGATGCTCTTAGACTATAGAAAGCTAAATTTAATCTGTAGCTAACCAATTAGAAATCCCCGTCAGTCAAGCCGTAGGGTTCTTAGTGTGACTTCTAGCGGGAGAAGCCGACTCCAGAGCCACATCTGTGTATGATTACATAACCATGAAGAAGTGGTTCAGTTTGTGTCTTCCCAATGCTGAAAGATATTGAATTGAAGTCTTGCATACATTTCCATTTTAAAAAAGAAACAGTTAAGTTTCTCCAAGCCCAAACTTGATCCAAGCCCAAATTACAGTTTCAGTTAAGAATTTCCAATTTTTTTAAATTTAAAATTTTCTTGTGGGCCCAATGTGTTAGAAGCCCAAATTTTAGCCTTTGAGTACCAAACTTGAGCCTAAAATTTGAACCTGTGGGCCCATATTTTTATTTTTTTTCGGCTCAATTTGTAAGAAGCCCAATATAATCTTGTGGGCCCAAATGTGTCCCTAAGTGTCGGCTCAAGTGTGTAAGAAGCCCAAATTACCAAACTTGATACAAAATTACAGTTAAGATTTTCCAATTTCTCATCTCTTTCAAATTCTAATGTTTTGGATAAAACTCCTCCTCATGTGTTCTGTTTCTACGCACTTTCTTTTTTTGGATCTACATACTTTATCGTCCCCTAACTTTAGTCAATCACGAATAGTCATGCCATTTTAGGATAAAAAAATAACACACTCCCGAGCATAAATTATCGAAAATTTTCATACCGATTCAAAGACTGAAAACATACAAACAATACGCATATATGAAAGTGCTTTATTTTTCGATCCAACAAAGAAAACGACTTTCGGTAATGGACTAAAATTACGGCATGGTGGGGTAACTCCTTAGAGTCAAATGAGCTAGTGAATTGTGTAAAATGAGAGTTAAATTTTATCTATAGCTAGCCAATTAGAAATTCCCATCGGTCAAGCTGTAGGGTTCTTAGCGTGACTTGTAGCGGGAGAAGCCGACTCCAGAGCCACATCTGTGTATGATTACATAACCATGAAGAAGCGGTTCAGTTTGTGTCTTCCCTAGTGCTGAAAGCTATTGAATTAACGTAAACAGTAGTGGTTGCACGACCCTGGAAGTGTTAAGTCTATGGCTAGCATGTAGTTGCGATTTTTCCTTCTTCTCAATGCACGTTAGTCGTCGTGTTATATTTATTGATGTTCGGGAATTATTAAAGGTTCAGAGGCCTCAGGACTTTGTTCATTGCTTATCACTTACCCATCTTGTATATCTAAGACCGCTTTATTTTTAAACATTCTTTTTTAAAAAGAATGTAATTTTAAACTCAAATATAATAAAAATAAAATATAATTTTTAAATTTTTTCTTGCACCGTTTAAAGAATCTCAATAAGATCTATCAAATAAGATCTATATTCGTAGAAAAATTATTTACATAAACATATGATTTTTGAGCTTGAAATTACATTCATTTTCTAAAAGTTCTTTTTTTTTTTTTTTGAGAAATGGAACGGGCAAGAGTCCATGCGGGCTGTTAGCGATAATAGTTGTAAAGCAACAATCACATAGTTAGAATATGCTTCCACGGTTTTGGTGTCGCAATTTTCTACTTGATAAAAGTAAAACAAGAACAACAGTAATAACAAAAAATCAAAACAAAAAACAGAAGAAGCAAGGCCACACATATACCCGTCGAAAGATCAAAAGTGGCCCATCAAAAAATGAAAGACCGGGCACTTCAACGAATTGCTGTCCTGATTTTCTTTAGGACCCAAACAATTATCCGACACGAAGAATTTTTCAGTTTTGGGTGGATACTACGTGGTGCTTACTCGGCACATCTGGACCGTCCATTGCGGTTTTGAACGGCTCGAATTTGGAGATAAAAAAATGAGAGAGAGTGTGGTGGGGTGAGAAGAGATAGAGAGTTTCAATGTGGGCCGTCCAAAAGTGTATTGAACGGCCTGGATGTGCCGAGCGGTCAACACGTGGATTATACCCACCCAGCATCGAAAAATTTCTCGACACGAAGAGTTGCATCAAGTCTGAAAAAGGCCCCGACTTTCTTAATGTGTAACATTATTGAGAAAGCAAACTCAATTCCCAAAGAACACAATACAGGATCCCAAGTGATAAGAGGATCGATGTCATGGGTATTAAAAAAGATACGAAGATTGAAATATAGAGATACAACACACGAAGAAACACAGAGGGAAATGTACCCGACTTGATCAAATAATTCCGTAAACAATCCCGGAAAAAAACACTAGTGAAATTGGCTGCTCACTTCCTCCCCCTGTGGTGACCAGGGTTCGAGTCGCACGGGGGGCGGGGTTTTGGGAGTCAGGGCTATGGATAGTCTTTCAACCCTTCTTTGCTAACCTAACACACCACTAACTATACAATATGGCAAAAAAAAAAAAAAAAAGAAGAAGAAGATAGATGCGATTGTCTACACGGCGGTGAATGTTCTTAAACCGTTACGGTTAAGTTGTCATTTCTGGTCATTACTACCCCATAACAAACGATCTAGGACACATCCAATTTCAGCGGTCAATCGCTACGTCCTACAAAACAGCTATTCAACCAAACAGTCGCCACCGCCGCACATGACAAGGAAGAAGAAACAACCGCCGACCCTTCGCTGCCACGAGCAAGGAAGCCCAGTGACCCACACGACCACAGCGAAAGCTGGAAAACCACTCCGAAACACCAAAATGTAGCCAAAAGCAAGCAAACTTATTATCCCACCACCATCACCCACCAGATTTGGAAAAATCATGATTGGTACAGACATTGGACAGAGGAGGCCCCAAGTGATAGAAAGGTTCAGAATTCAAGCATCATTACTGTTGAAGACTCCAGTTCTTCCCAACAGCCGTGTAGTATGAGTCGTGGAAACACGTTCTTGACTAAGACCTTCTTTCTTGCACAAAGGTGCTTTCCTTTTTTTGGGAATGACAACTTTCAATGAGGGACTTACGGAAGACCCACTAACGCGTAAAATTGCATGGGACAGGAACAAGATGGATTAGGACTAGACATTGAGGTCCCATTCTAGTTTCTTTTTAAATCTTCTTTTTTTTTTTAAAAAGTAATTTCAAGTTCAAATATAATAAAAATGAAAATAATTTTTCGATTTTTTTTGCACTGTTTAAAAGATCTCAATGAAATCTATCAAATAAGATACATATTTGTAGAAAAATTATTTACGTAAACACATATTTTTTTAACTTAAAATTATCTTCCTTTTCTAAAAGTACTTTTTGAAAGAAACTGGAACGGGACCTGAGCCTCTCCCTGTTGGATGTGCACCAACTCTTCTCATGCCCTTCCTTATTGCGGATTTTCCCTCATCTTAATAATACCACCGCTCCCGCTTACTCCACAAAACGAACAAAATTAAAGGCTAAATTTGCTTTAAAGTATTGAACAGTTGGTAACATACAATGAAAGGGGGATGTAAGTCGCGAATTGGAATGTACTTAAACTTTTTTTTTTCCCTTCATTATAGTTATTGTATCCTTCTGATTATCGATTCTTCCGCGAGGAGGACACATTGGTAGTTGCTACGTACGAAAACTAAAGCACCAGGTATTTGAGTGGTAGTTCCATCAGTATTGTTCTGTTTCTGTCAGATTACTTAATTCCTTAATTAAGATACAGTGACTTCTGGTACGACATAAGAAAGACTGCATACGGACATTTTCTTCCTATGTGCATTTAAAGTTACTTATGTACAAATTTGATCATGCCGACCTTAAATAAAACCACAGCCCGAATAGCAAAGTTGTCTATCAGTTTGTTTTCCCGCTGGGAAAAAGTATAGAGCCTAAGACCCTAAACTCGCTTCCAATGTCTTGGATGGGAAGCATCTGTTTTTAACTATAACCATCATTTTATATATATATATATATATTTGTCTAAGAGAGTGAGTGGTTATTTTGCTCTATGTTACAAGTTACGAGCTTTTCAAGAGGCTCCTGCTGTGTTTGCTTCTCTTTTTGAAAAATATTTTTCAAAAGATTCCCCCTACTTCCAATCATTTCTCTCTCTATCTCTCTCCACTTATTACCTCTACTATTTTTTCAAAAAAAATTTCAAAAAGTGTTCCAAACAAAGCAGGTCCATTTTGGGCATAATGAGCAATGTAAAAGACTAAAGACGGAAGAAAGCAAGTCGTGATTTATACTAACACTGTCTCTTTTTGTGTATTCTTTTCCCTTCATTTGGGTCATGAGAATTCTGCTCCCGCTAAGAGTAACTCAATATCTACATACAACAAGGACATGAGCATTTTAACCTGACCTATATTTCATTCCTTCGTATAACAGCAATTTATCGCGCTTAATTTTCTCATTGAGGGGCATTATTTTCCGATCTTCACTCAAATCCCCGACTGCACTTTTCTCTCCCAAGCCGAGACTCTGTCGCAACAGTTTCTGCATCACACCCCGAGTGAAAAATATCTTTTTAAGACACGAGCATCTTTTGTTAGGGTTTCATTTTCAGAAGATATCACTTCAGACAGGGAAATGCTAAAAGTGCTTAGAAATATCAGTGCTCTAGTCTTATTCTATCTGTCAGTAAACGCTAGTGGGATGTCTCAGTCAGTATAAGGAGGGAAAATGGCAACAAGCTTCGTGTTCAAAGTCTTCGGAATTCATACACCGTGCATACAGGACGAAAACACACACCCACACCACCCCCAACCCCCCCGCCCCTCACCCGGCCCAAAAATAAAAAATAAAAAATAACAAGAGGAGCTGCATGAGAATATTCAAACTAACCAAGAAATCCGTTTTGCGTGATTGGATGGCACCGTTGTCTTTGACTTAGGTGAGTGGTTAAGAGGACCCAGGGGTGCTACTACACATATAGTGCGGTCAATCCAGCTGTCCATTATCTCGACAATGGATGGCTCGGATTTTCATCCGAACAATGGACGGCTAGAATTTGTAGGAGCTCGGTTTAAATCCAAACCGTCTGCACCGAGATAGACGGTCGAATCGGCCGCATTACACGATGTAGTAAGGCGGGTGCACTACAACCCCTTCCATTCCTGTTAAGCATGTTACATACTTTCAAAACATCCCCATGTCCCTTAAATTATTCTTTCGAAAAAATCATCATTGTTACTTTGAAATGCATAATTGTTTATTGGTTCTTTAAATTGACATGCGGTAAACATTTGATCATTGCTCTAAAATGTTCTTTTGGTCAGACTTCATAGATATAATTGGGAATATTTATTTTGGAAAGTCCAGGAAAATTAATCCTCCATGTATGGGTGACTCTGGCCATTAGAAAAGAGACCCATATGATGCCAGGACTCTAATACTCTACGAGTCAATAACTGACTTTCACCAGATCTTTTTCTTAGAAAAAAAAGAATTCCACAGACCACTCGTGGTGACTCTAAGGTTCGATATTGGATCCAATTAATTTTGAGATTTTTATTTGACTAGCACTTGGTATATTTGGTATGGTTGTGGTTCTTCACATTTATTGGGTATCATTTTGTAATCACCACTGAGATTCATTTTTTGGTTGAATGGTTCATTGGACTCTGTTATTTCTTTTTACACATTCAGAAATTGTGTTAATACTGTAAATTATTGTGATCCCTGTTTTATGAACTTATTCTCTTATATATACATACTTCGCTCTTCACTGAATTTTTAGCTAACAGATTTATTCCAACTTTTTTATTCATGTGAGTTGGGATGTTAGGCCTCAACGGTATCTTGGAAATTATTGTGTTGATCTCTATAGGATGTTGCATTTAAGTGTTAGGATTTCTTGTATTTGCAACCTTTTTGGTAAAAAATGGATACTTGTTATTGGTGGTGGTAAATTTTTATTATTTGGTTCATGGAATGGTTGTGTCATTTCCTTGTGAGATTGTTTTGCATATTTTGTATCTCAAAGTCAAAGTTGTTAAGGTCTTTTAATAATCGATCTTCTCTCTCAGAGATTTTATTCGAGTTAATCTCGAAGATTTTGGAATATTTCTCTCAGACGGTTAAAAATAAAGAGAATTAAGAAAGAATAGTTTCAAATAGACAAACAGTTCATAAAGCAACAACTATAAATGTATCCTATAATGAAATTCATGCATAAAACTATTTTTGTATGTGAATTTTTTGAGATATATGCAAGTGTGTAGGTTTATATATTAGCACACTTTGATAATTATGCTAATTTATACAAAAACATAAAAAAATTAATTAATTAATTTCGGGTGGGAGCATGGATTCGAGTGGGGGCACGTGCCCCCGCATGACCCCTTTGGATCCGTCCCTGTGTATATTTCTTACAGAGATTAGTTTACCTTGTGATGGGACCCACAAATGGCATTTTGAGTTTTTTTATCCCGTGGGGAAGTAATTAGTACTTCCGTAATTTGAGCTATACTGTGAAAATAAACAATCTTTTTTGGGCGTGCATCAGAAGCTGATAGTGCCCGGGCTTTATGGATATGTTTCATGTTCGGCTTGCTTCCCTTCATTCTTGTAATCCTTTGTTTATTGTTTTTGTTTTGGGTTTTTATTGGTTGGTTTCTTGCCATCTTTTTAGTCTAGGGGTGGCATATGATTATTAGAGTTGGGGGCCCACTTGATTGGGATGGTAGCTTTCTCGTTGTGGTGCCGTCATACCTGTGGTCCTTTCTTTTTAATCACTGTGATTTTATGTCAATAATTAATGAATTCCTTTTGCATAAACTCCTTAGTATGATATTAATTAATTTTAGCTCAAGCTAGCCAATAAGAAATTCCGTCAGCCAAGTTAGATTTATTAGCTTGACTTATAGAGTCAAGTCTATAGCATTACATAACCTTGAAGAAATGGTAATATTTGGAGGGTGAGAAATCGAAGATATATAAAACAGAGCAGTTTCTGTTGAACATGTCTAGACATATAAACGAAAGCACCCTTTACAATCGTTAGATCACGTCCTGTTAAATTTTAGCCATTAGATCTTTCTTTCTTTTTTTAAAGATACAAAGAATATTCTCCTTATAAGTCTATCTCTATCTATCCTCACTTTTTAGGCAATGTAGTATTTCTATGTAAATGTTGTCTATAATGATCAAATAGAAAGATATCTTAAAATGATAATTGACGCTCTGTGGAGATTATGTTTATTGCATATAGAAGTCGGACAAAACAAAAAATTTATTTAAGTTGCGACTATGTTACATTTCAATGTGTCTTTAGGCAGGGGCATCCGCTAGTCCAAGATATTTTAATGCGGACGAGAAGTCGTTGCCAAAAATTAAGAGTCTTCTTCTTTCTAATTTGTGTAATTGGGAGTTGAGAGAGCGCAATCCTTCCCTTGATCAATTTCTTGCCACGTTAAATATATGGTTTTGGTGCTTGGAATTGGGTATAGGCTCTCTTGACGGAGTATATTTTTTTGGACTTTTGTCCTTTGTTTTCTTTTGTACATGGGTTACCTTTTCGAAAAAATTATTAGTTACAGAAAAAGAACAACAATTGTATATTTCTCTTCCAAAGTGTGGAAAGCAATTGAACTGAATGCTAATGTTCATTTTCAGTTTTAAAAAAGAGGGACCATAACTATGTCCATAATCCGTGATAACATTATTGAACAATAGTGATAGTGTTTACACCATATATTCACCGCCTGTTGATGATCGATCGAAAGATAACGATTATGAGAATGCAACCTATTTTATTATTATTAGTATTTGTATTTGTATTTGTATTTGTATTTTAAATACCATGTGCAACACACTTGGCATATCTCTTTTACTTGGAGGTTGAAAAGACACATGGCATTGTCCTACACACTTGGAGGTTGAAAAAAACACTTGGCATACACCTACACACTTTGATGTTAGTGGGAAGTTATTTGGACAAGTGGAAGCAAAAGAGAATGAAGAGTATTGAGGAAGTTAGGAAGTTATTTCCTGCACATCTTTATTTTCCTATAAATAGCCTTTTTAGGCGTCATTGTAGAGAACATATAATCAACGCCAACAGGCCTTTATTTTTTCTTTTCTAGGAGTAGTTATAACTTGTAATTGTTCACTCGATTATCTTAATCGATTGTTCTTCTACTTTGGAGATTAATAAAATCCATTTGTTAGTCTTTTTTTCATCCACTTCATTGTTTGTTTCTAAAGATAAAGAAGTCCTGTAAATGGCAAGGAACCAAACTCCACTTTTACACCCCACATTCCAGCAAACCATAATACAGTTTTCTCCGTCAATTTCCCGTATTGGATAGAAATCAGAAAATTAGTTAACAGATAGCAGGGTAAATTTATGTTCGATCGGATTCTGTCGGTAAATGCAACCTTAGAAAACTCACAAGTGAATTTAACTTGGATTTCCTAAGTTTACTTGAAATAATTTCTTCCCACGCCCGCGGTTCTTAACTGAACCATGTCACCAGCTCTGGCATTCTAAAATCTGGCAAAAGCGGGTACCCTCCTCTGCATCAACATACCTCTTTAGCTTGGCTTGTTGATGAAGAAAATTACGACCACAGTCGAGTTTCAGTTAGTCGTAATATTTCTGCATGACCTGAAAGTCTAGTTTACGGGGAGGAAATGAGTGGCGAAATGATGCGAAAGTTAGAGAGGCATCAAATCTGTTCGAAACTTTTTCAGTTTCTAAATTCAAAAGATACTATAATTGCACGACTGATTTGCAACAATCTTAACTTCACAGCCAATCGACTTTTGCACTGTCGACAAATATGGGATATGCAAACAAAACTTGTACATCATACAAGATGGTCTTGTATGAGAATATTCAAACCTGCAAAGAATTCTCGAAGTGAAAGGTCAACTATATACTGCCTCTATTTATATACAATTTTTTTTTCAACGGTCAGAAGGTGTCCGGGCCAACTTACTGTTCCCCTTCCCGGTCCGGTTAAAAGCAGGTCATCTATGCCATGACTATGGAATTCACAAGAGATTTCTTAATTACAGCCTGGCCCCAAGAAGTTGTCAAGTTTCAAACTCGGGATGTCTCGGTTTTCTTGCAATAGAGGATTATCATGCAATGATTTACTCTATCTATTAACACTTACCCATTCACTTAAAAGCTCTTTATTCCATCTGCCTCTCGTAGCTTCTTCGTATCTAACCGAGAATGAAACTCTTACCAGCAATGACACTTCCCAACCTGTTTGTTACATCCCAATGTCTTTTTGTCTTCTTCGTCGTCCTCGCTTTTGTCTCTCCTTTTGATTCCACTACTTTTTCTTCTTCTTCGACTAAGAAAGAAGTTGGAGAAGAAGGAATGGAAGCAGCGGCTCTCTTGGCATGGAAAGCTAGCCTTGACAACCAAAGCCAATCTTTCCTCTCCTCATGGGTTGACGGAAGCAACCACTGCAATTGGATTGGAATTGGTTGCAACAAGGCAGGCAGAGTCATCACTCAAATTGATCTTGAGAATTATGGCTTAAGAGGTACACTTTCGAATCTAAATTTCTCATCCCTCCCTCATCTTCTCCGCTTTGATCTTACAAGCAACTCGGTTTATGGAACCATCCCCTCCCCCATTGGTAGCCTTTGGAGACTCACCCATCTTAGCCTGTCCGCCAACCGTCTCTCTGGCACAATTCCACCTGGAATAGGCCAATTGTCTAATCTAAAGACCTTGGAGCTGCACCAAAATCAAATAGGTGGGTCCATCCCCTACGAAATTGGATTGCTCCTTTCTCTTATTGAGCTCAATTTGAATTCAAACAATCTCACTGGTTCAATTCCTGCTTCTATGGGTAACTTGGTCAACTTAACCACTTTGCACCTTTACAATAATCATCTGTCCGGGTCGATCCCTAAAGAAGTTGGGATGTTAAGGTCCCTCACTGATCTCAAACTCGATACGAACAATCTCACGGGTTCAATCCCTGCTTCAATAGGAAACTTGGCAGCCTTAACCACTCTGCAACTATACAGAAATCATCTTTCCGGGTCAATCCCTGAGGAAGTTGGGATGTTAATATCCCTCACTGATCTCGAACTCAATACGAACAATCTCACGGGTTTAATCCCTACTTCTATGGGAAACTTGGCCAACTTAACCACTCTTTATCTTTACGACAATCATCTTTCTGGGTCAATCCCTGAAGAAGTTGGGATGCTAAGGTTCCCCACTGATCTCGAACTCAATACGAACAATCTCACGGGTTCAATCCCTACTTCTATAGGGAACTTAGTAAACTTAACCACTCTTTACCTTCATAGAAACCAACTTTCCGGGTTAATCCCTGAAGAAGTAGGAATGCTAAGGTCTCTCATTGATCTCGCACTCTGTGGGAACAATCTCACTGGCACTATCCCTGCTTCTATCGGGAACTTGGTCTACTTAACTGGTCTTTTCCTTTACGAAAATCATTTGTCCGGGTCGATCCCTGAAGAAGTTGGGATGCTTAGGTCCCTCACTGATCTCGAAATCAATACGAACAATCTCATGGGTTCAATCCCCGCTTCTATAGGGAACTTGGCAACCTTAACCATTTTGCAACTACACCAAAATCATCTTCCTGGGTCAATCCCTAAGGAAGTTGGAATGTTAAAGTCCCTCACTGTTCTCCTTCTGTCAAACAACAATCTCACGGGTTCAATCCCTACTTCTATAGGGGATTTGGTCTACTTAACTGGTCTTTACCTTAATGAAAATCAACTTTCTGGATCAATCCCTGATGAAGTTGGGATGCTAAGGTCTATGATTGATCTTGACCTCGCAACAAACAGTCTCACGGGTTCAATCCCTGCTTCTCTAGGGAATCTTGAATTCCTTGAGTATTTGCGTTTGTTTGAGAACCAACTTACTGGATCTATTCCCCCACACTTGAACAATCTAACAGTTTTGAGGCTTTTTGAAGTGGATGATAACATGTTTACAGGTCATTTACCAGAAAACCTATGCTTGAGTGGATCACTGGAAAATTTTACAGCCTCATACAACAATTTCAGCGGGCTCATACCGAAAAGCTTGAAAAATTGTAGTAGCTTACATAGGGTTAGGCTTGAGGGAAACCAATTTTCGGGAAACATATTAAGGGATTTTGGAGTATACCCAAACTTGGATTATATTGATTTGAGTGACAATAATTTTTATGGAGAGCTCTCTCAACAATGGGGAAAGTGCCATAGGTTAACGAGTCTCAAAATGTCAAACAACAATATTTCTGGAGGGTTACCACCTGAATTCGTAGAGGCAGCTCAACTGTCTCTAATTGATCTCTCTTCAAATCATCTAGTTGGAGAGATCCCAAAGAAATTTGGAAGTTTGGTTTCATTGTTCTATCTTAAGTTTAGTAATAACCAACTATCAGGTAACATTCCTGTAGAACTCGGTCACCTTGGAAACTTAGAGACTCTAAATTTTGCAGCAAATAAACTAATTGGCTCAATCCCTCGAGAGTTAGGGGACTGCATGAAGCTATTGAACTTGAGTTTGAGCAATAATAGACTTGGGGAAAACATTCCTTTGGAATTAGGTCAACTCCATGGCCTTCAAAGTCTTGATTTGAGTGATAACTTGTTATTTGGAAAAATACCAGAGCAAATTGGAGCACTGCAAATGTTAGAAACGCTAAATCTCTCCCACAATGAGCTCTCCGGTTTCATACCACCTTCTTTTGATAACATGATAGCTCTTTCATCAGTGGATATATCCAACAATCAATTGGAGGGGCCTCTTCCTCATATTAGAGCCTTTCAAGGGGCTCCATTTGAGTCACTCCGAGGCAATAAAGCTTTATGTGGTAACGCTATTGGTTTGAAGGCCTGCCAACTTCATGGGGTTCCTAGAAAGAAGGAAAAGAAAGTGGCGTTACTAATTGTACTTCCTATTTTGGGGTTTCTACTTCTTTCTCTCACGGTTCTCGGATTTTTCTTGTCTATTTGTAAGAAAATGAAGAGCACAACAAATGAGCTAATACAAGTAAATACTCCAAATTTGTTTTCAATATGGAGTTATGATGGAAAAATGGTGTACGAAAACATCAGTGAAGCGACTGAGAACTTCAATGCCAAATATTGCGTTGGGGAAGGTGGATGTGGTATTGTTTATAGAGCTACCCTGCCAAATGGTCAAATAGTTGTTGTGAAGAAACTTCACTCATCATCTGATGGTGACTCGATTAATCAAAAGAGCTTTATGAGTGAGATCAGTACATTAACAACGATAAAGCACCACAACATCGTAAAGTTTCATGGGTTCTGTTCACATCCAAGACACTCGTTTTTGGTTTACGAGTTCTTGCAAGGTGGGAGCTTGCAAAGGGTACTGGCCTCAAAGGAAGAAGTAGTAGAGCTGGATTGGAACAAAAGAGTGGATGTCGTTAAAGGTTTGGCAAATGCTCTGTCTTATATGCACCACGATTGTTCGCCACCAATTATCCATCGAGACATATCAAGCAAAAATATTTTGTTTGATTCTGAATATGTCCCTCACATCTCTGATTTCGGGGCAGCTAGATTTATGAAATTTGACTCGGCGAATTGGACTTCATTTGCAGGAACCTTTGGATATGCCGCTCCTGGTACTCATGTCTCTTGCAAGTTTTTCTTGTTCCTTTTCTTTTTTATCTCAAGTCACGCTTTAACATGGTAGCTTTATTTTAGCTTTTAACAATCAAGAATATAGCAAGTTCTTATTTAAGCGCTTATATATAAATTTTGCTTATGTATTGCACTAAATCATAGATTGAATATATATATATATATATATATGCTTACTGCTTAAAGGCTAGAAGTCTAATGGATAATGAACACTTTTTAAAGTATATATCTAATTTGATAACTGGAATATTAATTGGTATGACACCTTTTTTCTGATTTATCCGACTCTCTCATACTTTAGTCTTTGTGTCTAATGATTACTCATTGTTCCATTATAGATCATGCAGGGACGGATCCAGAAATGTAGCCTAGTGAAGGCACCTTATTAATTATATATAATTTGTGACAATTTATTTTTTCTAGTCAACCATAATAAGATCATACAAAATTAAAGCATGCACAATAGTTTATAACGCATCCATTCAATTAAATTATCTAATATTGAGTACAAAATCTCAGACAAAATTTTTTGAGTATGTTTTACCTGAACATCGAAAAGTTTTAGAATGATCTAGATAGTTTTATTAATAACTTTATTTTAAGATGTTTCCCCCAAACGGTAAAATGCAAACGAGAATCAAGAAAAAATAGCTCTAAATAGACAAATAATTCATAAACTAACAAGTACAAATGCAACATATGGTGAAATTGAAGCATAAAACTAATTCTATATGTGTATTTTCAAAATATATGCAAGTGGACATATTTATGCAATAGGACACTTTTATAATTATGCTAATATATACAAAAATGTAAAAACATTATTTTAGTTTCGAGTGGGGGAACATGCTCCATACAAATCCGTCCTTGAGAGTATGTATGATTTCTGATTCCCAATCATGTTTGTATGTTGTAAAGCTTTGGCAATGGCATTCATGTGGCTTTTGTTATTTTCTCCTTCATGAACTCTTAAAAAAAATGGAAGCGAATATACGCGTAAATTTGCAAACTTAACCATTGCCTAATAGGTAGCATGAGCATGCTTCTCCCCTTCCTCGATCCCTGACTTTTAGAGGCTTAAAGCGAAAATTAAAAATGAGCTGGCCTTTTTGTTGGACTATTATAAGACGTAAAAAAGTAAGAAGAGCCCCTGAAATTCAAAAAAATCTGGAGGCCTTAAGCAGCCGCAACACAAGCTTTAATTTAAGGCCAGCTCTGCCTCTAATCAAACCCTTTGATTGTTCAATTATTTTCTTAGCACGTCTTTTTTTTGTTTTGTTCTTGGCAGAACTTGCATACGCAATGGAAGTGAATGAGAAGTGCGATGTTTACAGTTTTGGGGTGCTGACACTAGAAGTGATTATCGGGGAGCATCCAGGGGATCTCATCTCGTCTCTATCGTCGTCTTCGTCATCATCAAAAACTGGACATGGGATTTTATTGAAGGATGTGTTGGACCAACGCCTGCCGCATCCTACCACTCAAGTGGCAAAACAAGTAGTGGTTGCTGCAAAAGTAGCATTTGAATGTTTGAATGCTAGACCACTTTCTCGACCAACCATGCAGCAAGTTGCTAGGACGATGTCAAATCCAAGGCCATCTCTGCAAAATCAGTTACACATGATTACATTGGGAGAACTCGTTGGTGCCAACAGCTTCACTCCTTGAGTTTCCTTGGACTTAAGCTCTTGTGAGTTCTTGCTATAACTGTACAATTTCACTTTTCTTTTGTCTGCTTTCTGCGATCTTTTTTGCTTTGTTGATATTGAATAACAAGATATGGTACGTGTAAAATAAACTTTGTTCATTGGAAAAATAATTGTCATGTAGATGAAAAGAAATACAACTTTGATGTGGTTCAAGATTCAACTATTACGGTCAAATATAGCCAATTATTTTGGGGTGAAGATTTAAATGAAATGAAATGAAGGGTATTTTTTCCCCGGCCATATGCGATAGATCAATATACCCGAGAAATACAGTGTCAGCGTTTGAAATCAAAACGTCCGTTAGCATCTGATTAACCCCAAAATAACCTTCCATTCCATTTCCTGTTCGACTTTCACCCAGGCACCAAGATCCCTCCCAAACTAAGCAGTGTTCTCCTAAAATTAAGGGATAATTCAATCTGTAAATATGATAAAGCCTTACGTCAGTTGATGTATCCTACAATCAACTGCTGCGGTTGGTATGCGGCAGCCATGCTTTTGTAGCTTCAAGGTAGAGAGTAGTTTTCCTTTTTAAGGCTGACAAAAACGAAGTTGTACAATTTCCTCTGATTTCGGTTGAAATAATAGAGAGTATTCTTTTATCCCTGTTTCCAATGTCACAGTTTCGCCTTTTGCAGTCAGTAGTTTCACAAAACTGCTCGTGTTATGGTTGCCATGATTATGTCTCTGAAGCTCAACTCTGAATTGATCTGAATTGTTTCATGTGCTTGACCCCTAAACTTTTTCAATGAGCAGGTGATAGATCTCTCGATACAATAAAGGGCTAAACTATGAGCCACAATTATGTAAAATCTTACTGGTGAAGAAACTGAAAAGGGGTATGAAAAGCAGCACTCTGCAAAATCAAAAGGTGAAGCAAAGTTATGGGGGAACTTTTTCTGTTTGGTAGGTATGTAATGAAGGATTGCCTAACTTTGAAATTCACTAGAGGCATCTGTGAACCTAAAAATCAACAAACTTCAATGGTTCATTTAGCATTCGCTATGCCAATCCAGATTAAAACCTGTCAAATTCTTTGATTTCTTTTGCACTGAGTACCATATTGTAGAATTTTTCATATTACATGCTCAATTTCGAACTTAACAAATGAAGGGCCGCTCCAGGCCCAGAAATCAGAAAGGTCCCTGAAGTCAAGTCTGTTCTAACGAATGAGCTACCTATGACTATACCACACACAAATATTTTGAAACTAATTTCTCCACTAAGTGATGCGGAGTGGTTGGTCCACCCCAACATCCTGAGGAAGGAGTAATGTTCAACAGACCATGATTAAAAGTGGCTCATTAAAATAACAGCACTAGTTCTAGCTGTGATAAATTATTTGGAAGATGCATGATTTATCAAAATACGATATGTCTTAAGTGCTCGGCCAACTGATTTTTGATGCATTTGTTACATCGCAATTTTCATCTGCATAATCACAAGGCTCATCCACTAACAAAATAAGTACTTATTTTTTCCCACTCACAATGAAGAAATCTCTACGAATTGAATCACACTGTCAACTAGCCTGTCCTTGAAACTGGGAAAATAAGAGAGGGAGGCAAGGCCAAATTTATTCCCGTGGAAAGATCAGAAGAGCAGTGGCCCATCACAAAAAAAGAAAGAAAGAAAGAAAGGCCAGGACCAGGAGTGACTGTAACCTTGGGCCACAAAAAAGCTTCACCGAATTGCTGTCCTCATTCTCTTTTGGACCCAAACAAATATCAGAACATGAACAAGTCGGGGACAGGCACCGTCTTTCTTAATGTGTGACATTATTGTTTACCCAAACTACCTTATCTGTTAATGAATTGCTTCAAGTCCGAAAATAGTTCCCGACTTTCTTAATTAATGTGTGGCATTATTGAGCAAGCAAACTTAATTTTCAGAGAACATAATATAGGTCCCCAAATTAAAACAAGTCTATGGTGTGAGTTTTCAGGGCGTGGTAATATCCACAAGTGATTGGAAGGTTCAGAATTGAAGCATCCATACTGTTGAAGATTCCAGTTCTTCCCAACTGCCGTGTATTATGAGTTGTGGAAACACGTTCTTGACTAAGACCTTGTTTGTGCAAAAAAATCAAAAAGAAGGTGGAGGCTTAAAAGTCATTTTAGCCATCCTTTTTTCTTGCACAAAGGTGTTTTTCCTCACGTAGTTATCATGTCATATCGACCTCTTTTTTTTTTTGGAGTGACAACTTTCAACGCTGGACTTGTGAATTGAATGCTTTGGATCCCATTGTGGGCTTACGGAAGATTCACTAAGGCTCAAAATTGGATGGGACAGGAACAGGATGGATCAGGACTAGACAGGAGTCACTAAATTTTGTCCTCATTGCAGATTTTCCCTCAATACCACTGCTTATTCCAAAAACAAAACAACGAAAAATGCCTAAATTCGCTTAGAAATATTGAACACGAACAACGAAATGAGGAAAGTAAGTCTCAAATTAGAATGTACTTGCACTATTCTTTTTCCTTCATTATTAGTCATCGTTTTCTTTCATGAGGAGGACATGTTGCTTTTTGCTACGAAACCTAAAGCCCCGGGTATCTGAGTAGTTACAAGCTCTTCAAATGAGTAGTTCCATCAGTATTGTTCTATTCTGCTAGATTAATTACTTACTTCCTTAATTCAGACAGAGTCACTTTTGGCATATTAGAATGACTGCTTCCGGACATTTACTGGGCGCCTACATGCATTTCAAGTTACTCCTGTATATATTTGATGATGCCGACCTTATATTGAACCACAGCCGGAATATGTATCCCAAACCCTTTGCTAGAGGCATGTGAATTCTGTTCCCATTTAAGATTTAACTCAGCAAGTAAGTTAAGGCAACAGAGAAATGAAAACTTTGTGTGATATGGAGCCATGAGGGAAGACGGATATAGATAAAAGAAAAAAAATTAAGGCAAATGCAAATAATCCCTACAGAAATTCTCGGTTCAGACAAATGCAGCCTAGCTAAAAGGAATTCAAGGCTTTGCATCAAACAGAAGTGTACATACAACAAGGACATGAGCATTTTAAACTGGCATATATTTCACTGTTTTATTTTCTCATTGAGATTCCACACGTTCTACTTTGGTATGTAGGCGCTCCACTTTTAACGTGAAGTTACTAGTAACTTCATGCACAAAGTGGAGTGCCTGCGTACAAAAGTAGAGCGCGAAAATCAATTTCCTTCCACATATTCTGAAGGAAGTATTTTTCCAATATCCACTCAAAGCCCCCAGCTGCAACTTTCTCTCCCAAGCCAGGACTCTGTCGAGCGCATTGTAGTAAGTGGTTTTTGCATCACACTCCGAGTGAAAATACCTCTTTAAAAAGTAATCATTTTTTTTAGGATAGCATTCGTGGAATATATCCTTTCAAATAGGGAAAATGCTGAAATTCTTAGAAATATCAATGCTCTAGTCTATTCTATCTCTTTCAATAAAAGCTTGTGGGAGAATGGCAACAAGTCGTGTCCCTAAGTCAATGCTCTAGTCTATTCTATCTCTTTCAATAAACGCTTGTGGGAGAATGGCAACAAGTCGTGTCCCTAAGTCAAGCGTGCACGCGCATTCAGACCCGAAGTGCTCAATTAGATTCCTTCCCCTTTACACATGGCAAAGAAAATGGAAAACAAATTGGTTGGAAGCTATCAAATCCAAGGTCATCTCAGCAAAATCAGCTCCACATGATTAAAAACTGTTGGGAACAACCACGATCGACCTGCAACGGAAGCAGAACGAAATTAAACGCGCAACAAAAGAACACACAATAGTTACGTGTGGTTCGGCCTCAATGCCTACTCCACGAGGGAGAGATATTCCACTATCTCTATTTTTCTCTCACATCTACTCTCTTCTCACCTGATGACTGGTGTACCCGGCAATCCCTAAAGGGACCGCCCCCTCACACACCCACATACGGTCACTACATTCTCTCTCCTAACAACGAGTAATGTTCACAAAAGTTTAGGTTGGTGAATTAAAGTAGTACTCCGAAACTTGAAAGTTGCCATCTGTAGCCTTGGGCCATAAAAACGCTTGAACGAATTGCTGTCCTCATTCTCATTAGGCCCCAAAAAAATACCAGAACAACGAACCAGTTGGAGATAGGCCCCGACTTTCTTAATGTGTGACATTAATGTTTACCCAAACTACCTTATCTGTTAATGAATTGCTTCAAGTCCAAAAAAAGGCCCCGACTTACTTTCTTAATGTGTAACATTATTGAGCAAGCAAACTTAATTTCCAGAGAACACAATACAGGACGCCGAAGCCAAGTCTATGGTGTGGGTTTTCATGGCATGGTAATATCCACAACTGATTGAAAGGTTCAGATCGAATTCAAGCTTCAATACTATTAAAGATTCAAGTTCTTCCCAACTGCCATGTGGGGTATGAGTTGTGGAAACAAGGTGGACGCTTAAAATCATTTTAGCCTTTTTTCTTGCACAAAGGTGTTTTTCCTTACATAGTTATCATGTCCTATCATGCTATTTTTTTTGGAATGACAACTTTCAACGCTGGACTTGTGATTGAATGGCTTGGATCCCATTGTGGTCTTATGTTACGTAAGATCCGCTAAGGCTCAAAATTGGATGGGATAGGATGAATCAGGACTAGACAGGAGCCTCTCCCCTTTGGATGGGCACCAAATTTTATCATACCCTTCCTTATTGCAGATTTTCCCTCAATACCACCGCTAATTAGAATGTACTTGCACTATTCTTTTTCCTTCATTCAAGTTATCGAATCCTTCTGATTATCCACTCTTCCACGAGGAGGACACATTGCTTTTTCCTACGAAACCTAAAGCCCCAGGAAACAATGAAGGCTTTGTTTTGGATTAAGCATAATCCCCACACAAATTCTCGGTTCAGACACAGACTAAAAGCAATTCATCAAGTCTTTGCAACAAACAGAAGTGTTAGTGTACCATGCATAACCTATAGAACTCCGCTTTTGTGGCTTGATTGGTCATTTCCTGCACTTCCATACGTACTCCTTTGCCGTTGGATGACATTATATACTGGAAGATGCTGTGTTAGTTTACATGAACCATGCATACATATGGCAATTTGAGTCTTTTTTTTTTCTTCCTTTGGGAACAAATTAGTACTTCCGTAATTAGAGCAATACTGTGAAAATAAACAGTCTTTTTCGGGTGTGCATCAGAAGCTGATAATGCAGGGGCTTCATGGATATGTTTCATGTTTTAGTTCATGTCATGTTTGCTTCCCTTTATTCTTTCAATCCTTTGTTGTCGTTTTCGGTTTGGGTTTATATTGGTTTGGTTTCTTGCCAACTTTTGTAGAGTCTAGGGTGGCATATGATTATGGAGGTGGGGGGCCCACTTGGTTAGGATGCCTGCTTTCTCGTGATCCCGTCATGCCCGTGGTCCTTTCTTTTAATCGTTGTGATCCTATGTCAATGATTAATGAATTCCTCTTGCCAACCAATAAAAAAAAACTCCTAGTACTGTATGTATTTGATCCTGTCATGCCCTTGGTCCTTTCTTTCAATCGTTGTGATCCTATGTCAATGATTAATGAATTCCTCTTGCCAACCAATAAAAAAAAAACTCCTAGTACTGTATGTATTTGAGCTTAAGCAGCCAATAAGAAATTCCGTCAGTCAAGTTAGATATGTTAGCTTAACTTGTAGAGTCAAGTCAATAGCATAAAATAACCTTGAAGAAATGGTAACATTTGGCGGGCGAGAAATACAAGATACTTTAATGGGGATGAGATGTCGTTACCAAAAATTAAGAGTCTTTTGCTTTCTAATTTGTTTAGTTGGGAGTCGAGGGAAAGCAATCCTTCCCTTGATTAATTTCTTGTATAGGCGGAATATATTTTTTGGCCTTTTTTATTTTCCTTTCTTTTGTACATGGATGGTATCATTTTTATGTCTTTTCAGAAAAAACTACTTATCAAAAAAAAGAGAGCAATTGTATATTTCCCTGTATAGTTTTTTTTTGGTTTACTTTTGTTAGATACTGGCTGTTTTTGTGGTTGTATTTGTTAGTTGTTGTATGGAATTCCATCCCTGAACATTGATTTTTGTGGTTGAGCTTAATCAGATTCGCACTTATCAAAAAAAAAAATTGGGGACCATAACTATCTCAATAATTCTTGGTAACATTATTGAACAATAGTGATAGCAGGGGTGGCATTTACTGGGTGGGGAAATGATTCACAGTACTTGTACATCGTAGGCCGTGATCTTGCGTGAGAATATTCAAACCTGCAAAGAATTCTCCAAGTGATAAACTGCCTAGATGCATGCATCTTTGGACTTGAATTCGAGCCACCAGCATGATTCCGATTGATATGGCAGTTGAATTGTTCTCGACATTTAGGCTCGGCGTGCTGTATTTTGAATTCCACGACTTTATTACTACTCTCTGAAAAATCCTAGATTGCCTAGGCTTATAAATATTTGCTATTTTTTTATCTTTTTAATAAATCAACCCACTAATCAATATATAAGCTAATCACACAAACGAGAAGCAATAAAGAGATGAACACAAAATATACGTGGAAAACCCTAAATGGAAAAAAACCACGGGAAGAAATCAAGCACTACTAAACTCGAGGTTACAAGAACTCTTACGATAAGTTTGAACTCCACAAACATAAACCTAGACGCTCTTGCCGAATCCACGCACACCTCTCTGAATGCTTGACTGCCGCTGCCTCGAATCCACGAGCCTTCCGAAGATGACTTTCGAACTCCACGAAAGGGCTTAGATTAGGGACCGATTGTAGATGTAGATGAAAACCTCTTGAAGTTAATCTCTTAGAGCATGACATTATTAGTTTCCGAGGTGCACCAAAGAACCCCAAGAGCTGGTCATCTTTTATATATTCAGATGATATGGGTTTTTTAAACCTTTGATGGCAGCTCTCTCTCCCGCTTCTTACTTTCTAACTCATCGTCCTTAAGTAAACAGAACATCCTCGGCAATCAAAAAATATCGTGCCTTAATAGATTGCTTAGATTAATTACCGCGCCTTGCAATTACCGAATGATCTTTTCCATGTGCAGCAAATCCTTACCATGTTCAACAAGTCTTTCCATGAGCACCAATTGCTTTCCTCACGAGAACAATTTTTTTCCTTTTTTATCCATACTAAACACTCACTCTCAATTACACAATATTGATTTCCTTCCACTTCCTAAACAAACACTCTAGAAACAAAAATAAATAAAATACAACTTGATAAAAAAATAATCGCAATTACATGGACAAATTTGTTTTGATGCATGCCATTGACAATCATAAATATTTTGCCCTTACACTCTCCACTTTATTTTCAAGGAAAGGGCAAAAGATCGTAAGAAAGTTTTGGTTTGAAGACGATTGTCCCTCATGTTGTTCCAAACAGTAGTGTTATTAGGCAATAACAAGTATCTATGTAACAAGCAGACAATTGCTTTCCAAGAAAGTTCACAAGAGAAACAAGGCACTAGCTATACCCTGTACATGGAATCCTGTTATTACGGTGACCTCTAACACTAACAAAAACAAACTACTGCAGTGGATTCCAAGTTCCTTGGCGATTTTAAGCACAGAGCTAGCTTTACACCCTGAAAAGAATGCCGACGTACAGTAGCTTAAGAAAGTGCTGGTGGATTTCAGTAGATGTTGCAAGCTAAACTGCCTTTCAACATGCTCCATTCTTGGCATAATGACCAATATCGAAGAATAATGCCAGAAGGTATAAGTTGGTCACGATTTAGAACGTACTTGCACTTCCGGATAATTGTTTACATGGAATATGGTTATTGGATTTCTTTTCCCTGCTCAAGAGTAACGAGAAACCAAGGCCAGAGAGCAGTTTGGAGTTGTGATTGAAGAGAAAGGGGGGAGATTATGGGGTGGGGTGCCAACGGCATTTTAGTACTTCCATAGTATGAGCAATACTGTGAAAATAAACAGTCTTTTTTGGGCGTGCATTAGAAGCTGATAGTGCAGGGGCTTCATGGACATGTTTAATGTCCTGTTTTCTTTCCTTTATTCTTGTAATCCTTTGTTTGTTGTTTTTGTTTTGGGTTTCTATTGGTTGGTTTCTTCCCAACTTTTTGGAGTCTAGGGTGGCATATGATTTTTGGAGTTGGGAGCCCACTTGATTGGGATGCTAGCTTTCTCGTTGTGATGCCGTCATGCCCGTGGTCCTTTCTTTTTAATCATTGTGATTTTATGATGAATTCCTTTTGCCTAAACTCCTTTGTACGATATTTTAGCTCAAGCTACCCATTAAGAAATTCGGTCAATCAAGCATGTCTATAGCATAACATAACCTTGAAGAAATGGTAATATTTGGGGGGCGAGAAATCGAAGATATATAAAACAGAGAAGTTTCTGCTGAAAATGTCTAGGTATATAAACGAAAGCACCCTTTACAACCGTTAGATCACGTCCTATTAAATTTTAGCCATTAGATCAAGTTTTTTTTTTTAAAGATACAAAGAATATTCTACTCATAAATCTATCTCTATCTATGCTCACTTTTTAGGCAATGTATTTGTATATATAGAGAGATATCTCAAAATGATAATTGACACTTTGTGGAGATAATGTTTATCGCATATAGAAGTCGGATAAAACAAATAATTATTTAAGTTGTGACTATGTTACATTCTGATGTGCCTTTAGGCATGGACATCCGCTAGTCCAAGATATTTTAATGCGGACGAGAAGTCGTTGCCAAAAATTAAGAGTCTTCTTCTTTCTACTTGTTTAATTGGGAGTCGAGAGAGAGCAATCCTTCCTTTGATCAATTTCCTGCCACGTTAAATATATGGTTTTGGTGCTTGGAATTGGGTATAGGCTCTCTTGACGGAGTATATTTTTTTTGGACTTTTGTCCTTTGTTTTCTTTTGTACATGGGTTACCTTTTCGAAAAAATTATTAGTTTTTTTTTTTTTTTAGTAAGTAAAAATTTTATTGCACCAAAAACTGTAGGAAGCTACAAAACCTCACAAGGGCATACCCCTGGCAAACCTATACAACAGTTTTAAAACGAAAAAATACAGACTCTTATCTATACGTATTGATCCCAAAATTTTGAGAATCTAGAAGCTAGTCATCACACAAACCCCTATTCTGGGATGTAAACTTCACTGTAGTCCAAGAACTTAACCTGGCTCGAATGGCATCAAAAATGGCACGAAAAACCTCAGGGACA
This sequence comes from Rhododendron ovatum, assembly GCA_019656835.1. Lineage (NCBI taxonomy): Eukaryota > Viridiplantae > Streptophyta > Magnoliopsida > Ericales > Ericaceae > Rhododendron > Rhododendron ovatum. The sequence continues at coordinate 1,776,529 of CM033802.1, read as the reverse complement.
CCTTTGGATCTACCTTGAAAGATCCTGAAATTCCGTTCACCCCAAGAAAATAAACTGAAGCAACCAAAGACAGCTTATAAATGTAATTCCGGAAACCCTTACCCGCACGATTCTACCCAACCCATTCAAGTTCTTGAGATAGAGGCACAACAGCCTTACAAATGCCATTACGTATCAAAATTTGCCCCCCAAATAGCAGCAGAGAAGTCACACTCAAAAAATAAATGATTATGAGACTCCATACCATTCAAACACAGCACACACTGGGAACTCACAGCTACACCCCACCTGACCAATCTATCCCTAGTGGACAATCTACCCAGGATAGCAAGCCACTCAATAAAGCTCCACCGTGGAACACCTTGATTGAACCATACCAAGGGATGCCAAGGTTGGATAGGAGACCGATGTCTACATGCCACCCAAGCAGATTTTACAGAGAAAGAACCATCAACAGTTAAGGTCCAAGCAACCTTATCACACTCAGAGACGGTAGGCAAAAAGGTATCAGGAGTATTCCGTATGATGTTCAACACAGCTCTGTTCCTTTGCCTTGGCCAGTTCCATCCCCCTTGACCAACAATAGAGGACACCTTAGCATGTAAGGCAAGACCTCTATTTGTCACCATAGCCTCCCCAAAGCTCTGATATAAGGCACCTAAAGGGTTCCAATTATCTATCCAAAGGAATGTATCATCTCCATTGCCAATGATGTGTTTAATCCAGCCTTGACAGTTAGAGCACAGCTTCAGCAGTTTCCTCATAACCCAGGAAGCCTCACTAGGACACTGAATACTCCATAAACTTTGCCCTCTAAGAATATATACATGAACCCATTTAACCCACAGGTTATATGCTTTTTTGCTAAAGGCCCACAAATGCTTCATATTTACAGCTTTATTCCATTCCTTCAACGATCTAAAGGCAAGCCCCCCTTCATTTTTTGGAATACAGAGATTTACCCATCTTACCTTAGCTCCAGAGTGTTTCAGATCGGTACCTGACCAAAGGAAGGCACTCAAAACACCTTCTATTTCTTTAAGAATGCACAATGGTAGAGTAAAAATTGAACTCCAATAAGATTGAATACTAAAGAGAACTGATTGGATGAGCTGAGCCCTTCCACCATATGATAAAAACTTCTGAGTCCAACAACGAATTCTAGCCAAGATCTTATCCTTAAGCACAAAACAATCAGTGGAAGTGAGTCTAGTACTGATCAGAGGCACTCCTAGATACTTGAGAGGGAGCTTGCCTTCCGAAATACCCATCAGAGCAGCAAAAGATAACTTCACAGGGCTCGACACACCAGCAAAATACATAGAGCTCTTGCGAAGGTTAGGCTGCATACCTGAGAAACCATGGAACTCCTTTAAAGTTTTTGAAATAATCTGCAAGGATCCCTCCTGAGCTCTACTAAGGATAAAAAGATCATCCGCAAAAATAACATGAGAGATTTCCAAAGCCTGACATTTAGGATGAAACTTGAATTCCCCATGAGCAATATTATAGATCAAGAGAGAGGAAAAAAGCTTCCATAACCAGTAAAAATAAGTAAGGAGAAATGGGATCTCCTTGCCTAAGACCTCGAGCACCAGGAAAGTAACCAACCAAACCACCATTTATCATAACAGAAAATATGGGGGTAGTAATACAAGCTCTGACCCAACCAATAAAGGGTTCCAGGGAACTCCATAGCAGCCATGGTATCTAGAAGAAAGTCCCAATCAACCGAATCATACGCTTTCATGAGATCAACCTTAATAGCACATCATGGTGGGCCTTCATACCTGTAATAGTTTCTTATCAACTCATGCATTAGCAACACATTGTCAACGATACTCTTGCCTTTAACAAAAGCCGACTGAGCAGAGCTAACAACATGTTCTAAAGTACCTTGCATCCGATTAGCTAAAATTTCAGTAATCACTTTATATATCACATTGCAACACACAATAGGCCTGTAGTCTTTAACAAGATTAGGGATCTTAGGAACCAAGGTTAGAGCCGTAGAGTTCCATTCTCTGAGTAAGAAACCTTTATCAAAGAACGACAGAACAGCATCCACTAGATTGTGGCCCACAATCTCCTAGTTCTTTTGAAAGAAGCTAGAGCTATAACCATCAGGGCCAGGGGCCTTATCTCTCTTAATGGATCGAAGGGCCCCTTTAATCTCTTCAACAGAAACTGGTTTGATTAATTCCAAATGCAAAGGGCCAGGTACCTTCTTCTTTATCACTTGCTGAAGGCAAGCTTTAGCGTCATGTTTTTGCATAAATCTAGTGCCCAATAATCCCTTATAGAATTGCAAGATCTCATCCTGAATATCTTCTGGCTTCTCCAACCTCTCACCATCAACATTGACCAAGCTCAAGATCATATTCCTCATCCTGTTGCTACTGACTTTATGATGAAAAAATTTCGTATTTTGGTCCTCAAGGCTTAACTAATTGACCCTTGATTTCTGCTTTTTAAAAGACTCCTCAGCAGCACTCAACTCCATAAACACCCTAACAGCCTCTTTCTCTTGATTCCTAAGATTCTCATCCCCAATATGTTGTGTGCATAGAACTTGGAGGGACTCCATATGCTGTCTAGCCTCCACCACTCTTCAAGAAATGTTCGAAAAACAGTTGGCATTTAGATCCCGGAGAATAGGTTTCCACCTTTTAAGTTTCAAAGACAATCTCAACATAGCAGATCCAGAGACAGGTTTGATCCAAGAGTCAGACACCAAATTCTTAAAACTGTGATGCCTCATCCAAAAAATAAAAAAAATCGAAAAGGTTTCTTGCAACTATCTTCTTTGCAAACTGTCACTATAAGGGAGCAGGAAATACCTGGAGAATGAGTTAAGGCCTCAAAGTTAGGGAAAGCATCTATCCAAGCAGCATTAACCACAACTCTGTCAATTCTACTCATATTAGCCCCTCCACCACCTTGTTTGTTAGTCCAAGTAAACCAAGCCCCTCGGGTAAGCAAATCCTCCATATTGATGTCAAATAAACATTGACTAAAATCAGAGGTAGCAGAAGCATCAAAAGATCCCATTCTCTCAGAGCACCTAGCAACAACATTAAAATCTCCCAACTAGATCCATGGTGAATCCCCAAAAGAAGAGTGCAACAACCTCATTGAAGACCAAAGAGACCTTCAATCAATCACAGAGTTGGCACCATAGACTACAGAAGCAAAGAACACCTTATGAGAAGTAAGACACCTCACTTGAACACAAAGAATTTGAGCAGAACTGTACACTAAGGACACATCCAACAAGCTAGGATCCCAATCGACAACAATTCTTGCAATGCCTTGAGCTCCTGAATTATCAACCATCATCCAAGAATTAGGAAAACATCTTGCCCTTACCCCATCAAGATTCTCCTTCCTAACCTTAGCTTCCAACACCCCACAAAGACTCGGCCTTTGAGAACAAATGAGAGACCCAACTTCTTTTTGTTTTAGAGGATTATTCAGCCCCCTAATATTCCAACATCCAATCTTGAAATTTAACGATTAGTTTTGTTTCTCTGCCTCTTGGAAGAGGGACCTTTTCCACCACCCTTTTCAGCCCCCTTTAAAACAAGAACAACAATTGTATATTTCTCTTCCTACGTGTGGAAAGCAATTGAACTGAATGCTCATGTTCATTTTCAATTTTTAAAAAGAGGGACCATAACTATGTCCATAATCCGTGGTAACATTATTGAACAATAGTGATAGCAGGGTAAATTTATGTTCAAACGGATATTGTCGAAATAAAACATGCACCAAGATAACAAGAACAAAAACACACACACAAGGATTCTGTCGGTAAATGCGACCTTAGAAAACTCAGAAGTGACTTTAACTTGGATTTCCTAAGTTTACTTGAAATAATTTCTTCTCATGCCGCGGTTCTTAACTGAACCATGTCACCAGCTCTTGCATTCTAAAATCTGGCAAAAGCGGGTACTCTCCTCTGCATCAACATACCTCTAATTATCTTGGCTTGTTGATGAAGAAAATTATGACCACAGTCGAGTTTCAGTTAGTCGTAATATTTCTGCATGACCTGAAAGTCTAGTTTACGGGGAGGAAATGAGTGGCGAAATGATGCGAAAGTTAGAGAGGCATCAAATCTGTTCGAAACTTTTTCAGTTTCAAAATTCAAAAGATACTATAACTTGCACGACTGATTTGCAACAATCTTGACTTCACAGCAAATCAACTTTTTGCACCGTCGACAAATATGGTATATGCAAACAAAACTTATACATCATAGAAGATGGTCTTGTACTCGAAGTGATAGGTCAACTATATACTGCCTCTATAATTACTTTTTTTTTTCAACAGTCGAGGGTGTCCGGGCCAACTAATGTGCACCTCGACTGTTCCCCAACTCTCTGGTCCGGTCAAAGGCAGGTCATCCACGTCCTGACTAGGGGATTCACAAGAGATTTCTTAATTGTGGCCTGACCCCAAAAAGTTGTCAAGTTTCGAACTCAGGATGTTTGGGTTTTCTTGTAATAGAGGATTATCGTGCAATTATTTACTCTCTCTATAAAAACTTCTCCATTCACTTAAAAGCTCTTCATTCCATCTGCCTCTCGTAGCCTCTTAGTATCAGACGGAGAATGACACTCTTACCAGCAAAGACACTTCCCAACCTGTTCGTTACATCCCAATGTTTTTTTGCCTTCTTCGTCGTCCTTGCTTTCGTCTTTCCTTTTGATTCCACTGCTTTTTCTTCTTCTTCGACTACGAAAGAAGTTGGAGAAGAAGGAATGGAAGCAGCGGCTCTCTTGGCATGGAAAGCTAGCCTTGACAACCAAAGCCAATCTCTCCTGTCCTCGTGGGTTGTTGGAAGCAACCACTGCAATTGGATTGGAATTGGTTGCAAAAAGGCTGGCAGAGTCATCACTCATATTAACCTTGACAGTTATGGCTTAAGAGGTACACTATCGAATCTAAATTTCTCATCCCTCCCTCATCTTCTCAGCTTTAATCTTACAAACAACTCGGTTTATGGAACCATCCCCTCCCCCATTGGTAGCCTTTGGAGACTCACCCATCTTAGCCTGTCCGCCAACCGTCTCTCTGGCGCAATTCCCCCTGAAATAGGTCAATTGTCTAATCTGAAGACCTTGGAGCTGCACCAAAATCAAATAGGTGGCTCCATCCCTGACGAAATAGGATTGCTTCTTTCTCTTATTGAGCTCAGTTTGAATTCAAACAATCTCACCGGTTCAATTCCTGCTTCTATAGGTAAGTTGGTCAACTTAACCACTTTGCACCTTTACGAAAATCATCTGTCTGTGTCAATCCCTGAAGAAGTTGGGATGCTATGTTCCCTCACTGATCTGGAACTCAATACGAACAATCTCACAGGTTCAATCCCTGCTTCCATAGGGAACTTGGTCAACTTAACCACTTTGTTACTATACCGAAATCATCTTTCTGGGTCAATCCTTGAAGAAGTTGGGATGTTAATATCCCTCAATAATCTTGATTTCTCAATGAACAATCTCATGGGTTCAATCCCTGCATCTATAGGGAACTTGGTCAACTTAACCATATTGTACCTTTTCCAAAATCATCTGTCTGGGTCGATCCCTAGAGAAGTTGGAATGTTAAGGTCCCTCACTGATCTGGAACTCAGTACGAACAATCTCACAGGTTCAATCCCTGCTTCCATAGGGAACTTGGTCAACTTAACCACTCTGTTCCTGTACCAAATCATCTTTCTGGGTCAATCCCTGAAGAAGTTGGGATGCTAATATCCCTCAATAATCTTGATTTCTCAATGAACAATCTCAAGGGTGCAATCCCAGCTTCTATAGGGAACTTGGTCAACTTAACCATACTGCACCTTTTCCAAAATCATCTGTCTGGGTCGATCCCTAGAGAAGTTGGAATGTTAAGGTCTCTCTCTAATCTCGCACTGCTCTATGAGAACAATCTCACTAGCACAATCCTTGCTTCTATAGAGAACTTGGTCAACTTAACAACTCTGCACCTTTACAGAAATCATTTGTCCGGATTGATCCATGAAGATGTTAGGATGGTAAAATCCCTCACTGATCTCGAACTGTCAAGGAACAACCTCACGGGTTCGATCAATCCCTACTTCTATAGGGAACTTGGTCAACTTAACCACTTTGTACCTTTACAAAAATCATTTGTCCAGGTTGATCTCTAGAGGAGTTAGGATGTTAATATCCCTCACTGATCTCGAACTGTCATGGAACAATCTCACGGGTTCAATCCCCGATGAAGTTGGAATGCTAAGGTCTCTCGTTCATCTTGTTCTCGAAACAAACAGTCTCACGGGTTCAATCCCTGCTTCTCTAGGGAATCTTGAATTCCTCGAGTCTTTGCACTTGTTCAATAACCAACTTACTGGATCTATTCCCCCACACTTGAACAATCTAACAGTTTTGTGAGTTTTTGAAGTGGATGATAACATGTTCACAGGTCATTTACCAGAAAACCTATGCTTGAGTGTATCACTTGAAAATTTTACGGCCTCATACAACAATTTCATCAGGCTCATGCCCAAAAGCTTGAAAAATTGTAGTAGCTTGCATAGGGTTAGGCTTGAGGGTAATCAATTTTCAGGAAACTTATCGGAAAATTTTGGAGTATACCCAAACTTGGTTTATATTGATTTGAGCGACAACAATTTCTATGGAAAGCTCTGTCAAAATTGGGGAAAATGCTATAGGTTAACAAGTCTCAAAATGTCAAACAACAATATTTCTAGAGGGTTACCCCCACCTGAATTGGTAGTGGCAACTCAACTGTCTCAAATTGATCTCTCTTCAAATCATCTAGTTGGAGAGATCCCAAAGAAATTTGGAAGTTTGGTTTCATTTTCTATCTTAAGTTGAGTAATAACCAACTATCTGGTAACATTCCTGTAGAACTCGGTCACCTTGGCAACTTAGAGATTCTAAATTTTGCAACAAATAAACTAACTAGCTCAATCCCTCGAGAGTTAGAGGACTGCATGAAGCTATTGAACTTGAGTTTGAGCAATAATAGACTTGGGGAAAACATTCCTTCGGAACTAGGTCAACTCCATGGCCTTGAAAATCTTGATTTGAGTGATAACTTGTTATTAGGTAAAATACCAAAGCAAATTGGAGCACTGGAAATGTTAGAAACGCTAAATCTCTCCCACAATAAGCTCTCTGGTTTCATACCATCTTTTTTTGATAACATATTAGCTCTTTCATCAGTGGATATATCCAACAATCAACTGGAGGGCCCTCTTCCTCATATTAGAGCCTTTCAAAAGGCTCCATTTGAGTCACTCCGAGGTAATAAAGGTTTATGTGGTAATGCTACTGGTTTGAAGGCCTGCCAACTTCATGGGGTTCCTAGAAAGAAGGAAAAGAAAGTGGCTTCACTAATTGTACTTCCTATTTTGGGGTTTCTACTTCTTTCTATCAAGGTTCTCAGATTTTTCTTGTCTATTTGTAAGAAAATGAAGAGCACAACAAACGAGCCAATACAAGTAAATACTCCAAATTTGTTTTCAATATGGAGTTATGATGGAAAAATGGTGTACGAAAACATCATTGAAGCGATTGAGAACTTCAATGCCAAATATTGCGTTGGGGAAGGAGGATGTGGTTCTGTTTATAGAGCTGCCCTGCCAAATGGTCAAATAGTTGTTGTGAAGAAACTTCACTCATCATCTGATGGTGACTCGGTTAATCAAAAGGGCTTTACGAGTGAGATCAGTACATTAACAGCGATAAAGCACCACAACATCGTAAAGCTTCACGGGTTCTGTTCACATCCAAGACACTCGTTTTTGGTTTACGAGTTCTTGCAAGGTGGGAGCCTACAAAAGGTACTGGCCTCGAAGGAAGAAGTAGTGGAGCTGGATTGGAACAAAAGAGTGGATGTTGTTAAAGGTTTGGCAAATGCTCTGTCTTATATGCACCACAATTGTTCGCCACCAATCATCCATCGAGACATATCAAGCAAAAATGTTTGTTTGATTCTAAATACGTCCCTCACATCTCTGATTTTGGGGCGGCTGGATTTATGAAATCTGACTCAGCGAATTGGACTTCATTTGTAGGAACCTTTGGATATGCCGCTCCTGATACTCATGTCTCTTGCAAGTTTTTCTTGTTCCTTTTCATTTTTATCTCAAGTCACACTTTAACATGGTAGCTTTATTTTAGCTTTTAACAATCAAGAATATAGCAAGCTTTTATTTAAGCGCTTATATATTGCACTAAATCTGTAGATACCTCCCAAATGGGGCATCGCCATACAGTCAAGATTCTTTTGATTGGATTCCATTTCATAGACCAAGATCGTGGACATTCTTATGGCTAGGAACATCTTCACACGATAGCAGTCATCATCAAAATAGAGTCGCCACCTAGTTTATAAAAACTAGGAAAAACATATAGAGATTCTGGGTACGAGAGCCAAAAGTACAATAAGGGAAAGGTGTTAGGCACCCATCTTTGCCCAGTCATGAGACCGGCCCATAATCATTCGACATACGATATATGTTTGCTTTTTTTAATTCTAAACACATAAACTGGTTTTAGCCTTTAAACAATTAATGGTGAGCCAATAAAGCAATGAAAGCATACAATGAAATAAGCAGGAAAACAGCAAGCTATCCCAGAGGATGGATCCCGCGGCCGATGAATTGATGTCACGACCGAGGGATCCTCCTGGATCGATGTACCGGCCATAGGAACGATGTCCCAGTCGATGTTTCTCCTCACACCAAAACAAACGATTTAATCAGGAAATCAAAATACTATGATTGAAATACAGAAACAGAAAGTGATTCAAACCATAGGCCCCTGGGCTTCACTATCTTGATCCCTCAGTTGCTTGATTACTTTGGATTTGGGTTGATTAACTGACTTGCTTCTCGAAACCCTAGGGTTAGGGTTTGTACTTCGGGGTTTGATTGCTCGAGGTGCGGCTGCCTTCAGGATTTTAGGGCTTTTGGAGAGGAGGTGTAAGAGAGTATTTCTACAGAGTATTATGGTTAGAGATGGTGAATAATCATGTTAACTTTGGAACCCTAAGGGCCCTTTATATAAGCATTGGATGACATCACTCCAACCAATCACAATACACGAATTAATAGGAAGTATATGATCACAAGATCTCTTTTTCAGAATCTCCTTTCGTAGCCCTGAAGAATCGGAGTTTGGCTGCTAGGGTTTTGAGCATTGAATCAAACCATTGACAGAACATTCCAAAATCTGGAAAAAGGACAATCTGGCGGCCGAAGGAACGATATGGTGGCCAAAGAATGGTTCTCGCGGGCGAGGGATCAATCTCTCAGGGAGATTTCAAGCAACATGTTTCACGGATGAAAGAATGAAGTGAAGGCCGTGAGATCAATCTTATGGCCGACAGATGTATTTTCTTAGGATCCTATATTTCTATCTGAAATGCTATATGACTCTGAATTGGGTCCTCTAAGTGGCTAAAAGTACTCACAAAAAGTCCTAAGGTTTACGAGAAGTCAATCAGCAATCACATGTATCTATTCATCATCGGGATGGTTCCCAAGGTTAAACTTGAAATAATCGTTAGGTCAAATTAGGGTGTCTACAAAATCATAGATTGAATTTATATATGTCTACTACTTAAAGGCTAGATGTCTAATGGATAATGAACACTTTTTAAAGTATATATCTAATTTGATAACTGGAATTGGTATGACACTTTTTTTTTTATCCGACTATCTCATACTTTAGTCTTTGTGGCTAATGATTACTCATTGTTCCATTATAGATCATGCAGGGACGGATTCAGAAATGTAACCTAGTGAGGGCACATTATTAAATATATATAATGGTGACAATTTTTTTTTCTAATCAACCACAATAAGATTGTACAAAATTAAGGCATGCACAATAGTTTATAACGCATCCATTCAATTAAATTATCTAATATTGAGTACAAAATCTTAGACAAATTTTTTTGTGTATGTTTTACATGAACATCGACAAGTTTTATGATCCAGATAGTTTTATTAATAACTTTATTTTAAGATATTTTTCCCAAACGGTAAAATACAAAAGAGAATCAAGAAAGAATAGCTCCAAATAGACAAATTAAATAATTCATAAACCAACAAGTACAAATGCAACATATGGTGAAATTGAAGCATAAAACTAATTCTATATGTATATTTTTGAAATATATGCAAGTGGACATATTTATGCAGTAGGACACTTTTATAATTATGCTAATATATACAAAAATGTAACAACATTATTTTAGTTTCGAGTGGGGGAACGTGCTCCATACAAATCCGTCCCTGAGAGTACGTATGATTTCTTATTCCCAATCAGGTTGTATGTTGTAAAGCTTTGGCAGTGGCATTCATGTGGCTTCTGTTATTTTCTCCTTCATGAACTCTTAAAAAAAACTGGAAGCGAATGTACGCGTAAATTTGCAAACTTAACCAATACCTAATAGGTAGCATGAGCATGCTTCTCCCCTTCCTCCCTGACTTCCAGAGGCTTAAAGCGAAAATTAAAAATGAGACCTTTTTGTTGGACTATTATAAGAGGTAAAAAAGTAAGAGGAGCCCTGAAATTCAAAAAAAATTGGAGGCCTTAAGCAGCCGCAACACAAGCTTTAACTTAGAACCGACTCTACCTCTAATCAAACCCTTTTATTGTTCAATTATTTTCTTAGCTCGTCTCTTTTTTGTTTTGTTCTTGGCAGAACTCGCATATACAATGGAAGTGAATGAGAAGTGCAACGTTTACAGTTTTGGGGTGCTAACACTAGAAGTGATTATATATGGGCGAGCATCCCGGTGATCTCATCATCTTCGTCGTCATCGTCGTCAAAAACTGGACATGGGATTTTATTCAAGGATGTGTTGGACCAACGCCTGCCGCCTCCTACAAATCAAGTGGCAGAACAAGTAGTGGTTGCTGCAAAAGTAGCATTTGCATGTTTGAATGCTAGACCGCTTTCTCGGCCAACCATGCAGCAAGTTGCTAGGACGATGTCAAATCCAAGGCCATCTCTGCAAAATCAGTTACACATGATTACAGTAGGAGAACTCGTTGGTGCCAACTGCTTCACTTCTTGAGTTTCCTTGGACTTTGACTCTTACGGGTTTTTGCTATGACTGCAATTTCACTTTTCTTTTGTATGCTTTCTGCGATCTTTTTTGCTCTGTTGATATTGAATAAACATGATATGATGTAAAATAGACTCTGTTCGTTGAAAAAATAATTGTCATGGAGATGAAAAGAAATACAACTTCAATGTGGTTCAAGAATGAACTATTACGGTCAAATAGCCAATTATTTTTGGGAGAAGATTTAAATGAAATGCAATGAAGGATGATTTTATTTCCCAGTATATACGGTAAGATCAATATACCGAAGAAATGCAATGTCAGAGTTTGAAATCAAAAAGTCTGTTAGCATTCGCTTAACCCCAAAACAAACCTTCCATTCCATTTCCTATTTGACTTTCACCCAGGCACTAAGATCCCTCCCAAACTAAGCAGTGTTCTCCTAAATTATGAGATAATTCGATCTGTCAATACGATAAAGCCTTGCATCCGTGGATGTATCCTACAATCAACTGGAGTGTCCTCCTCTTCCTCGCATCAAAGCCCTCAGAAAGGCTCCGTTTGAGTCACTCAGAGGTAATAGAGGTTTATTTGGTTAAAAAGTGGTAACACTAGATTTTACTTTTTACTTCCTGTTTTGGGATATCTGCCTCTTCAAGTGGTTTTTTTCAGTTTTTTTGTTCTTGTGTGTGTAGCTTTTTGTAAGAAACTGGTGAGCACAGAAAGTGAGCCAATTCCAATTAACAATGATAACTTGTTTGCAATATGAAGCTATTACGGAAAATAGTGTAAGAAAACATCATTGAAGCAACTGGAAACATCGGTGTCAAACACTGTGTTGGGGAGGGGGAATAAGGTACTATCTATAGAGTTGCCCTACATAATGGTCACGTAGTTGCTGTGAAGAAACTTCATGCGTCATCAGATGGAGACTGGCTAATCTTTTAGGATTTGCTTGTGAGATCGGTACATTAACAAAGATACAACCTGAAAATATTATAAAGCTTTATGGATTTTGTTCACATGCGAGGCATTTGTTTTGAATGGAGGAAGCTTGGGATATATACTCAGCTCGGAGGAAGAAGCAGTAGAGATGTATTGGATCAAGAGAATGGATGGCAAATGTTGTCTTACATGCACCGCAATCGTTTTCCTCCAATCATTCTTCAGAACTTGTCAAGCAAGAATGTTTTGATTGATTCGAAGTACGTAGCTCACATCTCTGATTGTGGCACCACGAAAGTCATGAAGAGTGACTCATCTAATTGGACTTCATTTGCAGGGACTTTTGGATATGCTGCTCCACATAGGTACATTTGTCGCCTCTATTTTTGAACTCCCTATCTCCTTCAATGTTAATCTCGACTAAACAATAATGCATATGTAAGGTTCAAATCTCTATACGGCATTGTATTTTACAGGACCTTCACATTTCAACATAGTAATCTAAGATCTTATGAGAACCTCAAATAGACAAGGAAAAGAATTGACTGGTTGAACATATCAGCTATACAGACGATAGTGGATCGTATTATGGATCATAAACGCAACTCTACACAAATCTACATTCAAGTAAATGACCTAAACTCAGAAGATGGAATAGTATGAAGGACAAGTGTAGTGGATGAAAATTTATTAAAATCAACGAAAAGACAATAAAAATATCCAATTATACATGTTTGCAATCTACTATCAGTTATGGCCTGTACAAACCAACCCTTTCAGAAACAACTAGTGGTAAGGTAATGGCAACCAGAACAAGCGGCAAGCACGGTTCAAAGTGCAGCACCTGATGTTGGAGATTATTCACCAGGCACTCTTCTTCTTAGGATCATAATAACCAACATACCACTTAACGAACTTCTTCAATCCCGTCTCCAAATTAGTTGTGGGCTTATACCCAAGCTCCTTATAAGCCAAGCTTATATTCGCATGAGTAAACTGCACATCTCCATTCCTTGGCAGAGACACCACCTTTCGTTTTGCCTTCACCTTCAAAAGCTTCTCCAATATACTCAGAAGCTTGCTCACAGGCACCGGCTTAGTATTCCCCAAATTGAATATCCGCAATTGTGCTGCACCCTTCTTCTTCCCACCACTTCCTGTGCTCTTCTTTGCCGTATCCAACGACGCCAAACAACCCTTCACCACATCATCGATGTAGGTGAAATCTCTAGCAACAGTACCATGGTTCGGACCTTCAAATACACTAATCTCTTTCCCTTCCAGAATATCTTTCGTGAAGAAGAAATAGGCCATATCGGGCCTACCCCACGGGCCATACACAGTGAAAAACCTCAACCCAGTTATTGAAAGACCATGAATGTAGTTATAAGCATGAGCAATGGCTTCATCGGCCTTCTTTGTTGCTGCATAGAGACTAGCAGGGTGATCCGTTCGGTCTTTTTCCGAGAAGGGTACTTTTGAATTGAGCCCATAAACAGAACTCGATGAAGCCCATACAATTGCCGGTTGTGGGTTCACCGATTTACAGACCTCAAGTAGGTTCACAAACCCTGCAATGTTGCTGTGAATGTACGAATTTGGATTCTGCATTGCGTACCTGATGCAAGCGTAAATTTAAGATTTTCTAATTTTATTCGCATTTTTATTGGCAGGATATTGATCTAATCCAGCAAAACTCCTCTGCCATAATGGCCACAACCTCATAAACCAACCTAATTATTGTCAGCCAAAATAGAGAAACCAAATCAACGCAAATCGATAAAACTAAACAATTCAAAGCTGCCTATTTTAGTCTCTCTCTTTTTTTTAAAGATCGCATGATTTGCAGAAACATAATTTCAACTCCAAAATGATATACTTGTATAATCATGAAATTGCGAAATTAAGCCCAGCATCAGTACCTCACTCCCGCCTGCGCAGCGAGGTGCATCACGTGAGTGAAAGCCACAACATCAAACAGCTTCCGGAGCAAAACGCCGTCGTTAATGTCGCCCTCCACGACGAACACTCCGGTACGATCGAGTAGGCTCTTGCGCGACTCTTTGAGGGCAACGTCGTAGTAGGTGTTGAAATTGTCGAGCCCCAGAACGCCGTCGCCGCGCCGCTTCAACGCGATCGAGACGTGGGTCCCGACAAACCCCGCCGCGCCGGTGACCAGTACCGACAGGCCGGTCTTGGATCGGACGCGAGCCGAAGACCGGACCCGCCTCTCCCAGTCCGATCCGCCCCATGGAGTAGTGCTCTGGAGATTCTTCCGGCGAGGCGGTGGAGGTGACGGCGGGGATAGGAGGAAGAAGAAGAGGACGGCGACCAGGAAGAGGAAAGACCAGAGGGTCAGCTTTTGGAGGGAGGAGTTGAACCGGAGACGGTGAATGTAGGTTGAGGTTGAGGAGGAGGATTTGTCCGCTTTGAATTTCCCGGCGGCGGAGGACGGGATGCTGTCCAGGTGGGAATGGGAAACTATCGGCTTCAATTGCGTCATTTTGCAGTCAACGGCCCTACTTTTCTTACAAGTTCTGTAATGGTGGCAATGTAGTAGAGTTTAGATACTAGGGTTTTGACTTGGAAATGGATATAGTGTTGGAGGAGACATAATCAAATAAAGTTTTTGATCCAAAATTTCACTCAAGTTTGGCGTCCGCTAACACCCCTCCAATGCTTAAATTGGTATTTTTTCGAGATAAGTAAATGAAACTTAAAGATTTAATCAGCATTTGAAGATACGTTATCTCTTTTTTGGTAGGATGGGCCTATTTATAGACATTTTTGGAGATATAGTCCCTTATCAATCCATATGGTTTACCGATTTACCGTGGATATCGGATCCGATATGGTTTACCGATTTTTCGTGGGTATTTCTATATCGGATAGGAATATACACGGTAAATCATAACCCGGATATATATTCCCTTATCAAACCGATATCCACAATAAATCATATCGGATAGGAATATCAGGGAGAATTCTGACGGTTGTGGCGATCTATAGCTATGATCTTTATTTATCTAAGGATTCACCGAACTGGAAGCGAATTAATGTGTAAAAGTTTATAGCTTAATCGGGATATGGAGCATGAGCATACTCTTCTCCCATTCCACCCTCTCTTTGTTCAAATATTTTCTCCTCCTGGGCATGGGCGTTTGTTATTTTGGCAGAGCTTGCTCATACAATGGAAGTAAATGGCAAGTGCCACATTTATAGCTTTGGAATATGCTAATACTGGAAGTGATAGCAGGCTTAGCAGCTAAGCATCCAGGTGATCTTCATCTCCTTTCTACCAATTATCTTCGCCATCCTCGTCATCATCAGCTGCGCATGAGATCTTATCGAATTATACTGTCAGATCCAAGCGTTACTCGGTTTCACGTGATTACATTAGAAGTTGGAGAACTTGACATCAACAGCTTCACTTCTTGAGTCACCTTGGACTCTATAATGTTCTCAATTTCCATTCGCCCTTGACCTCGATTCCTCCTCTCCTGAATGTTTTTTGGCTCGTAGACTCCCTCGTAATTTGATGGCACTGACATTGTAAACACGGCCTATGGTCATTCGAACCATTCCAACGATCGTCAAAAAAAAAAAAACCCCATTCCAACAAGATCCATTTGGCAAACGTTTTTATGCATCTCTAGAGCTCTACATCAAATGAATCTTAAGAACTTCACATGGAATACGAACAAGATGCCAAAATATTTGGAGACAAACTACTGAGTACCATGAATAACATACTGGCAAATCACACCAAAAACCTGAAAACACAGAACTGGACTAACAAAATCCAAAATGAGAATTAAAACCAAACCAAATAATGTGCCCAAAGATCTCTTGACAAAACAAAACTTCCGGTTTAAGCTGTTTAAGTCCTCAGCACTTCCGATAAATAAAACTAACATAAAAAAAGGGTAACTCGAATGCAACAGTCCCGCAGAAGATTTGTGTTGTTTATGCCTTCATGCGTCCATAGAACTTCTGTTTCTCTTCTTCATTCTGGAAACGTCCATGTCCGAACTTTGAGGATGTGTCGATGAACTTAATCTTAATATCCTCAAGGGCCACTCGAGAGGTCTGTCCAACCAGAGTTCCGCGAAGCGTGACAACCCTCTTTTTCGGGCCAACGCAGCATCCTTTGATCATCAAATAGTCATCCTTTACCACACCATAGTGAGGAAAGCCACCCATAGGAGTTATATCTTTCTCAGTTCTGATTCAAATTTAAATTGGAGAAAATGGTTACTACATTGGCCAAGAATAAAACAGAACTGCAACCAAATTCCAAATTAAACTGGATAGCAAGCACAAACAAATGAATGACATACGTTTGCATCTACCAAATCTTATCACCCTGACATGAAATCAAGTACGTACACTTGAATGTATAAAGTCAATGAACAGCTACTATCATGCACCCACAAAAACAGATAACTTGACAAAAGTTCTCTAATGTTTGGTTGCAGTTTCCAGAATCATAGGTGCATAGAATTTTGAAATGAAAGAAGGCATTATTCTTATCTGTTATTCATTTTTAGCCAAAGAATCTTTCTGGAGTCTAATCAAAAAATGGGTACTTTTTAGAAATATTGAAATCGTCAACTGGGCATGTTTTCCGTGTAGTTTGAAAAAGGAATCTAGAATCCAAATTCTAAAAACTGCGACCTCCAAAATCAGTTTTTGCCTAATACTTTCAGAATTGCATTTGAAATCGAAGTAGTCGTCACTTTCATGATTCATTAAGTGTGAAATGGTGCCAAAAATGAAGAAAAGTATCAAAACCATCAACCAATCAAGTTTCTGAAAATCTTTCATAAGAACAAGTCACAAAACTCTAACCGATTCCCTACCAGAACAACTGACCTGTCAAACTCAGTGATGGCAGTGTGGGACTCCTGTCCAGACTTTCCAAGCTTGTAGATCTTCTTGTTCATTTCAGTTCTGTGATGATATCCATTCTGACCAGCTCTGGCAACAGTGAATGAAACTCTGGCAGGATGCCATGCCCCAATACAAGCCACTTTGCGCAGACCCCTGTGAGTCTTACGTGGAAGGCGGGTGACACCCCAACGAGTGACAACACCTTCATAACCTTTACCCTTTGTCACACCTATGATGTCAATCATCTCATCCTTCTGGAAAACAGCATCCACGGGAACTTGCTTCTCAAAGAAGTTATAAGCGTAATCCACTTTCTGAGCAACAGTCCCACCGTTGACCTGAATCTCCATTAGGTGTGCCTTCTTCTGCTTCAGTCCCTTCATTTTCCTAATCTGAAAACCACAATCACAATGAGCATATTGCAATCTAAGTGTCTCAGGTAATGCTACAGCGAAAAGGAGCAACTGAAGCAATTTCAGACAGATGTCAAAGCAAGACATCAGAATTTTAATCAACACGAAACAAGAACGTTTGAAATTTGACGACAAATAGGCATGAAGCTCCTAATACCTATTTCCTAACATTGCATGACTGAATTCAATTCAATTTGTCCTTTTTTTTGGAATAAGTTGGTTGCAGTCAACTCTTAATAGGGAATAATATCATATCGGGCACAGGCATCAAGAGCTTAAGTAGTAGCCCAAAATTATAAGCACTTGAGTGACAACAGTTAGATTAGACTGAAAGTGAGAAAGCAAGAAGATAAAAACAAGTTCACAGTAGTAAGCCAGGACGGTGTCAGCACAAGTTTGAATGTCACACATTAAGTACCTGGGTGTGAGCCAAAACCCGTATAACAGATGCATATTTTTTCATTTTCTCAAGCTGTGATTGGATATCTTTCTTCCCTTCATCAGTCTCATACTTCTTGGAATATTTTGTAAAAGCCTTCTTCTTGGACTTGCACCAGTTCTTGTAGAATCTCCTTTTCACCTCCTCACTCAGATGCTGAGCCCATACAGTGTTCAGAGAACGGAGACCGCGAGGTGTCTTCACATAACCAACCACCCCAACAATGACCATCGGAGGAGTCTCAATAATGGTCACAGCCTCACATGTTTCCTTCTTGTGAAGCTCTAGGAAAACAAACACAATTAGGGTTGCAATAACTATAATAAGAAGAGAATAGCCTAGAAAAACAAAATAGCTATACTTTGGCCCGGTAGGTAACCAACAGAGTAAAAAGCCATTTCTACTTGACTTGAATTAATTGGCGCAAGACAATCTAAATCAAAAGCAATGACCAATACCGGAAGAATTACACGAAATGCTCTCTCTAAAGAGATGTAAAGAATTTACCGAACACCCTTGAAGTGCCTCAGCCAAATGTTCCAAGTGCAACAATTAAAAGGTCATCAATTTTCACAGGGGATAAAATCATGCACACTGTGTGAACGAAAACAGTAGAACATTAAATCATAGTCGTCTAACCCAAAGGGCAAAACCCAGGAGCAATTTCACGTGGCTATCTAGTTCTATTTCTTAATAGAGCATTGTTTGCTGTGGGTTTTCGTTCAATTATAAACCATATGAAAAAACAGTGTTCAAATTAATATGCTAAGTAAAAGCCATGCAGGAAGTTGCTTACTTGAACCAGGTTTTTCGACCTCCCTAACAATATGGGTCATCCCAGCCTTGTAACCAAGAAAAGCAGTAAGCTTGCAAGGCTTGGTTGGGTCATCCTTTGGGAAAGCCTTCACTGCACAAAACCAGGACAACAGCAAACATATTAGGGTAATGATGTTTCGCACCTTTATTGATTAAAAAACAGAGGAATGTTCCCACAAAAACTAACTACAACATATAAGGCCAAGGACAAGCTATCCAAATTTCAACAAACTCACAGGAACACTGATGAAATCAAATAACCTTGCCAATCGAAATCATGAACAGTTGCATTATGGAGAAATGAGCAACTCGACAACAAAAATTCACTTTGATAAGTTGTCTAGTTGTACCTAGGTACAGTATATATTAACAAAAACTTGTGCATAACCAAAACTAATATCAATTTTGCAGCATTTCTATAGTTTGCAGCATACAACATCTTGCCCCACTCTTCAGTTGAAAATTGCACAACCCACCCATAAAATGAGTCACTCAAACCTTGAAAGATGATCTAAATGGGAAACTTGCATGAATGAAACAAAACGTACACTTGTTGCCTTTAAAGCACAAATACGGTAGTAGAAAAAACCAAACGTACCTTTTCCCCTGTGGCGAGCAGCACGCTTCCTCGGGAGAAATCCAAGGGATCCATGCCTGGGGTGCTCGAACTTCCTGTGAGACATCCTTCTCCTCCTTCACTCTGTTAAGGGAAAAGAACTGATCATTGAACAAATCAGCAGGGAAACAATCCTACCTAAAACACTCCACAACTTAAGTACGAAAGCTTCAATTCGCCAGAAAATAAACAGTCAAATATGATTACAATCATGTAAAAATCTGGATATTTAACTCCATGCAAATGCATCTTCAGAAGCATTTGTTAGCAGGTTATCGGAAAGAACTGGAGAACAAACCGTGATAAAGTTTGAGAAGTATGGATCATAACGACATCGCCACAAACACTATCGTCAATGAAACGATCTAATAGAAATGGAGAGAGAGAGAGAGAGAGAGAGAGAGAGAGAGAGAGAGAGAGAGAACCTGAGAGCTGAGCTCCTCTTGCGGCGACTGACTGCCTATTCCAGTATCGTGCAAAAACCCTAGTTCGTGTTTTATGCCCTAGCCGAATTTGCAAAATACAGAATTAACCTGATAAGTTTTAGAAATTACAGAATCGGCACGTAATTAGTTTCGACTTCACCTATTCACCCTAGCCGAATTTTCTCTGTTTCCTATGTCCAGAAATGGCTCCGTGTCACTCGTAGTAAGTTAAATTTTCTAAATTAGGATTTTTTTTAAATTAAATAATTCAATATTTTTTAAAAATTATAGACATGTTTAGTACATTTTTTTGTAAGTTTGAGTAATAATAATTGAAGCTGTTTGGTTTAGGCCTAATGTCTAGATCGACAGTAACAAGGAGAAGTATATAAGTAAATAGCGAGATGAGTTAGATTATACTAAAGTGCTAGCAAACAGGTCCATTATCATTTTGTATAAGAAGTGTGAATTTTTACTCTTTGTCCAATAGAATAAACTCTAGGATGGGCAACTCTATTTGAAACTAAATTGATTTTCTCTCGCTTTAATTTCTCCACAATCATAGTAACAATTAGTGTAATTCTAAGAGCATCTTCAATCCATCTCTATTTTTCCACAATAGAAAATGGATGTGACATATATCTAGTAGGAATTTTATAATTTAATTTTGTTTTTCTTCAAAAAATTTTGTACTTTCTTGGAGAATCTTAAAGCGACCGAGCGTCATTTTTAGAGATTTGGTTTCTAAAATGAAAGCATAGTCTCCATTTTTGGAGATCCAAAAATAAATTTGCAAACCAAATCTCTAAAGAGCACGATGGGTCGCTTCAAAAATCTTTCATAAAATAAAAAATTTGTTGGTAGAAGTGGGCCGGTGTAGAGCTCAACCCGACGAATTTAACAATATTTGTGGGTAAAAGTGGGCCGGGCTGGGCTTGACAAGAGATTTGGGCTTTGCAGAGTTACATTAGGGCACCATCACAAATCACCGCATTCTCACGGCCAATCTATACTATAAACCTCCCCCGCCAACACTCAGCTCCTCACAGCAGCAGCGCAAGCTTCATTGAGTTTCTTCCATGGTTTGTTTTTTTTTTAAAATTTACTTAGAAGTTTGAAAAGAAATTTGCTTATACAAATAGTCCCATAGTTAACTATATGCATTTCTGTTTATCTGTGTGTATATACATACAGGAAACTGTAGTGGAGATGATTTGATTGTTGATTGAGAGAAGAATGATGAAAATCGTAATCGAGAACGCAGCATCTTTCATTGGGTGCGATGAGCGGTTCTTTCCACACGAGATTTCTGACTCTCTCTCTCTCTCTCTCTCTCTCTCTCTCTCTCTCTCTCTCTCTCTCTCTCTCTAAATTTTCAGTTTGCAAGTGCTTTTTGGACAAATCACTACCGGCTAATGTCTTTCATGTCGTCATAGCTTCCTGTCAATTATGCATTGGAAGAGCATCTCTATCAGAATCCTCAAATATCAAGAAATTCAAAAATTTTGTGGTAATGTTTTGAAGTGTGATTCAATAGACCCTTGAAACACTTTAAGTTCTTTTCCTCTCTCTTCAGATTTGACATATGAGTTAGAATCCATCGAATACCAAATCCTACTACAATAGGTAATTACTCGTGTATTAGAAGAATCTATTGAAAGCACACAATTGCAATACCAAAGCACGAAAAGCGCAGCAAAGTACAGCAGTAATAATTGAAGAGTTCACATGCACTACAAAAAAAATAAAATGCTGCAGCTTCTTCCCTCTCTCTTCCCCCTGGTGGTGAAAGCGTATTGAGCTAAGAACGTGGCTCGCACCCTGGGTGGTGCGGCTGAGCCAGAGTGGGCTCAGCAGTCTGCCTATTATCCTAATCCTTCGGAAAGCAAAGTGTGAAGTAGCAAAGCACATTTTTTATGGAAATTTTGAGTCTAAAGATGCTCTAATGGAATCAAATCAATCTTATGCCACCAAGTGAGAAAAACTTATTTTTCAATGACACTTTTGCTTTCAAAAACACTTCTGAGACTACTAGGAGATTGCGAGTTCTTGGCCCCTTGGTGTTTTTGGCTGTCCCTTCGGGTTTTTATTTCATCTAATTTTTTATTCAATTTCCCTCCCCTCTCTTCCAATTTGATGTATCATTTGACAAGTTTTCTTTAATAAATTTTATTGCCAATCAAAAAAAAAAAAAAAAGGTTCATGGCACAGGTGACTCCTATGTCATTCTTCAAACAGGAAAAATAGAAACAGAAAAACCATTCTTAAATGAGACTGGAGATTTGGTGGAAAACACATTTGAAGAACTTTATGGAAGACAAAAAGAAAAATAAGAAGAAAAAAACATTTCTAACTGAGAAATGTCCCTTGGTTCTCTCATCTCCTATTTGCCAAAAAACCAAAAAAGCACTGAAAAGGTTCATTGAAGAGCAGATCATGAAACACTATCTAAGTAAATAGAACCACGTAATATTTATCCCAACACATCCTGCTGCAGAGGGATTCCGCGACTCCGGTATCTGGGTTACTGGAGCTCGGCTCCCTGTCAGAACGATCCTAAAAGTTTGGCTCAGGCTCATTCATTTACAAAACACACTGGAGCTCGAACAAGTTTTGGAACACTGAACAAGTACGACTGACTCATTGTGTGGACTAAAAACATGTCACACAATTTAAGAATCGTGGTAATAACAAGAGGCATCTTATTAACATTACATAGAGAATGCATGAAATGTGAGCACTACACAATCAATGATAATGACATTTCCAAAAATGAGAACTTAAAAATTTCTAACACATTACATCAAGTCCCTTATTTAGGAAGGAACAAAATTGACGGAGAAAAACAGCTTCTATGTTCTTCTGGGATTACAGAGAGATGATCGGAGTCCATCCCTTCCAAATCCACAAAAAAACAAAAAGAAGCAAATGTATCTAAAGAATTAATGGAAATGAATGTGTCCCTTCCCAGACCTGTTTTATCTACACACAACCCCACCACAGAGTTCCTCTCCAACTCATCTATAATACCGATGATTCTCATCAACAATCGTGTCGTTTCTGAGGGAATAGGAAATCTTTTACCCGATATGGAGCCCTTCTCTGTGATTCTCACAGATGTGTACAAGCTTCTATTTGTGCATCCTTTTAGTTGCAATTCAACCCACAAACTTCCAATACAATGCCGCCTTTTGCTAAAAACGGGTTGATCCGGACCCATAAAAGCGAGAAAATAGAGGCCAAGAGAATCGACCACACCACGATGATTGTAGGAACGCCGGCCTGTTTCCCCATCATACCTTTGAGGAAAGGGTAGAGATGTACAATCACCCAAAGAGCAAAGAACAACCTTCCAAACAGCGGTCCCCATGTCTCGTAACCGTTGTTGATGGCATCCGAAATCCCGACAATTATCCCGATTATGTTGATGACCAAAAGAGTCATTGGAGGTATCAACAAGGACGTCCACTTGAAAAGATAGAGCTCTGCGAAATCGCCATCATCTCCACCTTTGGATGTAACAGTGAAGTTTGTGTTGACACCTGCCAAGACCTTGAGAAGGCCTTGGAAGAGGGCAAATAAGTGGGAAGAAACGCCACCAATCACCCAGAACTGTTCGTTCCTCCACCAGTCATCTATGCTAACGCCTCCCCATTGCATCTCTAGAATACTCGTTGCAGCAATTGATAGGAAGAGGGCCATAAACACAATGCTGGCATAGTTGCTAATCTGTAGATAAGAAACAAAGAGATTGTTTGGCAAATCAGCTCTGGATGGGTTTTAGGTTTTGGTCTCGTTGAATATCCAGAGAAATTGAGTGTGTGATCACACATGGCCTACGGGGTAAATTAAACTATCATATTTCTACTAGACTACTACCACTAATGTCCACATTCCAAGATTGGAATTCCTAGGGTAATTGATTTTCACACTCTCTTTTTCTCATCTCATCACTTCTTTCTTTGTATTTATTCAAGTGAATTTACAATGTTGTAGGCATGAAAAAAAGATTCGGCAATTAAATGCTAAATGCCATTCTGCAAATTCACTTGCAGTTAAAAGCTACACCAGAATTAAAATTGCAATAAGCTATGACCACAACAGATGGGTCGAAGACCACAGCAAAACTACCAAACTACAGCTTCAACTAGCTGTAACATTATCCAATTATCGTCCTCAAAAATGCGTAGGTTCTGTTTTCTCCCAATAACAATATAGTAAGTTGGAGACAGTGGGTTACCTCAGGGACAATGAACTTTCCAGTAAGAAGACAGACAGCCGGTAAGGTACAGTAAGCAATCAAGGGAATGGATGTCAAAGGATAAACAACGGAGTTGATATATGAAAATCGCTCCAGCGGCTTCAGACCACACCCATAACCATACCAGATTGGACAGTGCCTGCTAAAGAAAATCTCAACGGAACCCAGGGCCCACCGAAGTACCTGGTGCAGACGATCTGAAAGGTTGATGGGAGCTGATCCCTTAAATGCTGGCCTTTTTGGAATGCAATACACTGATCGCCAGCCGTGGCAATGCATCTTGAATCCAGTTAAAATATCCTCGGTAACCGAACCATAAATCCACCCAACCTGGTTAATAATGAAAATTGAGAGATAAATTCATCAAACTCAAATTAAATGAAAGGTGCACGCCCGATATTGTTCATTGTTTTCAGGAACAGTAATCCTCTATGAAGCACCACCGACACTCCTAGAGGTCGCCGTGTCCGCGTATGGGACACAGGGACACGCGAGGGACACGACACGCTAGGACACGTTCGGGGGAAGAAGTGGAACTTTTTTTTACTCATTTCGGGGGTAAACATGTTATTAAATAAAAAAAATGTATATATCTCTAACTGTAAAAAAAAATGGTATACATCTCTATATATAAACTGTTGGTGCATACATTTATGATATATTTATATATACAGTTATTGGTTTATTTTTGCCGTGTCCCCCACCGTGTCCGTGTCCCTATTTCTTTTAGAACGTGTCCGTGTCCATGCTACATAAGGAATCCTAAACCATTTCAAGAAATTGATTTTGAAACATAAACGACTCGTGTTCTGACTGTTTTCCCATTGTAATTTTTTCTTAGCAGAAATGGTTATCAAGAATCTGATTCTCAAAAGGATTCTTCTCAACAAAATTCCTTGAAAACAAGTAGCGAAATCAGTCAGCCAAAAGAATTATTTTCTTAAAAGGGTTACTGGCAAACAGATTCTAAAACAGCAACCAAAGATACCAAACCAAAAAGCTCCAGAACTTTGTAGCTGTAATATACCTCTTTTCCCCACTCCGTTTTATCCTCGTAACCACAGCTAATAACATGAATAGCTTCTTTCAAGAGTGACGCAGAAGTTGTTCCACGTGGAACTCCCCCTTCCTCTAGAAGTGTCGAAGCAACGAAAACTGGCGACTGTCCAAACTTTTTCTCAAATTTTACCTGGGGCATGAGGGCAGATTTTTCATTTTCTATTCCTGCAATGAAGAAGTTGTCAGCAACAAACGAAGGACCTGTTTTATATAGACACCTATACAGAGCAGGAAAACAACACCCAAGCTAAAAATCCGGCTTTTCGGAAGAAATGCGGTAAGTACCATAATTATATACCAAGAAATGCCCGGGATCATTGTCCAAGTGCAGGAACAGTTAAGTCATTTTAGGGGGGAAGAAAAGTACTATCAAGTCACTGGAGAGGATTTCTTACAGACAAGTTAGACAACCAAGTATGTGTATGATATTGTAGGTGTTCTAAGGGATTTATGGAGGGAAAGGAAAAGATAGAGGATAAATTTAAGTGAAGCTTTATATTTCTTTGGTCCCCATAATTTACCATACCCTTGAGAAATCCTACAAAATTACGGTATGAGAACAGCTGAACACAGCCTAAAGAATGGTCCACATCAAACAAGAATTTATGCAATAAAAGGGAACTGCATCAAAAAGTTTGAACATACGTCAGGAACATCCCCAAAACCTGTTTCTTACCTTCAATTCCTTCCTCAATATTTTCAAGAGCATGTATTTGCGTCGATGCCTCCCGGCTCTTTGTCTTCTTCTTCTTCCCCTTTGATTTCACTTTCTTAGTTTTCTTTCTAGATCCACAACAGCAGCAACACCATTTAGGTATACAATTGCAAGTCTTCCCTGGAGCCTTCTTCTTGACAGGAGCATCATAGCCGTAGAGTGCTTGTCTCCTAAAGACACAACCAGTTCCAACGTAAATTGGTCCTTGGATCCCGTCTAGTCCTTTCATATTGATCTGTTTCAATGGAAAAAGAAAAAAAAAAAAGAAAAGAAGAAGAAGAAGAAGCTCAGCTATATCCAAATAGAGTAATAACAGTACCATAAAGTACTGCTATGGTTTAACCATTTATATTTACTATGTATGTGCACTTTACCACCTTCTGTTTAATGGAACCCACATACACACCCTTAATATCCCAAGGTTGTGGAGTGTTACCGCATCAGATGACAAATGTAAATCATAAAATTTGTAAGTGCAATCATGCATATGCGTTAACAATACCAATAAGGTGCTTTACGTACATCAAAGAAAACAACATTCCGATTTGAGTATCTGTCGTGACGATCAATCCCATCAAACCTTTGAGGAAACTGCACATAACATATTTTCTTTCCAGAGATGGGGTCCATCATGAAGCACATAGCTTCGCGGAGTGCCTTGCTGTTATTTATGTAGTGATCACAATCGACATTCAGTAGGTAAGGAGCATTTGAGATGACTGCTGAGACTCGCACCTAGAAAATTTAAACAAAAACAGTTATACCAAAACAAAAAAATGAGCAAATCCAAGTTAGAGAGGGAGATTTACCAGAGCATTCATCGCACCGGCTTTTTTGTGGTGATCAAATCCAGGCCTCTTCTCACGAGAAACATAAATGAGATGGGGCAACTCATTTCCTTCAACGTCATGGACACCATTGTGAC
This sequence comes from Rhododendron ovatum, assembly GCA_019656835.1. Taxonomy (NCBI): domain Eukaryota; kingdom Viridiplantae; phylum Streptophyta; class Magnoliopsida; order Ericales; family Ericaceae; genus Rhododendron; species Rhododendron ovatum. Next base: position 1,749,939 of record CM033802.1, on the reverse strand, counting down.
CCAAGAATACCTGTTGAAAAGACAATATGATATAAAATGAAAACTTTCACCTGGATCATTCCCAAAAAGATAAAAACAGAACAAAAAAACCAGATACATACTTGAATCATTCCTGGATGGTCCCGGACATTGTTACCAGGCCATGGAGTCCCATCTTGCATTGTCCAACCATCCTCCGGAACCTTCTCTGCCATGGCAACCAACCCATTTATCCGAACTTTAAACTCTTCATATTCCCTCTGCACTCACAAAGTAAAAGCATAGGAAAAACCATTCATTACATTTGACAATAAAGTCAAACTCCAGTTAATATCGGGATTTATTTTACTAAATGACAAATCCTGAATACTTCACCGGCCACTACTTAAACTACGGATGTCACATTGGGTCGGCTTGATAGGCCAGTTATAACTGAGATATGATTTTATATATCCTTGGGAACGGCGTTTTAGCCATTTGAATTCAACAATAGATGAAGGGAGGGAATAGTCGGTGGAAAGATCCCACAAAAATGTGAAATACAGTACTGGACCTTTAAACACGGACTGAAACACAATCAGTTGAAATAATTAAACATGGGCTTTAGATATGTATTTTGGTCCCAGGCAAATTTCCCATTTCCACGCAACAAATCCATTCACACGTTTCATTCAATTTTTTTTGGGGGGGGAGGGGGGAAGGGATTGACAAGTTGCAAACCTTCATTGCACGACGTTCCCTCACAAATGCAGGATGCACTTTGTCTCTAAGATAGTCGACCTTCTGAGCAAAATACCACTCCGGGGCACGAGGCTCGATATTGAACTTCTTGCAGAATGGGACCCACTTCCTAGCAAACTCAGAAGTCTCAGAGAGGGCTTCAAAAGTAAGCATGGCCGCACCATCGTCAGAGACATAGCAAGCAACCTTGTCGACTGGATAATCGACAGCAAGGATTGAAAGAACTGTGTTAGCAGTGATAAGTGGTGGCTCTTTCATCGGATCCACGGTACTCACGAATATGTCTATAGGAGCTAGTTCAGATGGCTTCCCCTCTTTCTCATACCTGAGATAATGTTTTTTCAAGCACTACCTCAGAACACAGAAACAAACAAGCAGGCGGGCACACAGAGAGACAGAAAGAGAGAGCATATACCTCAGTGACAATCTATCTAGGTATGTTTCTCGCTCGACTGGGAAAAACTTTGGCAACTGATCAAATATCCATGACACAGCAAACCATATCTCACATATAATTGAGGTTAGCCACAATCCATAGGCATCAGGGACCGGATGGCGAATCCTATAGTCAAAAAAGAGTCCAAGAACCGCAAGTCGGAGAAAAATGATCATTCTGTATGGGTTTATCCTGCTCGAAGAAATCGGTAGTTTCCTTGAAAGTGGCTGCCTGCCTTCATCCATTCTAAACAAAAAAGAAGAGGAAAACATCAGTAACAAATTTCTGAAATCAGAACATAAAGGCAGTTCATAAATGTTAGAAAAAAAATCCATCAGGTCATTCAATTAAATGAAAACTCTATATTTGTTTCTGACATAAGGTTAAGATAAATTCCAGCTAGTGAATATTCAATTCATATTCCAAGATCTTTAAACTCTATATTTGTTTTGTGTTTTTCCCTAGTCACTCTGAGATATGTAGAAGTAGAACTAATCCACATTTCTCCTTGAAAATCCCTGTACAATATCCAGTAAATACTTGCTTAAAATCAAATCAAATAGGTCGGGTTTAATGTTTATACAGCAACGGATTCATTAAAAGTTGAAGAAGACACTGAGATGAGCCAATTCAGTTTTGTACTTCGTCATTTTACAGATAACTATTATTTTAGTCTAAAGATGTATTTCATCAATTAAATAGCAGGAAATTAAGGTGTTCTTTTAGAAAATCACTTGTCTTTAAGAACCGAAAAATAAGATTAATAAAAAGGGACTCTAATGTAACCTATGAGGCTATGCCTACTCCAATAACCAATACAATAATCTTGAACGAGCAAATGTTTTTGTTTTTTTTTTGGCAAAATTGCTGTATTAATTATACTTTTGCCATAACAATTCCGTTTAACCTATCAAGGTTCAGACTTCAGAGTTCAATTGATCTCCAAGACAGCTTCCATCCAACAACTAGCTAAATATAAATTATAAAGGTACAATTATTAGTAATCAAAAGACCACCTAATTTCCAAGACTCAGCAACAGACAATAACTCAAGAAAAGAACAAAATTCGATTAAAAAAAAAGAAAGAAAGAACAAAAGGGACTTAATAAACCACTAGTAAATGTTAATGCTCTTAACTGTAAAAAAACAAATGCACCTTTAGATCACACTTAATTTCAACCAACTTCAAGATACAAGTCAAATACAAACCATCCAAACAATAATTTTGAGTGCACCTACTTGGGTAAATCAGGATCATCAAAATCATCTCCACCATCTCCATCGTGTTTAACCACTTGAAGTCTCTCATTCTGCCTTTTCTTCCACTCCTCCATTCTGTCTTTCCACGCAACTGTACCATACCCATATACTGCCAAGTCTTTCTTAGGATCCATCGGTCGGGGTGGCACTATAATCAACACCAACAAATACATTCAACCATACAAATCATAAGATCATTTTCATCCACAAGAACTACCCACAATCGGAGCAAAAAAAAACTTACAAGGCATAGAATCAGGGAACGGCATCGGATGGACTCGCTTTCCGCGACCCATAAATGGAGGAATGATGAGCGCATGCTTATCCGAGGAAATCCCGGCATCCTTCATGAATATACTTTATTTGAGAATTAAAATTCACAACAAACAAATAAGGAGCAGAAAAACAACATATTTAAACCACCGTCAAACCAATTCACCTCTTGGTCATAGGTGAGGAGTGGGATATCTGGATTTAGGGGAGAGGATTCCATGTCATAGGGAGCAGTGACCCCAGAAGTATTGCGCTGGTGACCCCGGCCAGTACTAAGGCGAGAAGAGAGCGCCGCCTCTGCAAAGTGTTGATGATCATTGCTCCCGTATTCAAATTCATTATCCAAATCATCAAATTCCTCTTCTTCTTCGTCACCATCAACTCGGGGACTCCCTAAAACATGAATAGAATGTCAACTTAATAGGTAATGGCCATATTGTTATGAAACTAAAGACATGAAGAAAATTCAAGAAAATTGTTCTTCACGAACTATCAAGGACTGACCTTCAGGATCATCTTATCATCATTCATCAGTATATGAATATCCAATTATCCATGTATATTTTCAGCATTACAATACTCCAATATATAGGCCTCAATCCATGACTGAACTAAAGACAAGTTACAACACCATTTTTTGTGCAAACCAAGAGGTGTGAAGTAAAGAGAAGGTGGAGATCTAAGGTACAGAGTTAATGTCGATGTGGTAGTTAGGAGTAGTAAAATGATTACAGCACATGATACAAAGTTAATTCAAAAAGATCTAGGATTGTTGGATATCACATAACATAATGTCTTCAACAGAGCTCAACAGGAAATACAAATTATGTAGCCGACCGTAATTGATTGGGATAAACGCTCAGATTGGTTTGGTTTGGAAATGACAATCAAATTATTACCTTTGAGCCGCTTGTACCGGGTTTTGCATTGAGGGCATGCTTGATTTCCCTCTCTTCTTTCATACTCATAGCAAGCTCTGCAAACGGGGAATGCACATTCATTGCAGGCAACAAATGGTTCCCCATCTGCAGTAACTTCAATCTCATCTCCACAGATCTGGCAAATCTGCCCGCTTAGTTCCTTCACGGATGTCACCTGTTATACGCCAACGATTAACAATTTAAATCGGCATCAGATCTCAGAATTCTTGATGTCAATAACCCAACTGAGGACCCATAAACTTAAAACCTATTAGAGAGGCATTTGCTTGAATCTAGAAACTATGAGGCAATTATACAGCAAGTCAAAGAACTAGAAAGAAAGTGAAATGAGTAGAGATGCGTTTGTTTTAGAACTGAAAAAAAAGATTGAATGGTTGGAAATGCTGGGAAACAAAAAACAGAAACAGGAAATCTATACTTGAGAGCTAAATTTCAGAAATTAACTTCAGGCTTAATACTGATGTTACGCCACCTACTATAGATGGCAATTCCATTTTTGGCCAGGATTTGGCAGGAGCTACAGCTGGAGTTGGGACACGCGGCAGCAGTTGCTCAATATGGGGGAAGGTCGTTAATTCAGTTGGTTAGCAGGCAAGTGGCTTTGGTTGAGCTGGTGATAGGTGGCAGTTTAAGCGGTAAGCTTAGTTAGGCAGTCATTCTGTTTCTGTTATCCATTTTCTGTCGTAATTCTGTGTACAAAGAAAAGGGTGAGGTGAGCGTAAGGTTATGTTGAATTCAGTGTAAACTCTGGGACAAAAGGCTCCCTGGATGCAACCAGTTCTTGCTTTCAATAGAACTACTCTCCACTCTTGTTCCAGTATTTTTCCCATTTCTATCACCCTTCTTATCAGTGGTAACACAGCTATCTATCCTTGGATTCCGCCATGGCTGAAACTATGGCTCAAGAACAAAAATGCAGAGAGGAAGCCATCCGTCAATTGAAAGAGAATGCAGATCAACAAGCTAACTCCATAACTGTACTCAAGGAAATGATTGCAGCCCTGAGTCTAAAATGCAATCAAATTGTTTCCTAATTTGATTCCAGAAGAAGACCGTGAAGAATCTTTCTATGCTCAACAAAAATCTCCATCTCTTTCTTCAAATTCCATTCAAACTCGTTATACAAAGATTATCCCAGATCTGTGAACGTTTCTTTGGGTTCAATCAAATTGAAGAAAGCCTGAAAATCAAACTAGTGATGCATTTGGACAAGAAAGCCATTTAATGGCATCAGTGGTTCGAAAAGACTCATAAATCTCCGCAGTGAAAGGATTTCACTAATGGATTACAGATGAGATTTGGACCTAATGTTTTTGAGGATGCAATTGAATTGACAAAACTAAGGCAACACTCTGCAGTTAAAATGTATCAACAAAGGTTTGAAAAATTGCCCAATCTAAGAACTGGTTTGACTGAGCACTTCTTTGCGAGTTCGTTTTGTTAGCGGTTTGAGGGAAGACATTAAATCTGGGGTTATCTCACAAGCAATTGGATTAGAAAGGCTGCAAGAGGGAAGTGCAAAGGCCTTGGCCAGCCAAACCAGATTTCTACCCCAGCCTACATTCAGTGGTGGGGCACCTTCAACAACCAGTTTGACTATTCCTAAGCCTATGCCATCAGTGGGAGTAAGATCTGAACCAAAATTTACAAATCAGGTCGCAGTTGAAACTAGATTTCTCAGTTCATTTTCCAACAACTCCACTCAAATCCCCATTAAAAGAATAACTCCTAAAGAAATGGAAGTAAGGAGGGAAAAGGGCTTTTGTTATAATTGTGATGAAAGATTTGTAAGGGGCCATAAATGCCAACGTAAACAGTTTGTGATGATGAGGAAGCTGAGGAAACAATCCAAGAAAGCGAGGATTGGAAGAAACAATTGCAGTGGATGACATGCAAATTTCAATGCATGTCTTGTCTGGCTGCAACTCTTTCAAAACTATGAGGATAACTGGTACTCTAAGGGGCAAACCTATAACAATCCTACTAGATTCAGGGAGTACACATAATTTTGTGGAGCCAGGAGTGGCTAAGCTTTAAGGCCAATTGGGGCAAACCTATTACAATCCTAATAGATTCAGGGAGTACACATAATTTTGTGGAGCCAGGAGTGGCAAAGCTTTCTGGCCAATTGATAGAACCTATTCCTGACCTTTATGTAACTGTAACAGATGGGACTAAATTGTGCAGTAAGTGAAAGTGCAGGGCTTGTTTTGGGAGATGCAGGGTAAGACTTTTGTTGCAGAAGTCGGGGTCTTACCCATTGGAGGCTACGATGTGGTGTTGGACATGCAATGGCTATCAACTTTGGGCCCTATAATCTGGGATTTCAAGAATTTGAGTATGCAATTTCATCTACAAGATAAGTCAGCAACTCTCAAGGGCAACACTCAACTCAGAATGGAACAAGTGTCGTCAAAGCAGATGAAGAAGACTTTACTGCAACATGCTAAGCAAGGATTTCTAGCTCAGTCATGTAGTCTTGTGGTTAGACAAGAGGATATCCCTGAGGTACATCCTAACGTTACTTCTATTTTACATGCTTCTCTTATGTTTTTGAGGATCCAAAGACCTTACCACCACAAAGACCTTTTGACCACAAAATACCTCTTAAATGGGTAGTGAACCTGTGCATGTCAAACCGTATAGGTATCCTTATATTCAGAAAAATTAAACAGAAAAGATAGTCAAGGAAATGCTGGAATCTGGGGTCATAAGATCTAGCATCAGCCCATTTTCTTCACCTGTTTTGTTGGTCAAAAAGAAGGACAACGCATGGAGGATGTGTGTGGATTATGGAGAATATGAACAAGCAAACTATTAAGGACAAGTTCCCAATCCCTATTATTGATGAACTACTGTATGAACTGCATGGTGCAAAGGTGTTTTCTAAATTGGATAAGGGTTTATCCTGAAGACATTGAAAAGACTGCCTTTAGGACTCATGAGGGTCATTATGAGTTCCTTGTGATGCCTTTTGGCCTCACCAATGCTCCTTCCACCTTTCCGAGTTTGATGAATCACATTTTTAAACCTTCATTGAGGGAGTTCATATTGGTATTTTTTTGATGATATAATGATATATAGCAACTCTAGGGAAGAGCATTTGGAGCACTTACAAACCACTTTGGCCATCTTAAGGACTAATCAATTGTTTGTTAAGAGGTCTAAATGTGCTTTTGGCCATAGTTCTATAGAGTACTTAGGTCACGTCATTTCTTTGTTCTTCTTTTTTTGATCATAGGTCACATCATTACTGACCAAGGAGTTTCAGCTGATCCAATCAAGTTGGAAGCCATGGGGAATTGGCCTAGACCTGCTGGCTGCCACCATTGAAGCATTGAGGGATTTTTGGGTTTCACTGGTTACTATAGGAGATTTGTCCAAGGATACGGAAAAATTAGTCATCCATAGACCAATATATTAAGAAAACATGCCTTCCTTTGGTCAAATGGAGTTGAAACAGCTTTCCAACAATTGAAAACTGCTATGTCTACAGCTCCAATTTGTATGGCAAGGAATTTGTTTTGGAGTGTGATGCTTTTGGGGTTGGAAAGGTGCTGTTTTGATGCAATAGGTTCATCCCATTGCTCACATTAGTAAAGCTTTGGCACCTAAACATTTTGGACTTTCTAGTTTCTACCTATGAGGAGGAATTATTAGCCGTTGAATATGCACTTCATAAGTGGAGCCACTTCTTGTTGGGTCGACATTTTATTATCAAAACAGATCATTTCAGTCTTAAATACTTGTTGGATCAAAAGATTTCCTCCTTAATAGAAGTTGTTAACCAAGCCGTTGGGTTTTGAATATGAGATTATCTCCAAATCTGGCCAAGAGAACAAGGTGGCAGATGCCTTATCCAGACAACAGTGCAGCAGACCCTCAGTATTTCTGCCCTATCAGTGGTTCAGGTGGATTGGTTAACTTCTCTTAAGCAGGCTTGGCAGACTGATTTGGTTCTCACACAGCTCATTGATGATTTGCTCTCTGATTCCACTTCCCATGAAGGTTATTCTTGGTCTCACGGAATCCTTACCGACAAAGGCAGGTTGGCAGTAAGTTAGAAGGGAATCTCAGGTCTCTTGTCATGCATGAGATGCATCCCAGTGAGTCACTCTGGCACAGAGAGAACCTATCTAAGGGCCAAGAGGTCTTTCTTTTGGAAAGGGATGAAGAAAGAAGTGTTCCAGTTTGTGGCTGAGTGTAATGTTTGCCAGAAATCAAGATTGAAACAGTGGCCACACCAGGAAGGGTTATTGCAGCCTTTACCTATTCCTGATAGGATTTGGTGCGATATCTCAATGGATTTCATAGAAGGTTTACCCTTTACCCAAGGCAAGTCAGTCATTTTTGTAGTAGTTGATAAACTATCCAAGTATGCCCACTTTATGGTTTTGTCACATCCCCATACTGCAGTAGATGTGGCCAAGGTTACATGGACACTGTTTTTAAATTGCATGGGATGCCAGTCTCCTTTGTGCCTGACAGAGATGTGGTATTCACCAATGGATTCTGGCAGGACTTATTACGTTTACAGGGTACCACTTTGAACCTCAGCACAGCCCACCATCCTCAAACAGATGGCCAAACTGAGGTGGTTAACAGATGCCCAGAAGAATACTTAAGGTGCATGACTGTTGAAAGGCCCGCATGACTGGTGAAAGGCCCAGGTTCATTGGTTGCCACTGAGTAGTGGTTCAATACGCCAGCCATTCTGCCACTAAAATGACCCCTTATCAAATGGTCTATGATCAGGCTCCTCCTCCTCATACCCATAACATCCCTGGGTCCTCTAGTATTGCTGTTGTGGATCAGTGGGGATAAGATAAAGAAGCTACTCTCAGGATTCTCAAAGAGCACCTTCCTCCGGCTCAGAACAGGATGAAACAAATGGCAGATCAACATAGGTCAGAGAGGGAATTTCAGATTGGAGATTGGGTATACTTGAGGCTTCAACGTAAAAAGCAGTCCACTGTCCAGCAGTCCACTGTCCAGTATAGAGGCAATATGAAGCTTTCTCCAAGATTTTATGGCCCATTTCACGTTCTAAGAAAGATTTGTTATGTGGCTTATCGTTTGGACCTATCTCCTAGTTCTAGACTTCATTCAATGTTTCATGTGTCCTTGCTTAAAAGGAAGTTAGGTACTCTTACGGTGCCACAGCTTACCCTCCCTCCAATTGGCAGGGATGGCATTCCTGAACCACAACCTGTGGCTTTGCTAGATAGAACATTGGTCAAGCACAAAGGGAAACCAGCTACTGAAGTTCTTATTCAGTGGTCCAATTCATTTCCAGAGGATGCTACCTGGGAATACTATCAAGACTTCCAAGCCAGATTTCCCCACTTTATGCCTTGTGCTCAAAGCTCATTTCAAGGGGGGAAGGAATGTTACGTACGCCACGTACTATAGATGGCAATTCCATTCTTGGCCAGGATTTGGCAGGAGCTACAGCTGGAGTTGGGACACGCGGCAGCAGTTGCTCAATATGGGGGAAGGTCGTTAATTCAGTTGGTTAGCAGGCAAGTGGCTTTGGTTGAGCTGGTGATAGGTGGCAGTTTAGGCGGTAAGCTTAGTTAGGTAGTCATTCCGTTTCTGTTATCCATTTTCTGTCGTAATTCTGTGTACAAAGAAAAGGGTGAGGTGAGTGTAAGGTTATGTTGAATTCAGTGTAAACTCTGGGACGAAAGGCTCCCTGGATGCAACTAGTTCTTGCTTTCAATAGAACTACTCTCCACTCTTGTTCCAGTATTTTTCCCATTTCTATCACCCTTCTTATCAACTGACCAGTAGCAATTATGGATTAACTTCAGGCTTAATCCTGACCACTAACCAGTAGCAACTGTGGATTAACTTCTCATTATTTGTTTTGGTTTTGACTTCAGGCTTAGTATATACGCTATGGAGTAAATGGTGACAAAACCAAAACAAATCACAGAGAGAAAAGCAGGAAAAAAAAAAAAAAGTGAACACAATTTCTAATTTCCTAGACCGTCTACGTCTTCTATTCCCAAAAATCAAGAAATGGAGCTGAAAACAAGTTCAAAGGCAAATTGAGAAATTCAAGAAAATATGAGATTTTGACGGCACTTGAAAAACAAAACCCTATTATTATGAAGGGAGAAAGTAACTAAAAAAGGGGGGGAGGGGGCAATTTTTAGAACATCTACACCTCCAATTGCTCAAAAAATCAACGGATGGAGTTGAAAACAAGTTCCAGGGCTAATTGAAAAAAAACCAAGAAACGAGATTTTGAGGGCACTTGAAAAAACAAAAACCCATTACATGAACTGAAAAAGGAGAAATGGTGTCCAAACCCAAATCAAATCAGAGTAAAAAGAGGCAATTTTTAGAACATTTTCATCATCAATTTGTTCTGAAATGCACAAAGAACATAGAGAGAGGAGATTGTGAGGGAGAGAGGAGGGCACTTACTCGTCCAATCTCATCTGCATTGATTAGGACAAACTCATTCCTGTTGTGTGAACCCGCAATGAGTCGCCCTTTGGTTTCCATCACAGCACCCACATACACGCTAACTCCTCCCAATCTCCTTCAAATCAGAGAGAGAGAGAGAGAGAGAGAGAGAGAAGGAACGCCTCACTGATAGAAAGCCCAATGTTTTGTCCACCTTCAATTAGCATGTACACCAGTTACTAAAAAGTACTACTACCAGTCAACAGTGCGGATTTTTCAAAAAAAAATTTTAATTGCTTATCCAAAAAAAAACAGTGCGGATTTTTCTTTTGGAAAAAAATACTCCGTACTATTTATAATTCAAACTCTCTTCTTTTTTTTTATTCATTTAAATTTATTATTTTGTCTTTTATTTAATACATTTTTCACACTTTCAAAGATAATATTGTAAATTCATATGGATAAAGACGAAAAAGAAGTGTGAATTATAAAAAGGGGAGTGTGAAAATCATTTCTCAAAAAATACTAATGTGTATTTTTCACTTTAACTATCCGCGTGTATTTCAAAACTACAAATATTGTATTTACAAGTCTACAATTATATTTTATCTATTCTCTAATAAAACACCCTTAAATATTGGTTTTCTGTGGCTTTTTACTTTTTTCCTTTTCTTCCCCACCAAACCAATTTTCACATAATTGATGAAGGATCCCTAGTGAATAGAGGCTAGGGAGATTTAGAGAGGCACTATTCACAAATGTATCATACCTATAATGGTTTGTTGAGGCTGGTGCACCTGATTCTCTTGACTTTGGCTAGGTTAAATGGCTAAAATGCTAATTTACCAAGCCTTGATGCACTGCACATGCTTTTGAACACTTGTCACAGGAAAACACCGACCCACATTAACAACGCCTTTTGGATGGAGGGATTTCATGAAAAAAGAAAAAAAGAAATATGATTTCTAGTCAAATCATCCATTTAGATCAAGTATTTTGGTGAAAAACGAAGAGAAAATTACAAAAACATAATTTTTTTTATTGACTCTTCTCCTTTCTTATCTCACCATTTCTCGTCAGGAAGTGTAAAGAATGTCAGTAAACGGCACACAAACAGCACCCTATACGTATATCTCCATATAACAACAAACATATTATTCTCCTCTAAATGAGATTGTCGTTTACTTACCTTGTGGTGGGTCTGCAACAGTGGTTACACTTTTGGTGGTGGAGGGAAAAGATCTTGATGTCGGTGGCGGAGTTGAGCTCCAGTCCAAGCTATTTTAATGGTTTGCTTTTTGTTAAAGGTATAAAATTAGTTCGAAAGAGTTTTTAGTGCTTTTGTCGGTGGCAAAGTGTTCTAATTGTTTTGTTGAAAGACTCTTCCCGAAAAGAATAGTTTCTTTTCAGAAAGAGTCTTTTTGAAATCGGGATACTTGACTTGTAAATAATAATAATGGTATGTTGTTTTAGCACGACAAAGTAAAATCCGAAACAAAATCATACTCCTCAGCTGAAGTCTTCATGTAATCATGTTTCCTTGTGTATTGGAAGAGCGTCTCTTAACTGACTCTTCAAAAATATCTAGAATTTCAGAGGTTTTTTGGTAATGTTTAAAATGCTTCAGCAGACCCTTCAAATAGAAAGAACAGACACAGAAAAACCATTCCTAAGTGAGATTGGAGATGTGGAAAATGTGGAAAACACATTTGAAGGCCTTCGTGGAAGACAGAAAAAACCATTCTTAACTGAGAAATGTCCCTTGGTTCTCATCTCCTGTTCGCCAAAAAAACAGGAGACAGAAAAAGGAGAGCAGATGCAAACAATATTCAAACCATGTTATATTTATGTCAACACATCCTGCTGCAGAAGTAATCACTCCGGCATCTGGTCTTCACGGGTCTGCTTAGTTCCGAGCCTGGGTTCTTGAAACCCGGCTGCATATCGAAAGGATCCTAAAAGTTTGGCTCAAGCTCGTTCACTTATAAAACACGCTAAGCTTTGAAAAAGTTTGGAACACTGAACAAGTAGGACTCATCTTGCACACAATTTTTGACTTGTTCTAGCAACAGGAGGCATCTTATTAACATTACATAGAGAATGCATGAAATTTGAGCACTAGTACAAAATCAATCTCAGTTCACAGAAAAATAAAATAATAATGATATTTCTAAAAATGAGAACTTTAAAATTCTGAACACATTACATCAAGTCCCTTATTTAGGAGGGAACATAAATTATGGAGAAAAGCAGCTCTTATGTTCTTCTGGGATTTTACAGAGAGCATCCCCCGAGTTCCATCCCTTTCGACTCCACAAAAAACAAAAGGAAGCAAATGTATCTAAAGAATCAATGGAAATTTTTGCAGAACAAATATGAATGTATCCGGTCCCAGACCTGTTTTATCTACACACAAACCCACCACAGAGTTCCTCTCCAACTCATGTATACTACCGATGATTCTCATCAATAATCGTGTCGTGTCTGAGGGAATAGGAAATATTTTACCCTGATGGAATAGGAAATATTTTACCCGATAAGCAGCCCTTTTTTGTAATTCTCACAGATGTATACAAGCTTCTATTTCTCCATCCTTTTAGTTGCAATTCAACCCACAAACTTCCAATACAATGCCACCTTTTGCTAAAAACGGGTTGATCCTGACCCACAAAAGTGAGAAAATAGAGGCCAAGAGAATCGACCACACCACGATGATCGTAGGAACTCCGGCCTGTTTCCCCATCATACCTTTGAGGAAAGGGTAGAGATGTACAATCACCCAGAGAGCAAAGAACAACCTTCCGAACAGCGGTCCCCACGACTCATAACCATTGTTGATGGCATCCGAAACCCCGACTATGACCCCGATTATGTTGATGATCAAAAGAGTCATCGGAGGTATCAACAAGGACGTCCATTTGAAAAGATAAAGCTCTGCAAAATCGCCATCATCTCCACCTTTGGATGTAACAGTGAAGTTTGTGTTGACACCTGCTATGACCTTGAGAAGACCTTGGAAGAGGGCAAAGAAGTGGGAAGAGGCGCCACCAATCACCCAGAACTGCTCGTTCCTCCACCAGTCATCTATGCTAACGCCTCCCCATTGCATCTCAAGAACACTTGTAACAGCGATTGATAAGAAGAGGGCCATGAACACAATGCTGGCATAATTGCTAATCTGTAGATAAGAACAAAGAGATTGTTTGGGAAATCAGCTCTGGATGGGGTTTTGGTTTTGGTATTGTAAATTTCTAGAGAAAATGAAATTGAGTGTGTGATCCCGCATGGCCTACGCGGAAAATTAAACCATCATATTTCTACTACCACTAGTGTCCACATTCCAAGATTGGAATTCTTAGGGTAAATGATTTTTACACTTCCTTTTTCTCATCACTTCTTTCTTCTTATTTATGCAAGTGAATTTACGACATTTGCATTTTTAGGCATGAAAAAAGATTTGACGCTAAAATGCTAAATGCCATTCTGTAAATTCACACGCATTTACAAGCTACATGAGAATCAAAATTGCAATAAGCTATGGCCAATGCAGATGGGTCGAAGGCCACAGCAAAATTACTAAACTGCAGCTTCAACTACCTAGAACATATTATCCAGTTATGGTCCTCAAAATGATTAGGTACTGTTTTCTCCCAATAACAATATAATAAGTTGGAGACAGTGGGGTTACCTCAGGGACGATGAACTTCCCAGTAATAAGACAGACAGCCGGTAAGGTACAGTAAGTAATCAAGGGAATGGATGTCAAGGGATAAACAACTGAGTTGATATACGAAAATCGCTCCAGCGGCTTCAGACCACACCCATAACCATACCAGATTGGACAGTGCCTGCTAAAGAAAATCTCAACAGAACCCAAGGCCCACCGAAGTACCTGGTGCAGACGATCTGAAAGGTTAATGGGAGCTGATCCCTTAAATGCCGGCCTTTTCGGAATGCAATACACTGATCGCCAGCCATGGCAATGCATCTTGAATCCAGTTAAAATATCTTCAGTAACCGATCCATAAATCCACCCAACCTGGTCAATAAAGAAATTTGAGAGACTCAAAAACAAGTGGCGAAATCTGTCGACCAAAAGAATGTTCTCAAAAGTGTAGTGGCAAACGGACTCTAAAACAGCAACCAAACCAAAAAGCTCAGAACTTTGTAGCTGTTACATACCTCTTTTCCCCACTCCGTTTTATCTTCGTAACCACAGCTAATAACATGAATGGCTTCTTTCAAGAGTGACGCAGAATTTGCTCCAGGTGGAACTCCCCCTTCCTCTAGCAGTGTCGAAGCAACAAAAACTGGCGACTGCCCAAACTTTTTCTCAAATTTTACCTGGGGCATGAGGGCAGATTTTTCATTTTCTATTCCTGCAATGAAGAAGTTGTCAGCAACAAACGAAGGACCTGTTTTATAGACATCTATAGGGAGCAGGAAAATAACACCCAAGCTAAAAATGCGGTTTTTCAGAAGAAACTGGGTAAGTACCATAAATATTTACACAAGAAATGCCCAGGATCATTGGTTTCCCTATCATTTACTCTACCCTTGTTTTGATAAATCCCTACAAAACTACATTATCCGACAACAGGCTAAAGAATGGACCACATCAAACAAGAATTTCTGCACTACTAGGGAACAGCATACATCAGGAACATCCCCAAAACCTGTTGCTTACCTTCAATTCCTTCCTCAATATTTTCAAGAGCATGTATTTGCGTCGACGCCTCCCGGCTCTTTGTCTTCTTCTTATTCTCCTTTGATTTCACTTTCTTATTTTTCTTTCTAGATCCAAAACAGCAGCAACACCATTTAGGCAAACAATTGCAAGACTTCCCTGGAGCCTTCTTCTTGACAGGAGCATCATAGCCGTAGAGTGCTTGTCTCCTAAAGACACAACCAGTTCCAACGTAAATTGGTCCTTGGATCCCATCCAGTCCTTTCATATTGATCTGTTTCAATGGAAAAAAAAAAAAAAGAAGAAGAAGAAGAAGCTCAGCTTCATCCAAATAGAGTAGTAACAGTACTATAAAGTACTGCTATGGTTTAACCATTTATATTTAGTATATGTGTGCACTTTCACCACCTTCTGTTTAATGGAACCCACATACACACCCTTTAATGTCCCGAGGTTGTGGAGTGTTACCACATCAGATGACAAATGTAAATCGTAAAAAATTAAAAGTACAATCATGCAAATGCGTGAACAATATGAATAAGGTTCTTTACGTACATCAAAGAAAACAACGTTCCGATTTGAGTATCTGTCGTGACGATCAATACCATCAAACCTTTGAGGAAACTGCACATAACATATTTTCTTTCCAGAGATGGGGTCCATCATGAAGCACATAGCTTCGCGGAGTGCCTTGCTGTTATTTATGTAGTGATCACAATCGACATTCAGTAGGTAAGGAGCATTCGAGATGACTGCTGAGACTCGCACCTAGAAAATTTAACCAAAAACATTTATACAAAAACAAAAAACTGGACTAAATCCAAGTTAGAAACTTAGAGAGGGAGATTTACCAGGGCATTCATCGCACCAGCTTTTTTGTGGTGATCAAATCCAGGCCTCTTCTCACGAGAAACATAAATGAGATGGGGCAACTCATTTCCTTCAACGTCATGGACACCATCATGACCCAAGAACACCTGTTGAAAAGACATAGTTCGATATAAAATGAAAACTTTCACCTGGATCATTTCCAAAAAGATAGAAACAGAAGAACAGATGCATACTTGAATCATTCCTGGATGGTCCCGGACATTGTTACCAGGCCATGGAGTCCCATCTTGCATTGTCCAACCATCCTCTGGAACCTTCTCTGCCATGGCGACCAACCCATTTATCCGAACTTTAAACTCTTCATATTCCCTCTGCAGTCACAAAGTAGAAGCAAAGGAAAAACCAGTCATTACATTTGACAAATAAACTCTAAACTTCCAGTTAATATCAGGATTTTTCAAGCTTCAAATATTATACTAAATGCCAAATCCTGAATACTGGTCACCACGTATAGCACCGATGTCACATTGGGTCTGCTTGATTGGCCCAGTTATAACTAAGATTCGATGTTATATGTCCTTGTGAACAGCATTTTAGCCATTTGAATTCAACAATAAACGATGGGATTGCATAGTCGTTGGACAACTCCAACAAAGATGTGAAATACAATACTTGGGGATGTTGTGTTTGGCAATCCGACACTACCAGTCCAGTGTGGTACTGTGGTAACTCATTCTAGTGTACTGCACACCCTCCCACAATCAGTCCAACTAATCAAACATGGCCTTTAGATATGTATTTTGGTCCCAGTAATATTTCCATGCAACAAATCCATTCACACTTCTTTCAATTGTGGGGAGGGGGGGGGGCGGGGGGGGGGGGGGGGGGGGGGGGGAGGGGTTGGGGGGAGTTGCAAACCTTCATTGCACGACGTTCCCTCACAAATGAAGGATGCACTTTGTCTCTAAGATAGTCGACCTTCAGAGCAAAATACCACTCTGGGGCACGAGGCTCAATATTGAACTTCTTGCAGAACGGGAACCCACTTCCTTAGCAAACTCGGATGTCTCAGAGAGGGCTTCAAAAGTGAGCATGGCTGCACCATCGTCAGAGACATAGCATGCAACCTTGTCGACTGGATAATCGACAGCAAGGATTGAAAGAACTGTGTTAGCAGTGATAAGTGGTGGCTCTTTCATCGGATCCACGGTACTCACGAATACGTCTATAGGAGCTAGCTCAGATGGCTTCCCCTCTTTCTCATACCTGAGATATAGTTTTCCAAGCACTACCTCAGAACACAGAAACAAACAAACAGGCAGGCACAGCACAGAGATAGAAAGAGCGAGCCTTTACCTCAGTGACAATCTATCTAGGTATGTTTCTCGCTCAATGGGGAAAAACTTTGGGAACTGATCGAATATCCATGATACGGCAAACCATAACTCACAAATAACTGAGGTTAGCCACAATCCACGGGCATCAGGGACTGGGTGGCGAATCCTATAGTCGAAAAAGAGTCCAAGAACAGCAAGTCGGAGTAAAATGACCATTCTGTATGGGTTTATCTTGCTCGAAGAAATCGGTAGTTTCCTTGAAAGTGGTTGCCTGCCTTCATCCATCCTAAACAAAAAAAAAAAAAGGAGAGGTAAACGTTCGTAACAAATTTCTGAAATCGGAACATAAAGGCAGTTCATAAACATTAGATAAAAATCCATCAGGCCATTCCATTAAATGTGAACAATCTGGTTTAGCCAATAGTCAGTTTGCAAGGACTGCTTATGCTTTTTCGTATTCAAACTTCGTCCACTTAGTTATCTTCTCCCATATTTCGGATTTACCACAGGTACAGCTGTATGTCAACTGAGCTCATTCCCCAATTGAACAAACCAAAAGTTAAATACTTAAAACCATTTCAAGTAATAGAAATCTTAGGTAATGTATTGCGTTTCCAATATAAGTTTAAAATAAATTCCACCTAGTGAATATTCAATCATATTCCATTGCTCTTTAAACTCGAGCTATGTATGTTTTGTGTTTTCCTTTATTCACTCATATATGTAGAACTAATCCACATCTCTACTTGAAAATCCCTGTACAGTATCTTGTAAATACTTGCTTAAAATCAAGTCAATTAGTTTGGGTAAACAAAAAATTCATTTAAAGTTGAAGAAGACACTGAGATGAGCCAATTCTGTTTTGTACTTTGTCATTTACAGATAACTATAATTACAGTCTAAAGATGGTATTTCATCAATTAAATAGCAGGAATATAAGATGTTATTTAGGAAATCACACGTCTGAAAGCTCCTCCTAAAATACCGAAAAAACTAGATTAATCAAAAGGGACTCTAATGCTACCTATGCCTACTATAATAACCAATCCAATAATCTGGTCCGAGTGTTTTTATTATTATTTAGCGAAAATTGCTGTATTTTTTATACTTTTTCCATAACAACTCCGTTTAATCTATCAAGGTTCGGAGTTCAATTGATCTCCAAGACAGCTGCCATCCAACACCTAGCTAAATATAAATTGTGAAGGTATAATTATTTGTAATCAAAAGACCACCTAATTTCCAAGACTCTGCAATAGACAGATCAGACACTAACCAACATAGCTTAGTCCAGGTCCTGAACAACAACTACCAATAAATATTTATTAGTACTCAAGAAAAGAACAAAATTCGTTCAGAGAGAGAGAGAGAGAGAGAACAAAAGGGACTTAAATAAACCACCAATAAATTTTCTTGCTCTTTTTTTTTTGAAACGAGATGTTCTTGCTCTTAACAGTAAAAATAATATGCACCTTTAAATCACACTTAATGTCAACCAACTTCATGATAGAATAAATACAAGTCAAATTCAAACCATCCAAAAAATATTTTGAGTGCACCTACTTGGGTAAATCGGGATCATCAAAATCATCTCCACCATCTCTTTTTTTTTTGAAACGAGATGGTCTTGCTCTTAACAGTAAAAATAATATGCACCTTTAAATCACACTTAATTTCAACCAACTTCAAGATAGAATAAATACAAGTCAAATTCAAACCATCCAAAAAATATTTTGAGTGCACCTACTTGGGTAAATCGGGATCATCAAAATCATCTCCGCCATCTCCTTCATGCTTAACCACTTGAAGTCTCTCATTCTGCCTTTTCTTCCACTCCTCCATTCTGTCTTTCCATGCAACTGTACCGTACCCATATACTGCCAAGTCTTTCTTAGGATCCATCGGTCGAGGTGGCACTGTAAAATCAACGCCAACAAATACATTCAGCCACACAAATCATAGGATGATTTTAATTCACAAGAACTACCTGCAATCGGAGCAAAAAAAACTTACAAGACATGGAATCAGTATACGGCACCGGATGCACTCGCTTTCCGCGACCCATAAATGGAGGAATGATGAGCGCATGCTTATCCGAGGAAATCCCGGCATCCTTCATGAATATATTTAATTTGACCATTAATAATTTAAAATTCACAACAGACAAAAAGTGCAACAGAAAAACAACATAAACCAACGTCAAACCAATTCACCTCTTGGTCATAGGTGAGGAGTGGGACATCTGGATTTAGGGGAGAGGACTCCATATCGTAGGGGACAGTGACCCCAGAAGCATTGCGTTGGTGACCGCGGCCAGTACTAAGGCGAGAAGAGAACGCGGCCTCTGCAAAGTGCTGATGATGATCGTTGCTCCCGTATTCGAACTCGTTATCCAAATCATCAAATTCTTCTTCTTCTTCATCACCGTCAACTCGGGGACTCCCTATAACATGAATAGGATGTTAACTTAATAGGCTATCGCCATAGTGTTATGAAACTAAAGAAATATGTAGAAAATTCAAGAAATCGGTTTTTTAGGAACTATCAAGGACTGATCTTCGGGATCATCTTAGCATCATTCATCAGTACATTCATATATAATGTCAGTGTTACAAAACTCCAATATATAGGGCCTCAATCCATGATTAAACTAAAGACAAGTGCAAACCAAGAGGTGGGGAGCAAAGAGAAGGTGGAGATCTAAGGTATAGACCGTTAACGTCAATGTGACAGACTGATAGTTAGGAGGACTAAAATGATTATGGTACATGATAGGAGACAGTAATTCAAAAAGATATAGGATTGTTGGATATCACGTAACATGATGTCTTCGACAGAGCTCAACAGGAAAAACAAATCATGTAGCCGACCCTGATCGATTGGGATAAATAATTGGGTTGGTTTAGTTTGGTTAGGAAATGACAATCAAGTTATTACCTTTGAGGCGCTTGTACCGGGTTTTGCACTGCGGGCATGCTTGATTTCCCTCTCTTCTTTCATACTCATAGCAAGCTCTGCAAACGGGGAATGCACATTCATTGCAGGCAACAAATGGCTCCCCATCAGCAGTAACCTCAATCTCATCTCCACAAATCTGGCAAATCTGCCCACTTAATTCCTTCACGGATGTCACCTGTTACACACAGACAATCAACAACATAAATCGGCATCAGATCTCTCAAAATTCTTCATGTCAATGAACCCAAGTGAGGACTCAAGTTGCATATCATGGAAAAAAGCAGCATATTGTGGAAAAAGTAAGCTCTGAAGCCTATGAAGTGAGGGAAATGTAGCAGTTAGTGAGGCATTTGCTTGAATCTAGAAAGTATGAGGCATTTAAACATACAGCAAGCAAAAGAACTATGCTTGAGAGCTAAATCTCAAATGAGTAGAAAGGGTTAGCTTTAGACCTGAAGAAAAAACTTGAATGGTTGGAAATGATTTGGAAAAACCCAGAAACAGGAAATCGATGCTTGAGAGCTAATAAGTCTCAGTCATTGACTTCAGACTTAATACTGGCCAGTAGCAATTAAGGATTAACTTCTCATTACAGAAGACATAGCCCAAGTATAGGTGCTACGGAGTAAATGGTGTCAAAATCAAAGCAAATCAAAGGGAGAAAAGCACGGGGGGAAATGTAACACAATTTATTCAATTGCTAAAAATCAAGAAATGGAGCTGAAAACAAGTTCAAGATCAAATTGAGAACATTAAGAAATATGAGATTTTGAGGGCACTTGAAAAACAAAACCCTATTATTATAAGAACTGAGAAGGGAGAAAATGGTGTCAAAAACCAAATCAAGAAAAAAATTAAGAAAAAGAGGCAATTTTTAGAACATCTGCATCTTCAATTGCTCAAGAATCAACTAATGGAGCTGAAAACAAGTTCCAGGGCTAATTGAGAAAATCAAGAAACGAGATTTCGAGGGCACTTCAAAAAACAAAACCCCATTACATTAACTGGAAAAAAGGGAAATGGCGTCACGAACCAAATCAAATCAGAGGTTTTAGAAAAGAAAAAAGGTGCAATTTTTTAAAAACATTTTCATCTTCAATTTGCTCTAAAAATGCACAAATTGAGTCCAAAATCAGTCAAGAGAAGGAAAATGCATTAAAATAACACACAAAGAGATTATTGTGAGAGAGAGGAGGGCGCTTACTCGTCCAATCTCATCTGCATTGATTAGAACAAACTCATTCCTGTTGTGTGAACCCGCAATGAGTCGTCCTTTGGTTTCCATCACAGCACCCACATACACACAGACTCCTCCCAATCTCCTTCAAATCACAGAGAGAGAGAGAGAGAGAGAAGGAAGAGAGAGAGAGAGAGAGAGAGAGAGAGAGAGAGAGAGAGAGGGGAAAGGAAGGCCTCACACAGATAGAAAGCACACAGCTTTTTTCCACCTTCTATTAAACACCCATCACAGGAAACACCAAACCCACATTAAAGAATGGCCCGAAAACGACACACAAACAGCACATACACGCCCTTATACGTATATCTCCATATAATAACAATATATTGTTAGCGAGAAGATGTTCGTATTAAAGAATTTCTGGGTGATTCCTTCCTTGAGGGAGAAAAACCCAGTTGGAGGGTAAAGGTTATTATTTGACCTCACTGTCAAACTGGGTGTGGAGTGAAAAAAAGTTCAGTAGGGTCTAGAGAGAGAGAGAGGTGTTTACAGGTGTAGAGAGAGAAAGCTTAACGCGTAAAGAAGAAGGGGACAGAGAGATCTGGTTGGATGGATCTCTCCGTGGATTTTGATGATCAGAAGAGGGGAGTGGGAATTTTGGGGGTTTTGTTTGGGTTGTGGGGACCAGTAATTTAGGTGAGGAAGGATAAGAAATGTAATTTGGTACGTAGTAGTAATTAAGGGGGTTTGGTTTTGTTTTATTATAGGAGTAAGTACCAAATTAACCTTGTTTTGTTATGTTGGATGGTGTGAACAGTTTTCTTGTTTATGGTAAATAAGTCGTCTTTCATCGTTTAGTGTTGTGAGTTGGTCAAAGGAGAGAGGAAGTAGTATTATATACGGGTAATTATTCAATGGTCTTGAGGAACTGTTATGTGGTGCTCCAATAGCCTTTTTCACCGCATATTTTTCACGGGATTCATGTGTAATACTGCATCTCGGTATCTCACATATGTGTAGTGTAAAAGGGTGTTGGGCACTGTGTGGTGGGCTATGGATAGCCTCTGAGTCCCCTCGTTAACTAAACTTCTCACTACCCCGCTAACTATAAAATATGGCAAAAAAAAGAAGTTATAAATTATCAAGATGTCTATGGTTAGAGTTATGTGATCGACGCCCACTTAGAATTTTGGCTTCGTACGAAGCCCGATTGTTATCTACTAGCTCTTTGTGGGGTGGTAAATACTATTGATTGGTCTCTTACAGAAACTAAAGCGAGTAAAAGATCTTTATAGTGACACCCAAAAAAAAATTGCTATAGTCAGTCACTCCCTCCTCCTCTAGACAATTACGGGTAGCCAAAACCTATGAGTAAATGGTTTCTTAAAGGGGCCGTCACAGATTTGAAGCCCTTAGAGTAGTTCTCAAGAGAGATTGTTATATATAGCTGTTCCTCCCATCCTTCACCATTTTTTTTATTAAGAGAAAATATATAATGCTAGAGTTTTAAAATTACACGCACAAAATATTAAGTAGTCCTTTACTACGTCCAAAAAAAGTGGTTACACATTGGTTGAGAGACATGACATTTTTCGATCTTGTCTTCTTCTTTTTAGCATTTTATTTCTTGTGCAAATTCTGTTTGAGTTTATTTCGTGAAAGTTTTGAGGGAAGTTACGATAGATGGAGTCAAAATTTTGAGGAAAAATTTATTAAAAATCGTGACGAGAGCGACAAGGGTTCGGAGAACCCAAGTGAACAAAGCATAATTAATGTTATCTACCTAAATAGTAAATACTAGTAATTATCAGGGGATTATCCAGTAATCACATCGCAATTCAATGCAACTAGATTGCACATGGTAATGGAAGATTTACTGTCCCTAAATTACCTTTGATCAACTTGTCCATGTGGCCTAATTAATGTTAGATCTTTGTCAGTATTATTACATTTCTGCTCGGAAAACTATTTTTCCTCAGATAAGACTTGCAAAAAATGGTTTAAAAAATAAACGATGGAACACATTTTAATAAAGAATAATAACCATACAACAGATTTAGTTTTTTATTGCAAATGTAGGTGGTGTTCCGCTAAACAATTTTTGGGCTTTTTCTTATTTTATTTTTATTCAATTTTTTTTGCAATTGTTAGTTTAGTGCCTCACTTTTTTGGATTTCCAAGTAAAAAATCATGACTTTTACCAAAATATTTTTGAAAGTATATAAGATAACACTCAAAAGCCCAAAAAACTAGCTTTATCTTGGGCATTTCAAAAAAGAATTTGAGTAAAAATCGTTATTTTTTATTTTTTCGATTCGTCTTGACGAGATGAACCAAAAAATCAAAAAAGTGAGACGTAAAACTAACACGAGAAATTTGATAGGGACAAAATAAGAAAAAGCCCAAAAAGCTTGACGGTAGTCTGTCTTAATTTTTTTTATTAGCTTTTTGGTTATTTTTTCAGTTCTTAGAACTATCTTGACAAGAAACTTCTTGAAAAATAAATAGTCCATAATTAAAAAACATTGGTAAAAAAACCAAGTCAACTTATACAAAGTTCGAATTTTATTCTTTTTTATCCGAATTTTTTTTTCAAGTTCGGTCAATTTTTTTTAAATTTATTTCGTCGAGTAAAAGTGTAAAAGTGTATGTATGTTGAAGGTAAAAATAAATAAATAAACTATAAAATAAACAAAAGACCACGAGAAGAGCCGGGAGGGTAGGGGGGCCGGGCCGGGCCCCGGAACGAAGAGCAAAGTGAGCAAGACGCTAACCATCACGTGGTTGGGGTGTCAGACGGGAATAATTCACCTTCTCGCGACTAATCAAGAACCTGTCCAGCTGTCCCAAGCAAGGTAATTTTTTTGCCGCGTTTACCAAAACGCCCCTCGGCTTTGTTCGCTTTAGGTAACCACCCCTGAGCTCTCTCTAGATGCAATTTTGTGTCGGAATTGTGTTTTTAAGTTGTGTTCTTGGACTTTATGTTTCGGAAAATAAAGAAAAGTCCCAAATACGCTAGAGTTATGTATATGTGCAAAATGCACATACATTCACATAATTTGGGAAGTTCACACATAGGTACATAGGCCCCAAGTAAATTGAGCTGCTCATGAATTATTCGAGACTTTATTAAAGTAAGGGCTTATTCGAGTTTGATTTGTTTACTAAATGAATTATATTTGAGCCTTAATCGTAAGAATATTTCACAATAGGGACGAATTCAAGTTTGATAGTACTCGGCTTGATTACCCTTGCAAACATAAATCGAGATGTAAATTATACTTTGGGGTAGAAATCCATAACTTCCTCTGGAGTATAAATATAAATAAATCAATATTCTTTCCGAAGAGTAGAGTATTCAAGAGATAAGTCTAAACAAGGAAAAATGTGACGGTGCCCCAAACTCATGTGCCATAGGCATTTGGCCCCTTTCAAACCCATGTTGGTAATTATTGATGAGTCAAGATCTTCTAATGTGATTTCTCATGTGACACATAATAGGATTCATCAAGGTCATGTTTTGCACAGTTCATTCTGTCAATCTTGCTGTGTTTAACGTTCATGCAAAAATCAAGGTTATCGCAGATGGGTAAAAACTTGGTCCAATCATATTTGTCTGAGAATAAATACACGATTAGAGTTTGGCAGTCTATTTCTTGCATGGATGTTGAAATACACTGAGACTTACAAAATGAACTGTTCATGGTTTTATCATACTATTGTTATTAATTATATTTGAATCTAATTATAAAATTATAAAATAAGCCAACAAGAAACGAGTCCTAATTTGACACGTTCTTTTTGGTAATTTTCTCTTTATTTTTACTAGATCTGAGTCAAGTTACTAAAATCTTATTGTTCGTGTTGATGAGAGCAATCGATAAAATATCGTTATACATATCAATTTTTTAAATAAAAAAAATCATATAAAATAACGGAAAAATATTTAAAAAGACAAGAGTCGAAAAGTCCGAGAAAAATTTGGCTAGCAGCGGTCCACCCTGTATTCCGAAGAGACAGCTTTTATTATCCCTCTGGAAAACAAGATTGAAAGCAACACAGAAAACGTGGTTGGTTGGATGGAGCTAGAGGTGCACGTCTAACACTTGATGTAAAAAGTGAAAAAAAAATGTATGGAGGAAGACTTAGACAACGATTGTTTCTAGCACCGACAGTTTTTCTGAAGTGCTTAATTAGTTTGCTCGTTCCAAATAGTAATACTAATATTTTTGTGGTGGTTGTGATCGTCAATCAATACATGTACTACGTAGTATTATTATATGGCTACTTTTAATCAAATGGAAAATGTTGGCAAAACCTCTGTCGTGGGTGGCCAATGGTTTGTGAATATGTCCGGACCCAATTGGGGCAAGTGTAACATGAATATTAATCAAGGATTTCAAGGTGTAGGCTCAAACTTATGATATAATTTATGTGTTCGGATCAGTTTTTCTCTCTCATCATGATAGGATGATTTTCATTAATAAAAGAGAATAAAAGTTTTTTAAAGATGATGATTATCGTTCCGCGGAAGATTCAATAAATAATCAGGAGGTCTAGCTTTCCAAGTATGAATGTCAGATTCTCGTAAACGCAAAGTTGCCAAAGTATGAGAAACTACGTTCACCGATCTACCGAATAAAAATAGAATCACAAATCCTAGCCAATCAACTCCTCGATGAATATCTTCGATGACAACTTCGACATCCATGGGGCAAGATTTTTTGCTACCCAAACTATGAATCGAAGAGGAAGTCGATCCAACCGATCTGATTTGTCATCGAACCACCATCGCCGCCAACGGACCGTCACCACCACCATTGCCGAAACCCCAAGCGGCGACTTGATGATGAAGGAGAGCCAAGATAAATGAAAAGGAAGGAATAACACAAAGAAACTCTCAGATATGAGATCGAGAGAGAAAATATCCTCATTGGACGGGAGAGATTATTGAAAGCGAGAAAAATAGACCATCTTATAGGGAAGAAAAACACCCCTCAAAGATAAACCCTCCCCTCCTGCCGCCACATTAAGGTGTTGAAAATCCTATGGAGAGGGAGGGAAATGAAGAGAGAAAACGAGCTAATTTCTACCATCTTTTTTTTCCTTCGTAATTTCTACGAAAAGTTCAAGTGAATGAGCTAGTATTTCATATAACTTCAAACTTATTTTCCATTACACCTCGTCCATTATTATTTTTATTTGTAATGCCTACAGCCACAATCACTCCTTCGCCGCCGCCGATACAACCATTATATTGTTGTCTCTATCATACTGTCGATCACGTTTGTCCCGAGTGATCAGACACGGTAATAGTGGGGAGGATGTAGGAGGCAGGATACTTTATTCCGATACATCCATTATATATTCCGTCTCGTTGTCTCTATTATGCCGTGGGCATTTGCCCCCAGCGACCAGACATGGTGGTAGTGGTGGGGAGGATGAAGCAAGTTGTTTGTGAAGGCAATTTTGGGGATCAATTTTCTAATGGTTTGGACTTTTGACTTTAGGCTAATTGAACCAAAATTTCATTCCAATGGACTGTCGGCAGAATCTAGATCTCCTTTTCTTCTGTGATAGGAGAATAAATGCATAAAGATGGCAGCAGCAAGAGCTTCATAAATGCAAATAACTTCTCAGTTACTAACTTACTACGGAGTAATAAACTAAACTAAGAAGTAATTGTACCTATCGCAAATTACAACCGTAAGACCAATACAAAAAGATGCGTGTAAGTTGGACTGGACACATGAGTTATCACTAATATTGTACGTGACATCTTTAATTTCTAAGAAAGATCTCATTATATTTGATGATCGAGTGTGCATAACGGACGATACTAACATTCTAACATATCATTTTCTTTGTTTAAAAATATATATTGCAAATTTGCAAATCATAGAATTTTGGTAATGTTTTTAACGAACTAATTAAAATCTTTGTCACAGCGCATGCGACGCACGTGGACTCATGAAATCTTTCTGCATTTAATTTGGACAGTCCTATATGAGGTACAAATTTTACCCTGTTTCTCACTCTGTATATCTATGTACCCACACAGGACCATGTAATCTGCCCCAAATTTTTTAGTCCAAAACACAGCACAATAACACCACTAAACAAATTAAATCAGTTTGAGAGAGAGAGAGAAAGAGAGGGAGAGAGGAAAGAGAACATCTCCAATCATGTCTAATACTGTATTAGGAATCCAAGAAAAATAAACTAGTACGTTAACAAATACTTGTCAACACCATGTGTGAGTACCGTAGGTTTGGTCTAATTGTCTTGGTCTGAAAATTAGAGGTTTATTCTTTTTCTATGGTCTTACGTTCGATTTTTATTGTCAGAAACTCTTAAGGACACGATCACCTCACCCACCCGTATATCCGAAAAGGGTTATAGAAATTAATCTGAGATACACGTAAGCTAACCCGAAACACGTTTCATTCAACAACAAAAACACCTTGATACTGTGTGTAGAAATGCATCACAAATATATACTTATATTTTTTTTTTTTCCAGCAAGATGTTATTGACAGCTAAGCAATAATGCTTTAAGTGGACCATCCGATGCTTCTTCTTCTACAGGTAGACTGTCCATTTACTTTGCATTTAATGTACTGCTGTCAGCATCCGAGGACTGTCAACATTGCTAAAATAATTTGTTGCAGAATTCCTTGACAATATTCGTGGGGTTTCACCATTTTTCCTTTTTATTATTCTTATTACATATTTTTTTTTATCAAAGCAGAAAAATAGCATATATATATAAATAAAAGGACACTATCGGTCCAAAGTACAAAATTCTTACATATATATGTAAGCATGACTTTTTTGCAATTTATACCCAAAAAAAAGAAAAGAAAAGGTGGTGGTGGGCAAGCAAAATTAAATGCAGTTCAGTATTTATCTTGAAATTTATCAATTTGGAGTAGAATTTTAGTGGCACATTGGCCGATGCTGTGAATGTTGGAGAGAAGAGGAAGGGCCATTAATTTGATTCGAAGTTAGTAGAGCAAAACCTTAAAATGTGGGCATGATTTTAATGTGGTACGAGTTTGAGTTATGAGATTAGATACTCCTGTATTTTTCTACTTTACATATGGGAGTATGACCAACTTTTTTATGATTTATAATCTCTTACGATGGACGAGTTTATTGGAGTAACTTTGGTCTTTAGAGCATCTCGAGCAGCCTCACCTCTTTCTTCAAATGGATGTTTTAGAGCATCTTCAATCAGAGCATGCCAAATCCGAGGTGAATGTTCAATATAAACTTTTGACAGCTTCCTCCATTCCAATAAAGATGCCTTTCCTTAGGTCAAGTCCACGTGTAATTGAAGATTGCTCCAAACATGCCAATTTTTGCATCAAGCTAGTGGCATGCCAATTTTTGAAAAATATAATCGTTTGAAAATTTTGGTTGTTTGAATTTGAGAAATGCAATTTGACATAAGGGTTGGAGAGGGATAGTTTGATGTCAAATAAAAAGAATTAGGTATAAGGGTTGGAAAGGAGGCTTTGATGTCAAATTAGAGATGCCAAAATGCCATATAAACTTTCAAAAAAAAATTGACATCTCCAATTTGAAATTAAGGGTTGGAGATGCTCTAGCCAAATTCCTCAAAATCCTAACCCAACAGCCTGAACACCCATAGCTTAAGTGTTTGTTTTAGGAAATTTCTGTTAGCGGAGCATTTGGGTGGCTAGCCATGTGGAAAACAAAATTTATTCTAGGCAAAATGCCTAGCGATTGTTGGAGATTCTCTTTAGTAGTCACATAATCATATCTCGCTATTCATATATTTTGGGACGTAAGGATATCGCGTAATTTTTATATTCTAATAATACATTAAAGTGAGAAAGAAATATCTCTCCCCATAAATGAGAGCCTTGTACCCCCATCAAGTTTGCTAGACACTACACGGTCTACACACACTCGCATTGTATTGTGTGTTCCTAGAATTTATCCTTGTGGACGAGATAGCAATCTTTTTGACTAAATAATCCGAGGGGATTATATTTTCGTCTTTATTCAAATATTTTTTTTTCATGCGTTAGTTTTTCGTCTATTTGTTGTGAATTATTAGTTCTTCTCGGCGAGATGAATCTAAGATGTAAAAATTTATGTTCAGAACAAATAATTTTTTAAAATAAAGACAAAAATCCAAAATTGAGTCTGTTTTGGATTATTTTTGGATTTATTAAAAATATTCAGCTTTAAACGAACCAATATAACCCACAAAAAATTGATGCAAAATTAATCCACAAAAAAATATTTAGATTTATCTTTTAGATTTCTCTCATTAAGACAAACCAATATAACTCACAAAAAATTGATGCAAAATTAACAAATACAATCTTTTTTTTGAATAAAGACAAAAAAAATCTGAAGAATTAATTAGCCAAAACAGGCCAGGGCTTAAGACCATTAATTAACTGCAAGGGTGGAAACATTTGGTGGCAAGTGGGATCACTTGATCCAGCTCAATTAAGAAAAATACCTAGATTTAATATAATTTGTATTGGTATTTTACAAATTTGAGCCCCCAAATATTAGACAACTGGTCCAAAGAGATCCTGAAATTTTTGTCCTTACGCTTGGTGATTAAAACTTTGTATGGCTCGAGGTACTTTGATCCTACTGTTAATAAATTCTGATTCCGCGCCGGTATTGGTGTTAAAAACGAAATACTATATACATACAAGAGATTAGTCAAAACAACATTCAACTCATCATCGTATGTATATTTACAAATATAGAAATAACTAATAGTAATGAAAACATGTTCTAACCCCTCTATCCTACAATCATGCATCAATAAAAGCAACTAAATTTGGGTAGGAGAATAAAAATGGAGTTAATTTGTAGTGATTATTCGTGTGCCCTGAAATGTACATAAACTAAGGGATGAATAAACAAATTGGATGAGTGGGGGGGACCATGCTAGAGGAATACTTCCTTCCTCATTCTAAGCTGACAGTTAGCTTTGGCACATCAATAGGAGATTAATATGTGCTAATTAATCACCACCTACAGGATTATCTCTCCATATTATAAGGAAATAAAAAGTCATTTACAAGAAGTGCAAGGTCGGCTAATTGATCACTTAACAAATCAATCAAAAGCCAATTGCGATTGTTAAGGCCACATGGTACATGTGAATAGCTTAGCAATGGCCACAGGGACGGATGGAAAATTTTCAACATCGGGTGGACGGACATCTCCATATAAAAAGTTTGCAAAGCATAAAATAGAAAGTATCAATTATTGTCAATACAAATTTTAATAGTGCAACCCCAAAATTTTATCATAAATATCTTTTGTCAATCTACTCAATTACAACAAGTATAAATTTAAATCGTAGCCCTAAGTACAACATTAATTTAAGTTTTTGACATCATCATGGGTTAAGATTTGACCTTTTAATTGTATGATTTACATTCAACATTAAAATTTATTTTGAAGATTGAGGAGAGAAGCCAAGAATAGAGAAAGATAAGAGGATAATGAGAGTGAGAAAGGGCAATCAATGTTTTTTTTTTGCTCTTAAAGATAGGACCAAATGAATCTCTTAAAATAACTAGGACTAATTCTTAAGTAATACTAGAAAGCACGACTATTATTGAAGAATCCCCTACAAGAAAGGATTCATTATATGTACCCATAGATGTATTCAATCTTGTTCTTCTATATACGTTTATTTTGAAAAACAAAATCTAAAACTCGTGTTAGATTGATTATAGATGCATACATTCAATCCGGACCGTCCAAAATACTTTTGAACGGTCAAATTGAGAGCGGTGGGGAGATCGGTAAATGTTGAATTGCAGTGGTTATATACGCGGATCACCATTTTTCTTGCTCCTTTATTCTTTTATATCATGCTGTATATAGGTGCATATATATAATTTAACCTTTTGGACGCTTCGCTTTCAATAAAAGTTAAAGGCAAAAGCAAAAGGGAAAGGATGAGATGTGGCTTTGCTATTAGAACTCTTTCACAACTCTTTTGGAGACCCACCGTCTCTTTTTCATTTTTCTTTTTTAAGATAAGAAATGCATCATCATAATATATAAAATTAAAGGGCCCCTCACCTCTCAAAGAGATAGTGCACTGCCATAGTGCCATGCCATGATTCACACAATATTTCTACTGATTCGGATGTTAGAAAAATAAAATTCAGCAGATAATATAAGTGGGCGCAGTGGTTGGCAATGTTAATGTATTTGAAAGTCATTCCATTAAAGGAAATGTATTTATTTGGTCCTATAATAAGTACAAATTATTAGGGGGCAAATTGCAAGGCTTGTCCAACATGATGCACCCTACAAAACTTACCATTTTGGGGGCAAATTGCAAGGCTTGTCTAACAGGATGCACCCTGCAAAACTTACTATTTTTGTGTGCTGTCTCAGACTAATGATTCAGTGAATCAATGGTTCACTACATTGTTTCTTTTCTTAATATAGTTAATTGTATGTGCGGGTTAGCTGCACACACCTCGATTAATTCCGGAGCCTAAAGTTAACGACCGTACAAATTCTCCAGTGATCCCGTAACTTGGAATGTTTGGCTTCCGCAGAGTTCAAAACCTCTTGGAGGACGAACACTTTAGCTTTCTCGTGCCCATTTGGTGAAATCCCTTGAGTTAGTGGTTCACCCAATGGTTAATAATTTATGGGTCGTTAAAGCAAATATAACATAAGAGAATGAATTTTGTCCCGTGCCGGTGGACAAGGGGGGGTTTTCGCCACCCCCAGTGTGGGCTCCCACCGCACAGTTTTTTTGGATAATTCGAATCGTGAATCTTGTAGGGCCCGCAAAATAATATATCCATGCAAAAAACCAGCTTGTTCGGACATTGATAGATGTGTCAAAAGTTGAGTTTTAAACGGAAATATGGACAGCACGGAGCTGTCAACTGTTTTTTAAGTTAAACTGTCCACGGTCGTCCATTATTTCGTCCTAAACTCAATTTTTGACATACCTATCGATATTCGGTTAAGCTGATATTTCGCGTGAATACATTATTTTGCGAGCCTTATATGATGAACTGTTCGGATTACCCAAAAAAAAAAAAACAACAGAAGAGGCCCACGGGGGTGACGAAAAACACCCTTTTCCTCCGCCTCCGGAAAGAATGTTTTCTGACGTAATTGTTGGATCTAAAATCCTAAATAAACAACTGCTCGTCAACTGCCACAACTTCTAGCCCAATAAACCATTAGTACTAGCCTAATCATGAGCTTAGTAATCGGTTATATCTCAACTTATATTGGCCAAATTCTAATGTCGTTACATTTATCACCGTTATTGAAGAAATTATGGAAAATTTCAGAACGGGATTTAAAGGGTACACTCGAGAAATCAGAAAAAAAAAATGACGAGGAAGAACACCAGAACAGTTTTTTTATTAAACTGTTCAATAAAAAAAATGCTCAAATCAAGCCATTCTCGGTCTTTTTTTTTTCTTCTGATTTCTCGAGGGTATCTATAAAATCACATTCTGAACATATTAAGCGATTTGGATCATTGAAATTCGATCGGAACGCTATTTAACGGAGTCTTTAACGAAATCCGTTAGTCATTTGGACGGAAGGGGTCATTTTGATAAATGGAATATGACGTTAAGAGTAAAATTGATTTTTTTGAAAGTTTGGAAGTCTAATTAAAATTTAGAGTAAAGGTTGGAGGGTATTTTAAAATTTTCCCTCGAAATTTATTGATCCTGATAAGATTGAATTGGCTAGTGGAATGTGCAAGTCACCCTGAGCTTTAAGTTCGTGAAGTTCCAAAATTATAAAAGCTGGAGGAAAAAATTGTACCCTTGCACAAAATCGTTGAATGTTTAGCTACTTTTCGACAAAAACAACAATTTCCTTATCTCGCTGAAGAAGTTTCTCAATCTTGTATGAAAGATTCTTGCATACAAGATTGAGAAAATGTAATAGGCGAAAAAATGTAGAGAATGAAAGGTGAGGTCTCATATTATGTTCATGAGCTTGCCAAGCTAAACGCCATCATGTTAACCCAAGCGTGGCACGAATTTCCAAACAAACAATAGAAAGTAATTGTCTTATATTGTTCTGGACGAGTTTGAACGAGCCAAGCTCGAGCAATTTGTTTTGTTTAGCCGGGCGCCCTACATGTGATTCCTAATTAGAATTGAGATTAAACTCGATACTTATAATGTGATTTATGACCATCAGCCATCAGCATATAATTCGTTCTCAACAAAAAAAAAAAATGGCTATGTTTTTTTTAGAATAGACGGTTAAGTAAGGAAATTAATCACCCCTTCATGTTGTTCTGCATTTCAATAACACATTATGATTAAATAATTTTTTCCCTCTTTAAAAA
>CM033802.1:1643212-1716435 GCA_019656835.1 Rhododendron ovatum | reverse complement strand
CAAAAAAAAAAAAAGGAGAGGTAAACGTTCGTAACAAATTTCTGAAATCGGAACATAAAGGCAGTTCATAAACATTAGATAAAAATCCATCAGGCCATTCCATTAAATGTGAACAATCTGGTTTAGCCAATAGTCAGTTTGCAAGGACTGCTTATGCTTTTTCGTATTCAAACTTCGTCCACTTAGTTATCTTCTCCCATATTTCGGATTTACCACAGGTACAGCTGTATGTCAACTGAGCTCATTCCCCAATTGAACAAACCAAAAGTTAAATACTTAAAACCATTTCAAGTAATAGAAATCTTAGGTAATGTATTGCGTTTCCAATATAAGTTTAAAATAAATTCCACCTAGTGAATATTCAATCATATTCCATTGCTCTTTAAACTCGAGCTATGTATGTTTTGTGTTTTCCTTTATTCACTCATATATGTAGAACTAATCCACATCTCTACTTGAAAATCCCTGTACAGTATCTTGTAAATACTTGCTTAAAATCAAGTCAATTAGTTTGGGTAAACAAAAAATTCATTTAAAGTTGAAGAAGACACTGAGATGAGCCAATTCTGTTTTGTACTTTGTCATTTACAGATAACTATAATTACAGTCTAAAGATGGTATTTCATCAATTAAATAGCAGGAATATAAGATGTTATTTAGGAAATCACACGTCTGAAAGCTCCTCCTAAAATACCGAAAAAACTAGATTAATCAAAAGGGACTCTAATGCTACCTATGCCTACTATAATAACCAATCCAATAATCTGGTCCGAGTGTTTTTATTATTATTTAGCGAAATTGCTGTATTTTTTATACTTTTTCCATAACAACTCCGTTTAATCTATCAAGGTTCGGAGTTCAATTGATCTCCAAGACAGCTGCCATCCAACACCTAGCTAAATATAAATTGTGAAGGTATAATTATTTGTAATCAAAAGACCACCTAATTTCCAAGACTCTGCAATAGACAGATCAGACACTAACCAACATAGCTTAGTCCAGGTCCTGAACAACAACTACCAATAAATATTTATTAGTACTCAAGAAAAGAACAAAATTCGTTCAGAGAGAGAGAGAGAGAGAGAACAAAAGGGACTTAAATAAACCACCAATAAATTTTCTTGCTCTTTTTTTTTTGAAACGAGATGTTCTTGCTCTTAACAGTAAAAATAATATGCACCTTTAAATCACACTTAATGTCAACCAACTTCATGATAGAATAAATACAAGTCAAATTCAAACCATCCAAAAAATATTTTGAGTGCACCTACTTGGGTAAATCGGGATCATCAAAATCATCTCCACCATCTCTTTTTTTTTTGAAACGAGATGGTCTTGCTCTTAACAGTAAAAATAATATGCACCTTTAAATCACACTTAATTTCAACCAACTTCAAGATAGAATAAATACAAGTCAAATTCAAACCATCCAAAAAATATTTTGAGTGCACCTACTTGGGTAAATCGGGATCATCAAAATCATCTCCGCCATCTCCTTCATGCTTAACCACTTGAAGTCTCTCATTCTGCCTTTTCTTCCACTCCTCCATTCTGTCTTTCCATGCAACTGTACCGTACCCATATACTGCCAAGTCTTTCTTAGGATCCATCGGTCGAGGTGGCACTGTAAAATCAACGCCAACAAATACATTCAGCCACACAAATCATAGGATGATTTTAATTCACAAGAACTACCTGCAATCGGAGCAAAAAAAACTTACAAGACATGGAATCAGTATACGGCACCGGATGCACTCGCTTTCCGCGACCCATAAATGGAGGAATGATGAGCGCATGCTTATCCGAGGAAATCCCGGCATCCTTCATGAATATATTTAATTTGACCATTAATAATTTAAAATTCACAACAGACAAAAAGTGCAACAGAAAAACAACATAAACCAACGTCAAACCAATTCACCTCTTGGTCATAGGTGAGGAGTGGGACATCTGGATTTAGGGGAGAGGACTCCATATCGTAGGGGACAGTGACCCCAGAAGCATTGCGTTGGTGACCGCGGCCAGTACTAAGGCGAGAAGAGAACGCGGCCTCTGCAAAGTGCTGATGATGATCGTTGCTCCCGTATTCGAACTCGTTATCCAAATCATCAAATTCTTCTTCTTCTTCATCACCGTCAACTCGGGGACTCCCTATAACATGAATAGGATGTTAACTTAATAGGCTATCGCCATAGTGTTATGAAACTAAAGAAATATGTAGAAAATTCAAGAAATCGGTTTTTTAGGAACTATCAAGGACTGATCTTCGG
The DNA here is from genome assembly GCA_019656835.1 of Rhododendron ovatum. NCBI lineage: Eukaryota > Viridiplantae > Streptophyta > Magnoliopsida > Ericales > Ericaceae > Rhododendron > Rhododendron ovatum. Next base: position 1,714,165 of record CM033802.1, on the reverse strand, counting down.
GATCATCTTAGCATCATTCATCAGTACATTCATATATAATGTCAGTGTTACAAAACTCCAATATATGGGCCTCAATCCATGATTAAACTAAAGACAAGTGCAAACCAAGAGGTGGGGAGCAAAGAGAAGGTGGAGATCTAAGGTATAGACCGTTAACGTCAATGTGACAGACTGATAGTTAGGAGGACTAAAATGATTATGGTACATGATAGGAGACAGTAATTCAAAAAGATATAGGATTGTTGGATATCACGTAACATGATGTCTTCGACAGAGCTCAACAGGAAAAACAAATCATGTAGCCGACCCTGATCGATTGGGATAAATAATTGGGTTGGTTTAGTTTGGTTAGGAAATGACAATCAAGTTATTACCTTTGAGGCGCTTGTACCGGGTTTTGCACTGCGGGCATGCTTGATTTCCCTCTCTTCTTTCATACTCATAGCAAGCTCTGCAAACGGGGAATGCACATTCATTGCAGGCAACAAATGGCTCCCCATCAGCAGTAACCTCAATCTCATCTCCACAAATCTGGCAAATCTGCCCACTTAATTCCTTCACGGATGTCACCTGTTACACACAGACAATCAACAACATAAATCGGCATCAGATCTCTCAAAATTCTTCATGTCAATGAACCCAAGTGAGGACTCAAGTTGCATATCATGGAAAAAAGCAGCATATTGTGGAAAAAGTAAGCTCTGAAGCCTATGAAGTGAGGGAAATGTAGCAGTTAGTGAGGCATTTGCTTGAATCTAGAAAGTATGAGGCATTTAAACATACAGCAAGCAAAAGAACTATGCTTGAGAGCTAAATCTCAAATGAGTAGAAAAGGGTTAGCTTTAGACCTGAAGAAAAAACTTGAATGGTTGGAAATGATTTGGAAAAACCCAGAAACAGGAAATCGATGCTTGAGAGCTAATAAGTCTCAGTCATTGACTTCAGACTTAATACTGGCCAGTAGCAATTAAGGATTAACTTCTCATTACAGAAGACATAGCCCAAGTATAGGTGCTACGGAGTAAATGGTGTCAAAATCAAAGCAAATCAAAGGGAGAAAAGCACGGGGGGAAATGTAACACAATTTATTCAATTGCTAAAAATCAAGAAATGGAGCTGAAAACAAGTTCAAGATCAAATTGAGAACATTAAGAAATATGAGATTTTGAGGGCACTTGAAAAACAAAACCCTATTATTATAAGAACTGAGAAGGGAGAAAATGGTGTCAAAAACCAAATCAAGAAAAAAATTAAGAAAAAGAGGCAATTTTTAGAACATCTGCATCTTCAATTGCTCAAGAATCAACTAATGGAGCTGAAAACAAGTTCCAGGGCTAATTGAGAAAATCAAGAAACGAGATTTCGAGGGCACTTCAAAAAACAAAACCCCATTACATTAACTGGAAAAAAGGGAAATGGCGTCACGAACCAAATCAAATCAGAGGTTTTAGAAAAGAAAAAAGGTGCAATTTTTTAAAAACATTTTCATCTTCAATTTGCTCTAAAAATGCACAAATTGAGTCCAAAATCAGTCAAGAGAAGGAAAATGCATTAAAATAACACACAAAGAGATTATTGTGAGAGAGAGGAGGGCGCTTACTCGTCCAATCTCATCTGCATTGATTAGAACAAACTCATTCCTGTTGTGTGAACCCGCAATGAGTCGTCCTTTGGTTTCCATCACAGCACCCACATACACACAGACTCCTCCCAATCTCCTTCAAATCAGAGAGAGAGAGAGAGAGAGAGAGAGAGAGAGAGGAAAGGAAGGCCTCACACAGATAGAAAGCACACAGCTTTTTTCCACCTTCTATTAAACACCCATCACAGGAAACACCAAACCCACATTAAAGAATGGCCCGAAAACGACACACAAACAGCACATACACGCCCTTATACGTATATCTCCATATAATAACAATATATTGTTAGCGAGAAGATGTTCGTATTAAAGAATTTCTGGGTGATTCCTTCCTTGAGGGAGAAAAACCCAGTTGGAGGGTAAAGGTTATTATTTGACCTCACTGTCAAACTGGGTGTGGAGTGAAAAAAAGTTCAGTAGGGTCTAGAGAGAGAGAGAGGTGTTTACAGGTGTAGAGAGAGAAAGCTTAACGCGTAAAGAAGAAGGGGACAGAGAGATCTGGTTGGATGGATCTCTCCGTGGATTTTGATGATCAGAAGAGGGGAGTGGGAATTTTGGGGGTTTTGTTTGGGTTGTGGGGACCAGTAATTTAGGTGAGGAAGGATAAGAAATGTAATTTGGTACGTAGTAGTAATTAAGGGGGTTTGGTTTTGTTTTATTATAGGAGTAAGTACCAAATTAACCTTGTTTTGTTATGTTGGATGGTGTGAACAGTTTTCTTGTTTATGGTAAATAAGTCGTCTTTCATCGTTTAGTGTTGTGAGTTGGTCAAAGGAGAGAGGAAGTAGTATTATATACGGGTAATTATTCAATGGTCTTGAGGAACTGTTATGTGGTGCTCCAATAGCCTTTTTCACCGCATATTTTTCACGGGATTCATGTGTAATACTGCATCTCGGTATCTCACATATGTGTAGTGTAAAAGGGTGTTGGGCACTGTGTGGTGGGCTATGGATAGCCTCTGAGTCCCCTCGTTAACTAAACTTCTCACTACCCCGCTAACTATAAAATATGGCAAAAAAAAGAAGTTATAAATTATCAAGATGTCTATGGTTAGAGTTATGTGATCGACGCCCACTTAGAATTTTGGCTTCGTACGAAGCCCGATTGTTATCTACTAGCTCTTTGTGGGGTGGTAAATACTATTGATTGGTCTCTTACAGAAACTAAAGCGAGTAAAAGATCTTTATAGTGACACCCAAAAAAAAATTGCTATAGTCAGTCACTCCCTCCTCCTCTAGACAATTACGGGTAGCCAAAACCTATGAGTAAATGGTTTCTTAAAGGGGCCGTCACAGATTTGAAGCCCTTAGAGTAGTTCTCAAGAGAGATTGTTATATATAGCTGTTCCTCCCATCCTTCACCATTTTTTTTATTAAGAGAAAATATATAATGCTAGAGTTTTAAAATTACACGCACAAAATATTAAGTAGTCCTTTACTACGTCCAAAAAAAGTGGTTACACATTGGTTGAGAGACATGACATTTTTCGATCTTGTCTTCTTCTTTTTAGCATTTTATTTCTTGTGCAAATTCTGTTTGAGTTTATTTCGTGAAAGTTTTGAGGGAAGTTACGATAGATGGAGTCAAAATTTTGAGGAAAAATTTATTAAAAATCGTGACGAGAGCGACAAGGGTTCGGAGAACCCAAGTGAACAAAGCATAATTAATGTTATCTACCTAAATAGTAAATACTAGTAATTATCAGGGGATTATCCAGTAATCACATCGCAATTCAATGCAACTAGATTGCACATGGTAATGGAAGATTTACTGTCCCTAAATTACCTTTGATCAACTTGTCCATGTGGCCTAATTAATGTTAGATCTTTGTCAGTATTATTACATTTCTGCTCGGAAAACTATTTTTCCTCAGATAAGACTTGCAAAAAATGGTTTAAAAAATAAACGATGGAACACATTTTAATAAAGAATAATAACCATACAACAGATTTAGTTTTTTATTGCAAATGTAGGTGGTGTTCCGCTAAACAATTTTTGGGCTTTTTCTTATTTTATTTTTATTCAATTTTTTTTGCAATTGTTAGTTTAGTGCCTCACTTTTTTGGATTTCCAAGTAAAAAATCATGACTTTTACCAAAATATTTTTGAAAGTATATAAGATAACACTCAAAAGCCCAAAAAACTAGCTTTATCTTGGGCATTTCAAAAAAGAATTTGAGTAAAAATCGTTATTTTTTATTTTTTCGATTCGTCTTGACGAGATGAACCAAAAAATCAAAAAAGTGAGACGTAAAACTAACACGAGAAATTTGATAGGGACAAAATAAGAAAAAGTCCAAAAAGCTTGACGGTAGTCTGTCTTAATTTTTTTTATTAGCTTTTTGGTTATTTTTTCAGTTCTTAGAACTATCTTGACAAGAAACTTCTTGAAAAATAAATAGTCCCTAATTAAAAAACATTGGTAAAAAAAACAAGTCAACATATACAAAGTTCGAATTTTATTCTTTTTTTCCAAATTTTTTTTCAAGTTCGGTCAATTTTTTTTAAATTTATTTCGTCGAGCAAAACTGTAAAAGTGTATGCATGTTGAAGGTAAAAATAAATAAATAAACTATAAAATAAACAAAAGACCACGAGAAGAGCCGGGAGGGCCCGGCCCCCGGAACGAAGAGCAAAGTGAGCAAGACGCTAACCATCACGTGGTTGGGGTGTCAGACGGGAATAATTCAACTTCTCGCGACTAATCAAGAACCTGTCCAACTGTCCCAAGCAAGGTAATTTTTTTTGCCGCGTTTACCAAAACGCCCCTCGGCTTTGTTCGCTTTAGGTAACCACCCCTGAGCTCTCTCTAGATGCAATTTTGTGTCGGAATTGTGTTTTTAAGTTGTGTTCTTGGACTTTATGTTTCGGAAAATAAAGAAAAGTCCCAAATACGCTAGAGTTATGTATATGTGCAAAATGCACATACATTCACATAATTTGGGAAGTTCACACATAGGTACATAGGCCCCAAGTAAATTGAGCTGCTCATGAATTATTCGAGACTTTATTAAAGTAAGGGCTTATTCGAGTTTGATTTGTTTACTAAATGAATTATATTTGAGCCTTAATCGTAAGAATATTTCACAATAGGGACGAATTCAAGTTTGATAGTACTCGGCTTGATTACCCTTGCAAACATAAATCGAGATGTAAATTATACTTTGGGGTAGAAATCCATAACTTCCTCTGGAGTATAAATATAAATAAATCAATATTCTTTCCGAAGAGTAGAGTATTCAAGAGATAAGTCTAAACAAGGAAAAATGTGACGGTGCCCCAAACTCATGTGCCATAGGCATTTGGCCCCTTTCAAACCCATGTTGGTAATTATTGATGAGTCAAGATCTTCTAATGTGATTTCTCATGTGACACATAATAGGATTCATCAAGGTCATGTTTTGCACAGTTCATTCTGTCAATCTTGCTGTGTTTAACGTTCATGCAAAAATCAAGGTTATCGCAGATGGGTAAAAACTTGGTCCAATCATATTTGTCTGAGAATAAATACACGATTAGAGTTTGGCAGTCTATTTCTTGCATGGATGTTGAAATACACTGAGACTTACAAAATGAACTGTTCATGGTTTTATCATACTATTGTTATTAATTATATTTGAATCTAATTATAAAATTATAAAATAAGCCAACAAGAAACGAGTCCTAATTTGACACGTTCTTTTTGGTAATTTTCTCTTTATTTTTACTAGATCTGAGTCAAGTTACTAAAATCTTATTGTTCGTGTTGATGAGAGCAATCGATAAAATATCGTTATACATATCAATTTTTTAAATAAAAAAAATCATATAAAATAACGGAAAAATATTTAAAAAGACAAGAGTCGAAAAGTCCGAGAAAAATTTGGCTAGCAGCGGTCCACCCTGTATTCCGAAGAGACAGCTTTTATTATCCCTCTGGAAAACAAGATTGAAAGCAACACAGAAAACGTGGTTGGTTGGATGGAGCTAGAGGTGCACGTCTAACACTTGATGTAAAAAGTGAAAAAAAAAATGTATGGAGGAAGACTTAGACAACGATTGTTTCTAGCACCGACAGTTTTTCTGAAGTGCTTAATTAGTTTGCTCGTTCCAAATAGTAATACTAATATTTTTGTGGTGGTTGTGATCGTCAATCAATACATGTACTACGTAGTATTATTATATGGCTACTTTTAATCAAATGGAAAATGTTGGCAAAACCTCTGTCGTGGGTGGCCAATGGTTTGTGAATATGTCCGGACCCAATTGGGGCAAGTGTAACATGAATATTAATCAAGGATTTCAAGGTGTAGGCTCAAACTTATGATATAATTTATGTGTTCGGATCAGTTTTTCTCTCTCATCATGATAGGATGATTTTCATTAATAAAAGAGAATAAAAGTTTTTTAAAGATGATGATTATCGTTCCGCGGAAGATTCAATAAATAATCAGGAGGTCTAGCTTTCCAAGTATGAATGTCAGATTCTCGTAAACGCAAAGTTGCCAAAGTATGAGAAACTACGTTCACCGATCTACCGAATAAAAATAGAATCACAAATCCTAGCCAATCAACTCCTCGATGAATATCTTCGATGACAACTTCGACATCCATGGGGCAAGATTTTTTGCTACCCAAACTATGAATCGAAGAGGAAGTCGATCCAACCGATCTGATTTGTCATCGAACCACCATCGCCGCCAACGGACCGTCACCACCACCATTGCCGAAACCCCAAGCGGCGACTTGATGATGAAGGAGAGCCAAGATAAATGAAAAGGAAGGAATAACACAAAGAAACTCTCAGATATGAGATCGAGAGAGAAAATATCCTCATTGGACGGGAGAGATTATTGAAAGCGAGAAAAATAGACCATCTTATAGGGAAGAAAAACACCCCTCAAAGATAAACCCTCCCCTCCTGCCGCCACATTAAGGTGTTGAAAATCCTATGGAGAGGGAGGGAAATGAAGAGAGAAAACGAGCTAATTTCTACCATCTTTTTTTTCCTTCGTAATTTCTACGAAAAGTTCAAGTGAATGAGCTAGTATTTCATATAACTTCAAACTTATTTTCCATTACACCTCGTCCATTATTATTTTTATTTGTAATGCCTACAGCCACAATCACTCCTTCGCCGCCGCCGATACAACCATTATATTGTTGTCTCTATCATACTGTCGATCACGTTTGTCCCGAGTGATCAGACACGGTAATAGTGGGGAGGATGTAGGAGGCAGGATACTTTATTCCGATACATCCATTATATATTCCGTCTCGTTGTCTCTATTATGCCGTGGGCATTTGCCCCCAGCGACCAGACATGGTGGTAGTGGTGGGGAGGATGAAGCAAGTTGTTTGTGAAGGCAATTTTGGGGATCAATTTTCTAATGGTTTGGACTTTTGACTTTAGGCTAATTGAACCAAAATTTCATTCCAATGGACTGTCGGCAGAATCTAGATCTCCTTTTCTTCTGTGATAGGAGAATAAATGCATAAAGATGGCAGCAGCAAGAGCTTCATAAATGCAAATAACTTCTCAGTTACTAACTTACTACGGAGTAATAAACTAAACTAAGAAGTAATTGTACCTATCGCAAATTACAACCGTAAGACCAATACAAAAAGATGCGTGTAAGTTGGACTGGACACATGAGTTATCACTAATATTGTACGTGACATCTTTAATTTCTAAGAAAGATCTCATTATATTTGATGATCGAGTGTGCATAACGGACGATACTAACATTCTAACATATCATTTTCTTTGTTTAAAAATATATATTGCAAATTTGCAAATCATAGAATTTTGGTAATGTTTTTAACGAACTAATTAAAATCTTTGTCACAGCGCATGCGACGCACGTGGACTCATGAAATCTTTCTGCATTTAATTTGGACAGTCCTATATGAGGTACAAATTTTACCCTGTTTCTCACTCTGTATATCTATGTACCCACACAGGACCATGTAATCTGCCCCAAATTTTTTAGTCCAAAACACAGCACAATAACACCACTAAACAAATTAAATCAGTTTGAGAGAGAGAGAGAAAGAGAGGGAGAGAGGAAAGAGAACATCTCCAATCATGTCTAATACTGTATTAGGAATCCAAGAAAAATAAACTAGTACGTTAACAAATACTTGTCAACACCATGTGTGAGTACCGTAGGTTTGGTCTAATTGTCTTGGTCTGAAAATTAGAGGTTTATTCTTTTTCTATGGTCTTACGTTCGATTTTTATTGTCAGAAACTCTTAAGGACACGATCACCTCACCCACCCGTATATCCGAAAAGGGTTATAGAAATTAATCTGAGATACACGTAAGCTAACCCGAAACACGTTTCATTCAACAACAAAAACACCTTGATACTGTGTGTAGAAATGCATCACAAATATATACTTATATTTTTTTTTTTCCAGCAAGATGTTATTGACAGCTAAGCAATAATGCTTTAAGTGGACCATCCGATGCTTCTTCTTCTACAGGTAGACTGTCCATTTACTTTGCATTTAATGTACTGCTGTCAGCATCCGAGGACTGTCAACATTGCTAAAATAATTTGTTGCAGAATTCCTTGACAATATTCGTGGGGTTTCACCATTTTTCCTTTTTATTATTCTTATTACATATTTTTTTTTATCAAAGCAGAAAAATAGCATATATATATAAATAAAAGGACACTATCGGTCCAAAGTACAAAATTCTTACATATATATGTAAGCATGACTTTTTTGCAATTTATACCCAAAAAAAAGAAAAGAAAAGGTGGTGGTGGGCAAGCAAAATTAAATGCAGTTCAGTATTTATCTTGAAATTTATCAATTTGGAGTAGAATTTTAGTGGCACATTGGCCGATGCTGTGAATGTTGGAGAGAAGAGGAAGGGCCATTAATTTGATTCGAAGTTAGTAGAGCAAAACCTTAAAATGTGGGCATGATTTTAATGTGGTACGAGTTTGAGTTATGAGATTAGATACTCCTGTATTTTTCTACTTTACATATGGGAGTATGACCAACTTTTTTATGATTTATAATCTCTTACGATGGACGAGTTTATTGGAGTAACTTTGGTCTTTAGAGCATCTCGAGCAGCCTCACCTCTTTCTTCAAATGGATGTTTTAGAGCATCTTCAATCAGAGCATGCCAAATCCGAGGTGAATGTTCAATATAAACTTTTGACAGCTTCCTCCATTCCAATAAAGATGCCTTTCCTTAGGTCAAGTCCACGTGTAATTGAAGATTGCTCCAAACATGCCAATTTTTGCATCAAGCTAGTGGCATGCCAATTTTTGAAAAATATAATCGTTTGAAAATTTTGGTTGTTTGAATTTGAGAAATGCAATTTGACATAAGGGTTGGAGAGGGATAGTTTGATGTCAAATAAAAAGAATTAGGTATAAGGGTTGGAAAGGAGGCTTTGATGTCAAATTAGAGATGCCAAAATGCCATATAAACTTTCAAAAAAAAATTGACATCTCCAATTTGAAATTAAGGGTTGGAGATGCTCTAGCCAAATTCCTCAAAATCCTAACCCAACAGCCTGAACACCCATAGCTTAAGTGTTTGTTTTAGGAAATTTCTGTTAGCGGAGCATTTGGGTGGCTAGCCATGTGGAAAACAAAATTTATTCTAGGCAAAATGCCTAGCGATTGTTGGAGATTCTCTTTAGTAGTCACATAATCATATCTCGCTATTCATATATTTTGGGACGTAAGGATATCGCGTAATTTTTATATTCTAATAATACATTAAAGTGAGAAAGAAATATCTCTCCCCATAAATGAGAGCCTTGTACCCCCATCAAGTTTGCTAGACACTACACGGTCTACACACACTCGCATTGTATTGTGTGTTCCTAGAATTTATCCTTGTGGACGAGATAGCAATCTTTTTGACTAAATAATCCGAGGGGATTATATTTTCGTCTTTATTCAAATATTTTTTTTCATGCGTTAGTTTTTCGTCTATTTGTTGTGAATTATTAGTTCTTCTCGGCGAGATGAATCTAAGATGTAAAAATTTATGTTCAGAACAAATAATTTTTTAAAATAAAGACAAAAATCCAAAATTGAGTCTGTTTTGGATTATTTTTGGATTTATTAAAAATATTCAGCTTTAAACGAACCAATATAACCCACAAAAAATTGATGCAAAATTAATCCACAAAAAAATATTTAGATTTATCTTTTAGATTTCTCTCATTAAGACAAACCAATATAACTCACAAAAAATTGATGCAAAATTAACAAATACAATCTTTTTTTTGAATAAAGACAAAAAAAATCTGAAGAATTAATTAGCCAAAACAGGCCAGGGCTTAAGACCATTAATTAACTGCAAGGGTGGAAACATTTGGTGGCAAGTGGGATCACTTGATCCAGCTCAATTAAGAAAAATACCTAGATTTAATATAATTTGTATTGGTATTTTACAAATTTGAGCCCCCAAATATTAGACAACTGGTCCAAAGAGATCCTGAAATTTTTGTCCTTACGCTTGGTGATTAAAACTTTGTATGGCTCGAGGTACTTTGATCCTACTGTTAATAAATTCTGATTCCGCGCCGGTATTGGTGTTAAAAACGAAATACTATATACATACAAGAGATTAGTCAAAACAACATTCAACTCATCATCGTATGTATATTTACAAATATAGAAATAACTAATAGTAATGAAAACATGTTCTAACCCCTCTATCCTACAATCATGCATCAATAAAAGCAACTAAATTTGGGTAGGAGAATAAAAATGGAGTTAATTTGTAGTGATTATTCGTGTGCCCTGAAATGTACATAAACTAAGGGATGAATAAACAAATTGGATGAGTGGGGGGGACCATGCTAGAGGAATACTTCCTTCCTCATTCTAAGCTGACAGTTAGCTTTGGCACATCAATAGGAGATTAATATGTGCTAATTAATCACCACCTACAGGATTATCTCTCCATATTATAAGGAAATAAAAAGTCATTTACAAGAAGTGCAAGGTCGGCTAATTGATCACTTAACAAATCAATCAAAAGCCAATTGCGATTGTTAAGGCCACATGGTACATGTGAATAGCTTAGCAATGGCCACAGGGACGGATGGAAAATTTTCAACATCGGGTGGACGGACATCTCCATATAAAAAGTTTGCAAAGCATAAAATAGAAAGTATCAATTATTGTCAATACAAATTTTAATAGTGCAACCCCAAAATTTTATCATAAATATCTTTTGTCAATCTACTCAATTACAACAAGTATAAATTTAAATCGTAGCCCTAAGTACAACATTAATTTAAGTTTTTGACATCATCATGGGTTAAGATTTGACCTTTTAATTGTATGATTTACATTCAACATTAAAATTTATTTTGAAGATTGAGGAGAGAAGCCAAGAATAGAGAAAGATAAGAGGATAATGAGAGTGAGAAAGGGCAATCAATGTTTTTTTTTGCTCTTAAAGATAGGACCAAATGAATCTCTTAAAATAACTAGGACTAATTCTTAAGTAATACTAGAAAGCACGACTATTATTGAAGAATCCCCTACAAGAAAGGATTCATTATATGTACCCATAGATGTATTCAATCTTGTTCTTCTATATACGTTTATTTTGAAAAACAAAATCTAAAACTCGTGTTAGATTGATTATAGATGCATACATTCAATCCGGACCGTCCAAAATACTTTTGAACGGTCAAATTGAGAGCGGTGGGGAGATCGGTAAATGTTGAATTGCAGTGGTTATATACGCGGATCACCATTTTTCTTGCTCCTTTATTCTTTTATATCATGCTGTATATAGGTGCATATATATAATTTAACCTTTTGGACGCTTCGCTTTCAATAAAAGTTAAAGGCAAAAGCAAAAGGGAAAGGATGAGATGTGGCTTTGCTATTAGAACTCTTTCACAACTCTTTTGGAGACCCCACCGTCTCTTTTTCATTTTTCTTTTTTAAGATAAGAAATGCATCATCATAATATATAAAATTAAAGGGCCCCTCACCTCTCAAAGAGATAGTGCACTGCCATAGTGCCATGCCATGATTCACACAATATTTCTACTGATTCGGATGTTAGAAAAATAAAATTCAGCAGATAATATAAGTGGGCGCAGTGGTTGGCAATGTTAATGTATTTGAAAGTCATTCCATTAAAGGAAATGTATTTATTTGGTCCTATAATAAGTACAAATTATTAGGGGGCAAATTGCAAGGCTTGTCCAACATGATGCACCCTACAAAACTTACCATTTTGGGGGCAAATTGCAAGGCTTGTCTAACAGGATGCACCCTGCAAAATTACTATTTTTGTGTGCTGTCTCAGACTAATGATTCAGTGAATCAATGGTTCACTACATTGTTTCTTTTCTTAATATAGTTAATTGTATGTGCGGGTTAGCTGCACACACCTCGATTAATTCCGGAGCCTAAAGTTAACGACCGTACAAATTCTCCAGTGATCCCGTAACTTGGAATGTTTGGCTTCCGCAGAGTTCAAAACCTCTTGGAAGACGAACACTTTAGCTTTCTCGTGCCCATTTGGTGAAATCCCTTGAGTTAGTGGTTCACCCAATGGTTAATAATTTATGGGTCGTTAAAGCAAATATAACATAAGAGAATGAATTTTGTCCCGTGCCGGTGGACAAGGGGGGGTTTTCGCCACCCCCAGTGTGGGCTCCCACCGCACAGTTTTTTTGGATAATTCGAATCGTGAATCTTGTAGGGCCCGCAAAATAATATATCCATGCAAAAAACCAGCTTGTTCGGACATTGATAGATGTGTCAAAAGTTGAGTTTTAAACGGAAATATGGACAGCACGGAGCTGTCAACTGTTTTTTAAGTTAAACTGTCAACGGTCGTCCATTATTTCGTCCTAAACTCAATTTTTGACATACCTATCGATATTCGGTTAAGCTGATATTTCGCGTGAATACATTATTTTGCGAGCCTTATATGATGAACTGTTCGGATTACCCAAAAAAAAAAAAAACAACAGAAGAGGCCCACGGGGGTGACGAAAAACACCCTTTTCCTCCGCCTCCGGAAAGAATGTTTTCTGACGTAATTGTTGGATCTAAAATCCTAAATAAACAACTGCTCGTCAACTGCCACAACTTCTAGCCCAATAAACCATTAGTACTAGCCTAATCATGAGCTTAGTAATCGGTTATATCTCAACTTATATTGGCCAAATTCTAATGTCGTTACATTTATCACCGTTATTGAAGAAATTATGGAAAATTTCAGAACGGGATTTAAAGGGTACACTCGAGAAATCAGAAAAAAAAAATGACGAGGAAGAACACCAGAACAGTTTTTTTATTAAACTGTTCAATAAAAAAAATGCTCAAATCAAGCCATTCTCGGTCTTTTTTTTTTCTTCTGATTTCTCGAGGGTATCTATAAAATCACATTCTGAACATATTAAGCGATTTGGATCATTGAAATTCGATCGGAACGCTATTTAACGGAGTCTTTAACGAAATCCGTTAGTTATTTGGACGGAAGGGGTCATTTTGATAAATGGAATATGACGTTAAGAGTAAAATTGATTTTTTTGAAAGTTTGGAAGTCTAATTAAAATTTAGAGTAAAGGTTGGAGGGTATTTTAAAATTTTCCCTCGAAATTTATTGATCCTGATAAGATTGAATTGGCTAGTGGAATGTGCAAGTCACCCTGAGCTTTAAGTTCGTGAAGTTCCAAAATTATAAAAGCTGGAGGAAAAAATTGTACCCTTGCACAAAATCGTTGAATGTTTAGCTACTTTTCGACAAAAACAACAATTTCCTTATCTCGCTGAAGAAGTTTCTCAATCTTGTATGAAAGATTCTTGCATACAAGATTGAGAAAATGTAATAGGCGAAAAAATGTAGAGAATGAAAGGTGAGGTCTCATATTATGTTCATGAGCTTGCCAAGCTAAACGCCATCATGTTAACCCAAGCGTGGCACGAATTTCCAAACAAACAATAGAAAGTAATTGTCTTATATTGTTCTGGACGAGTTTGAACGAGCCAAGCTCGAGCAATTTGTTTTGTTTAGCCGGGCGCCCTACATGTGATTCCTAATTAGAATTGAGATTAAACTCGATACTTATAATGTGATTTATGACCATCAGCCATCAGCATATAATTCGTTCTCAACAAAAAAAAAAAATGGCTATGTTTTTTTTAGAATAGACGGTTAAGTAAGGAAATTAATCACCCCTTCATGTTGTTCTGCATTTCAATAACACATTATGATTAAATAATTTTTTTCCCTCTTTAAAAATAAAATAAAAAAGGAAGTCAAAACCAATTTCCATACATAACGATAGATAACGATATAGCGTGGATTATTGAAATAGTTTTTTTTTTTTTTAAGCGGCAAATTGCCAAATTCCATACATTGGTCATATGCATAGCACAAGTTTTTATGGTGTATATTTTATTATTCGACAAAATCTCCCTATACTTTTTGATAGTAGTATGACGAGGGAATAACCTCAAAGTGAAAACACGTGAGACCACTGAAATTAATCAAAATTATGTAAAAATATTTCAAGGACCAAAAAAAGAAATTAATTAGTGTTTGTTTTGGGGTCTCAAAATCCCTGAGCACAGTCTTCAGTATTTTTTCTCTATCTATCTCTCCCCATTTATTACTCTCAAAAACCTCCCTCAAAACCTAAACCGAACAGAATTGTGTCCTTGATTACTCCGTGTAGCTGTGAAGGTGAGTTTTCTTTTTCGATGGTTAGGGACGTTTGGCCCAACGTACGCAAACCTCAACTAATTCCTTTTTTGGTCCAATCAAAAGGCATACCATCCACGTCGAAATTGAAGAATTTCCAAAAAATTATTTTCTTGCAACTTGATCTAAAAAATCGAACTCTAATCATTTATTTTTTTACTACGATTAAACTCACCATCCAACCAGACAAACGTTGCGCTGAAAGTGAGCTTTAGGTCATAGACTCTACATATTTTGGGGGAAATGGCCCACTTTGGGGACACAAAATTTCACATTGTACTGCTTCAAGTAGATACTCCATTTACTTATTGTTTAGTGGATAATATCATTAATGGAGTACTGCTAATACCAAGGAAGTTATAAGCTTTTCAACCTCGCTTTCTCCCTTGGATGCTTCAACCCCAGGTTCAACTTTTATGGTTTAGTTACCCTCGTTGTCTAATTAAAATGTGTTAACCCATGATTAAAGGTGATCTAATGGTGCACACGTGTTAGGATTCTTCTCCTCCTTCTAAAAGGGATTGAATGGTCATATTGAGACATTTCATTTTTTATCTATTTTAGGATCTACTTTAAGTATCAAGATTGTTTATGTGTAAAAAGTACAATTTTCTTGCACTTTAATCTCGGAAAAAATAGATAAGCACCCTCAATGATAGTAATTTACTTTGTATCCCGACAATGAGGAGTTTTCGGACGGTTCACAAGTCAGCATATTGAATTGACTCTTGTTAATCTCAAAACAATATTATGCTGGGACGATGCATATATTAATCGATCTTCGAACGACATAATATTTGACATAATTAATATTCTCTAAATTCAAAAAGAGCGATTCCAACTGGAGTATCAAAATGGGCTAAACAAAAGTTTAAAAACAAAACACCCTAAAAAATAAAGGACCAGGGAGAATTCTCTTTCTGAAAAGTGAAAACTATCAAAATGGGCTAAATTTTTTTTTAAAAAAAACACACTCCCCAAGATAAGGGATCAGGGAGAATTCTTTTTCTTTCAGAAAATGGTCAATAATTCAACTCTCTTTCTCCCCCATCTTAAAAAAATGGTAAAAAATTTCCCCACAAATGTCAAATGGGCTTATGTAGAAAACTTATTCAATGTCCCTATAGCATTACGTGGCGATGCCTCAGAGCATTGGATACTCTCTCCCTATTGTAGAAGGCCGTTAGAACTTGGATGTGGTCCTCTGGCAATTTTTTTTTGGACCATTGTGAATTTTACTTCAATTAATTGAAAACGTGGTTTTTTGCATTCTCTTTTTATCCTTTTCCAATATTTTTTTTTGTCTTTATTCCTATAAAATGAACAAAGATGCCATTCCTATGTGAAAGTGAGTTAATGAGCATATATCCCTCATGTGTCAAGCCATTATTAAAATTTTACTAAAATTTGAAAAACTGGTTCCATTGGCATAAAAGCTATTTTTTACCTTGATCCATCACGACCGTTGGATAATTTAAATAATTTCATAGAGAGTTAAATTGAAAAGTTATGAAGGCATAAATGCTAATAAGGCAAAACTGACCGCAACCATTTTTAAAGCCAAATTTGGCCGCACAAATTAATGGCTATAAGTTCCGGTTTTTTAGAAAATGAACTTTTAGAAAAGAGAGACAATTTTAAGCTCAAAAATTATGCGTTTACGCAAATAATTTTCTTACTAATATGGATCTTATTTGATAGATTTCATTGAGATATTTTAAATGGTGCAAAAAAAATTAAAAAATTAATTTTCATTTTTATTATATTTGAACTTGAAATTACTTTCTTTTTGAAAAGGAAAGTTTAAAAAGGAAGCGGAACGGTAATCTTATCTATCTGCCATATTAACTAAAAAATGATTTTGCCACTTCTTTTTTTGTTAATACTAAAATAAATTTGCAGGAGAGTGACGTTAAAAAAAAAAAAAAAGAGTGACAAAATTAAATCTATTAAACTACTCCCAGTGCTCCTATTCAAGCTTTTTAGTACTAGTAAGAGACACAACGTAATAAATGGTCTGACACAATGTAAGACACATTGCATAAGTTTTTTTTTCTTCTTAAGCCATTTTTAAGGCTGCTGAATGTCTTCCCAATTGAGGGGTGAAAATTGACCTTCAAGCCAAAATTTAACTTTGGATGCAAAAATAGTCCGCTGGAGAAATTTTTCGGTGCCGGATCGGTATATCCATGTGATACCCGCTCAGCACATTCCGGGCGTCCAAACACTTTTGGACGGCTCGGATTGAAATCCTCTCTCTCCTCTCACCCCAACACTTTCTCTCTCATTTTTCTTTCTCCAAATCTAAGCCGTCCAAAAACATAATAGACGGTTCAGATGCGCCGAGCAAATACCATGTGGTACTCACCTGGCACTGAAATTTTTTCCTGCTGTTGGAGATGATTAAAGAATAGTTTGATAATTTTGTGTGGATAAAGACAAAAACAAAAACAAAAAAAGTCAAAAATGAGAAAAGAAGAGTGCGAAATTCTTTTTCCTTAGGAATTTACATAACAGATCACCGGTGTCTTTGTCATTTTATATGAATAAAAACAAGGAAAAAAGTCCAATTGGGGGTACGGGAGGGCTCAAACACGGCAAGATACAGTGTTAGCCTGTTAGGCGTGCTCGTGGGCTAAGATGGGTCGAACACATTCTAAAATGAATCGGCACGACACGATTAATAAATGAGCCTGGATAGGCATGATACGAAATACGTTTGGCATGGAACGTAAGGGGTTGGGCTGGCAGGACACGCCTAACCTCTAACCACAATATCAACCACACCAGTCCATGTGACACTGCATGATTGATGGTTACAAAGTAATTTCAAAGTGATTATTTTTCAATTATTATGCAATGCCATGCAGACGGGTGTGATCGGTGTTGTAGCATAGTATTTTGTCCCCTAACATTATTTTTTATTTCACGGGTCCCTAATATTACTGAAAAATGTACAACTCCTAACATTGTGATCCAATAGTGAAATATTTAGGCTCCATTCCGGAAACGAAAAAAAGTCCTTATTTTTTAAGAAGGTAATTTCAAGCTCAAAAATTATGGACTTATTGAAATATAAAAATATGCATATATGGATCTTGTTTGAAAGATCTCATCGAGATCTTTTATACGATGCAAAAAAAATTGAAAAATTTATTTTTCATTTATATTATTTTTGAGTTTGAAAATATGAAATAAGCTGTTTATTTTTTAAGAAGGTTTCTAGAACGGAGCCTTAGTACCATTAAAAAGGCATTAACAATATCTTCAAAGTAATACCGATGTTGAATAGATTTGGTTGATGTTTAAAAACTTGTTTTTTTTAAAATTTTAACAAAAAATGAGAGATGTTTGAGTCTTGAGAGTGTGTTATCATTTTCCTTTTTCGAAGATAAAAATAAAAATAGAGAATTATAGTTGGACACTAAACTTCAAGTTTCAATGAATGATGTCATCATACAAATCAAAACTTAATGTTTAAAAACTTGTTTTTTTTTTAAATTTTAACAAAAAATGAGAGATGTTTGAGTCTTGAGAGTGTGTTATCATTTTCCTTTTTCGAAGATAAAAATAAAAATAGAGAATTATAGTTGGACACTAAACTTCAAGTTTCAATGAATGATGTCATCATACAAATCAAAACTTTATACATAGTACTACGTACTACTAAATAGAGTACAATGTACATGTAATATTTTGATTCGTCGAAAATAAAGAGGGTTGGAGTAATTTCTCTAACTAATATGAAAAATTCTAAAATCAGCCCGTTGACAATAGTAAGTTTGTGAATATGTATTAAAAGATGTAAAAAGTACGCAAAATATGTATTTTTTTGGTCTTATAGTGTATTTATCGTTGGGCAGACAATAGCAAAACCGAACTAATATTGTATTCTTGTTACTTTTCAAAAAGAATTTTTTAAAAAATTTCTACTAATTTTCTTTATTTTTAATATTTCTCTCTTTATCTCTCTGTATTTATTACCTCTGCTATTTTCAATTTTTTTTTTCAAAAAGCAAAGACAACACAGCCTTAGCTATGGTTACTTGATTTGATTACGAAAGGCCTGATTAAAAGTTCATCCCTTTGGCCCGTCCGGTAAAGCCACGTGTATAAAAACAGAAACACGTAAGCAACTTAGGACCCACAATGAAGAGAAAGAATTGTGTTGCGTGGGCCCGCTATAAACTTTTTGTTTTGTTTTTCTCCCCGACATACCAAGTGAGAGCTGGCAGTCGCACTGTTTTCGTCGGTGGAAAGTGAAGCTCCATAAAAATACCAAAAAAAACTCTACTACCCATACATTTTTGATTCCGATTGTCATATTTGGAATCGTTTGATGCATAATCATGTTAATATGCGTGTATTCGGAATATTTGATGCACGTGAATTCATTTGTATTGAATAGGAGGTCCGGATATAACTATTTCTGAAGTCGAGCTTTAAAAATTACAGTATGTTTGTAGGCACCCTTGTTCTAATTTTTGGGGGCTTTCCACATTGTCTGCTTGGTTGTTTTCTTTCTTTTACTGCCAAATACATTTTGATATAATTTTTACATCAAACCGCATGTCTCGAAAAAAATAAAAAAAGAACAAAAATATAAGTTGAAGTTTAAAAAAATCGTATAAAAACAATCAAAAGTCATGCGTTCCCCGCACTGAATCGTAACACTACGCTCGAGCTCTCAATTCTCGTTCTCACGAATCTTAATACTTTGAGATGAAATTTAAAGACGCTTTCACACTTGCAAACACACACATGAATTATGCGACTCATGTAGGGCAATAAACATTCAGTCATAAAAATACTAGTCGCAGAAGAGGCCAGGCCCCTACCAAAGGTGAGTGGTGCTCAAAATAGAGTATATACTGGTATTGATTTTTCCTGTTCATTTACTCCTCCTGTGCGGGGAGGGGGGGGGTGTGCGCATTGCACCCCGCCGACAGTTTTGGGTTATGATCGGGTGCGGCTACTGTTACACGTGTAAGGAAAGATCCATGCTAGTAGTAGTAGTAATAGACAGCTAGTAGTTGCTGATCAAAAAAATAGACAGCTAGTAGTTGATGATCTGTCGCTATCGAATTAGCTGTCACCCAACAACGACGAGTTGTTTGGGAGGGGAGAGAGAGAGAGAGAGAGAGACTCTCCTACTAATATGATTGACGTGACGTATATATTTGTGTATTTTTGTGCTTTTTACTGTAGTGCCTTGTTTGGTCGGTGGGAATTTTTCTAAGCAAAAATTGTTTTGGTGAATTTATGAAATACACGGCGGGAAAAGTTGGCGGCTTCTTTCACAAATAGTATTCGTTGGATCGGCCCATAAAAGAAATGTATAGGTCATAGGTCGGAGGATACACGAATTCTCGAACAATCATTATCCATATCGAATTGAACTAATTTTTTTTATAGAAATTCACAAGGAGATGGTTTAAGAGAATAACTTGCGGTTTGAATAATTTATGTAAGATTCGTAATGAGTCTCACAAAAATAAAAAATAAATAGTGGGTGTTCTGCCAACCAAACAAATACTGCTTGCATGGTCAAACTAATGCTGTTTTGCCTTCTGGTGTGTCGGTTGCCTGCATGGTCAAAACAATGCCGCTTTCCCCACTTGACAGTGTCCCGGACTCGAGAAAGTGTGTAGAGGTGAGTTTGGGTTGGCCAAAAAGAAAAGAAAAGAACAGAGTTGTGCTGTTGGATTAATGAATTACGAGTAAGTTAAATTAAACAAAGGCGAAAAACATAACTCCATCGGATCAAACTTGAAACCTCTTCGATGGACCTCAAGATCCTATCCATGCTGTTATGCCGAAAGCCTTTGGGGATCTATAAAGTGTTAATTGTTCGTTTCCTATCAATTTTTTTTTAGTTGTTTTTGAGTAGTTTCTGCTTTTTCTTATTCGACTTGATGATCCAAGATTTTTTTTTTAATAGTGTTTATATTTTGTGAGTTTCTTTACATTTAATTTACTGTAAATTTATTATTGTTGGACGAACTGAGACAGTAAATTTTTATACTCAAACCTAATAATATCTAACAATATATTTTTGAAGACTAACCGACATAATCAAGAGACGACAAACAAAATTGTAGATGTAATTGGTAATTATAAATTATACTAATACATCTAGTAATCCTTATGTCTGCATCGAGATATCTATTTGGAAGGGCCCAAATTTAATTAAAATATGGACTACATGCGTTGCAAATCTTATTATACTATAATAATAAGAGTTGTATCAATTAGTAGTTGGTACGGTACTTGTCGCGCTCAGTAAAGGGGTTTCATATTTAACTATTTTAGTTATGGTTTATTGACAGTGATAACCATTTAAAAAACTGATTAATTACTTTTGGAGTTTAATTAAGATTAGTTCAATAGAAAAATAGGTTACTATTCATAAACCGCACAGTTCAAATATTGGTAGAAAAGTTGAGTTCAAGAAGATAATATACTGTAACAGGTTATAAGTAACTTTAATCACAAACCGCAGTTTGAAAAGATCAATTAAAAATAATTACTTTTGAAGAATTTAGGAATAGATTAGTTGAACTGATTTATAATCAAACTAAAAATTCAACTAAACAAGGCATGATTTATAAATTAAATCCAACACAATTAATCAACGGAGTTAGTTAGCCTATTGAAAAGATTGTGTATTCCTTTCACATTACACACCGCCTAAAATTAATTAACGAGGTAAACATGATGAAAGTTTTTTTTATTTTTTTTATTTTTTTACCTCGGAGGCATTTTTCATAAACAAGGATAAAATATTCATTTTAACAAGGCGAAAATATGTTCAAAAATGAATTTGGTAAGAGAAGAAAGGGGTTTCTAATGTTGAATGAAGTTGAAATATTTTCTAGTTATATAATTTGAAATACCCTAAAGGCTAAACAAAACATAGGCTTCACAATTGTGTAACCCACAATTTTCTCAAAACCATTGACTTAGAACACATTTCAAATATTTTTATTTTTGCTTTTATTTTGGCCACCGACGGAAGGAGGAGTGAAGTACAGGAATATTACGAGACAATTTTCAATATCTCACGTTCTGTCGGTAGAGCTAAACTTTCATTATTTAATCAAACCTACAACACACGCAGCAGTCCCTTTTTTAAAAAAGATCTATTATAATTAAAGTTGATTGAGTTGTATTCCCCTCCGTCCCCATTTAACAGTCTCTCTCGTTCTATTCTAATCGAATCGAATAAACAATGAGTTATATTTAATAAATTTTATATGTGATATAAATCTTGCTTGACAGAGCTCAATTAGTTCGATTTGACAATATTTTCAAAACCACATAAAATAATAATATAAATTACGAGATATTAGTAATTGAAAAGCGACATAAACTCCAAAAACGACTTGTTAAATGGGGATGGAAAGTCTGTATTGTTTCTTTCTCAAGCCACGATGTGCAGGTGGTGGTTAACTATGACTCTCACCAGCTACTCCATTAATCATTGTATTCAACTGATTAATACGGAAATTGTCTTAAGAAGACTTTATTTTTTGTGTTGGGCTCTGATTCTTGGACGGTTAAATTGGTCTCGCGAATTAGGCTCTAATTTGGGCGCCCAATTTTCCCATTATACTTTGTGCATTGCTACATTTTGCAGGTTTGAGAGCTGATTTTAAAATACGTTTTGAAAAATGAGCTTGAAAATAGAAAATTCGAAGATCACCCAGGAAGCATGTTTTTGAAATTGTGATTATACTTTCACTTAAAAAAAATCTTTACAAAATTGATTATGTACATATGATCCTCAAAACATTTCAGATTCTAACTATAATAAAAAAAAAATTATAATCCACCATCCACAAATTTTAGATTGTATCAGCGGGGCAATATGTCTGCCCCATTACTGTTGCGGGATGGGACGTTGTTCATTCATTGTTGAGGCACACATGCACTCTTCCTCTCGGTCCCTCGTCCTTCGAGAGGAAAGCCGATCTCTAGACGAACGGTGTACTCCTCGGTTGCACATTTGGACATCACGGTCATGGACGACCTTGGTCCAAGTTGGGCATGTCAAGACCGCGGGCGGACATATATCGTGGAAATAATCGATTGTAATGATGGCATCTTATTGGTCATGGGATGGTAACTCCAGTTAAGTGGCCAACTTAATCGTCGGTGGTCATTTTTAGCTTTCAACATCGGTCAGGATATCATTAGCATTCTCTTGTTTATGAGTTCACTTTGGATTGGGAATTTTTCTACTTTAAGGGTTTAACTTTAACCACGGACCATATAATGCTAAAATGCATTATCAGATTTGATTCGATCTGGATAATGGAGAATTCTTTTTTTGAAAGGCAATAATGGAGATCAGTTCAAATCACCCAAATCAATCCAAGAACCAATTTGTGGGGCTGCTGCGATTCGAGCCCATGTTTCCAGTACCAGAAGGTGGAAATCATACAACAAAATTACGTCCACAAATAGCTAGAGAGAATGGATTGGGTATAAAGGTCAGTGGCCCTATCCAAATCAGACCAATTTGAGCTAACCCTCTCCATATTAAGTAGAGGATGCTACATAAAAAGCCTCACATTAAGGGTATTTAAGTACATCTGCAACAGAGTTGAGTGCAGATCGTTGTCCAACTTTTCCATGCCTTTACTCGCTAGCTTCTCATCGGGTTTTCCATCGCTTTATATATACCCGACCCAACCCTAACGGTAAAAGGTTAATCAGTTGCTAAACAACTCACCATTGACCACTTAAATTAATCTAATCTAATTGGAATGTACGTGTCTAAATGACCTTCACATGTACTTTTGGAAAATTCCTAGAATATTGGGTTAAGTCATGTTAGAGCATGGTAATGTCTCTCCCTCCATGTGCATCTCACGTTAGGAATGATTAGGCCAAGAGAAAAAAAAGTCACTAAAAAGTTATTGAGGGAATAGTTCAGGTCAAGAATCTATCTATAATTAAAATGATGATTAAGTATGAGATCAACTTTCATGATCATTCCCTAGGGTTATAAGGCTCTCCTGGTCCCTATATTATATACTCCATTGCCCTAGATTTACAACAATTGTTTTGTGGAAGTTAAGGGTTAGCTGCGAGAATGTTGTGATGATGAGTAAGGACTAAGAGATAGTATGACAAAATTGACAGATATTAACCAATTTGCTTACATTCGAAGTTTTTTTTTTAGGCTCGGTGCTCGGTGTGAAAGAGAGTGAAACGAAACCCAAGGCCAGACTGGAAGAAAGAATCAGCTTCCTCAGTGATCATGGGGAGAATTTTCAATACAACAGTTATTTGTAGTACTCTCTCATATAGAGTGGTTCTATATATATATGCGTAGGTTCCATCGCACGTGGAAGGAGCGTTACGAATACTCGTTGTATCCGAAATTTCCTGAACAAAGCAGGTGGGGCAACTCTGTTCCATCTCTATGAACATTTGAACCCTGCAAAGAGTAGAAGGGGGCGACCCCAGGAAGACATCATGCTGTCAGTTGAATCCTCTAGGCAAAAACCACATAAACAACTTCATACGGCGTTTGGTGACTTTGGTCATCAAGTTGTCTGAAGACAGTTTGACACCACTTGAAAAATGATTTTGAACCGTCTTTTTTCTGGAAGCGCAAGAATTTCATTGATAGCAAGAAAAGTACGATCGTGTTATTGTCATAAAATAAAGAGCACCAGCAATGAGTGAAGACCAACAGAAGGCCCCTAAGGAACAGAGCACTGATCCGCTAAACACAAAATACACAAAACTATGCTAACGCCAGTAGATAGGAAGGTGCCGACGACAAGCGAAGGCCAACAAAAAGACCTAAGAAACAAAGCACAATGTGTGAAAGTATTTGAAAAACGAAATGCATCGAAAGAAGAAACCACGTCCATAGGAAACGCAAACAACAGCAAAGTCTAGAACTTCAGCCATGAACTGTGCGCAGAGGGCGACCTCTGGGCATAGGGTACCTCAGCCAGTACCTGCATCAAGTGAGCCCTAAACGACTCCCAAAACATGAAAAGACATGCATTTTCAATGATGTCACAAGTTCTATTTTGTGCCAATTTATTAAAATTGGTGATGGACAGAGACTAGTGCAAATGTACGAGGAATTTACAATTTAAGTTTTTCTAAATACCACCACTAACATGAATTTTCGGATTCGCTATTCAAGATAATTTTGAGACGATCCAGTCCTCTGCATTCGAAGAAAATTTTCTGGGTTGTATTATATCAAAAAAGATTTTGGCAGGGAAAAAAGATACCAAGAAAACAATCTTTGATCTAAGTAAAATCTTAAAGAGTTAAAGACTAGGGGACTAATACAAATGGTACACATCACGTTTAAATTTACTGTAGTAGGCACAGGGTAAAAGTGTAGCTATTAGACCCATAAAAGACGGCCCTTTTAATTCAAGAAATATAAGGGAGATTGCACCTTGTATTGTCCCAACCCGTCTATGAATACAGATTGCGGGGTACAGATTTTGTACCGATAAAATGTGTGGGGTCTACTTTGGATCCCGCACGCACGATGACAATAGTTAATTTTTTTTAAAATGCTTCGTAAGTTCAGAATTCATGATATTAGTGAGTACTTGGTCGATTCATCTATTTTTTTTTTTGGAGGTAAGGATTCGCCATTGAGCTCTTTTTTTTTTTTTGGGGGGGGGGGTTGAGAATCACCTTATAAGTTATTTTTTCTCCGAAATGAACAACTCGGATCATCTATATGAGATCCGGAATGGGCCATCGCTATGAAATTTCTGCCGTCAATCGGCACCCCATAGAATCTTGGCATATTCTCCCTCCCCAACCTAGAAGCAGAATTAGGGTTACGCAGTGCGGTATTGTTCATAGATACCAATGCATGTCTTGAATGTATTTGGGGTCCATGGTCCTTGTCCATAGCCCGAGAGAAGTGGTCAACCACAACTTCATGCTTACATGTAGGCCATTGAGTCACATGAATCCTTGTACCTAGCACCAAACAATAAACAAAATTTAAGAATAGAAGTCAAAATACAGCAAACTTGTAGCAAGTGGTAGATTATATATATATGTGCAATTTCATGAACCCCAAGTTCAAGGAAAAAGATTATCTTATTGGTGCTAGAAATGAGACTTGGTTTTGAGTAATCAATGAAATGTTATGGCAGAAGATTCAACAACATAGTATTAAATACTGTGAAGGTGGAATTTTACTTTGTTAGTACAATTTCAGTGCACAGAAAGCAGGTAAAAATTGCTAAAAGCAATTACTCCGTTTTTCTCCGGCTAGTCAAACAACGACGTTAGCAGGAAAAACCACAAGGGTTTTGGTCAGGTCGGCACGAGAAAGCAACAAGTGTTTGTCTCGATCGTGAACTGGACGGTTATCGATTTAGATGAGGTCCGTGCAATCTGACTGGACACCCGATCATTAAAAGAAGAAGAGATCTGAAGCCTCATAAATCACTTTGTCGAAGCCCAAGTTACAACTACTATGTGGGCTGAGCTTTTACAATGGTTGGACCTGTGAGGAGAAAGTTTCCCCAGTGAATTGGGATCTCATTCTTGATCCAGAAAAGCAGAGGCCTGTTTGGGCTTTTTAAAAACTGTAAAATTCTGGCAACTCATTCGTGGGCCTCGTGGGACAATCAAACCAAGCAGAAAACATAATCGTTATGCTTGCAGCTCATTAATTGCCCAACGAGACCAAGAACTTGAGAAAAAAAAAGGGCAAATCAGCTCTAGAAACCAATGTGTTTCGGAACCGTTTGATACACGTAAAACTTAGATAGGGGTGTACGGTTTCTATACGATGTGTATGAAATCCACACACAACTTCGTGAGACCATTTTCATTCACTTTGTACCAAAAACCAACAATCATGTTAATAGGATATTGATTAAAGCGAGCGGTCAAAATGAATGAACATCCTGCTACAAATTTATTTTGTCCAAAGTCGATTTCTAATAGGCTTTTCAATGTTACAGGATGAATCGTGAAAACCTTGATCCTACTATTGTTCGCTTCAATCAGAAAAGACAATTACTTGAACTCGGCAACGATGATGATGAGATGATCCCTCTTACATAGAATAAGTCAATGCAATGCAAATAGACGCATATCGTTTTTTTTTTTAACCGGCAAAAAAAGATTTCCATATTATTATAGATATAAAAGAAAATACTGTACTAACACAACAGGAGGAGTCATGCATTGAGGTAGCTTTGAAAAAGCTAAAGCTCGCGATAACTCAACCTATCTCATCACCTCACATTTTTAGATAAAAAATTACATCAAAAACACCGTGTTGGCAATATTCCAAAACCCCCCCAAAACACACCTAATGGACCAAATCCATTAGGGTATAACATCCACCACTCTATAGGTAAGCGTCGTTATCAATTGTATGTATAGTGATAAAAGAAACTCCAAAATCTTGATTGCTTTCCCATTAGTATTTCTTTTGTCCTTCAGTTTGTTTAGAGTAGCTTCGGATTGAAATTTGTGCAGTTTAAACGTATGTTCTCATTCTATATGCTCTAATATATGTTGTCTTTCATTCTTTTGGTAGGTAACATTCATTATACCAATTAATAACAAGACAATGCTGAGGCTTTCGATTAAGACAATCATTACATTGAGGCTAATTAAACTTGACGAGAGAAATTGGATCAACGCTACGATGTATGTAGACAGTAGATTTTGTACTATATGGGACGATCATGGGCACCCTTAAGAGTTTTTGTTAAATTTGAGCACTACTGATGTATTGACATTTGCATGTATGTTGGATTAAGCGCTACATATGTACCTATAGAAATCTAATTGTAATTATGATTTTCTTTTTTCTGAGCACCTGTAATTTTAACCATGTAGACTTGGATTCGTGCTTGAATCGTATGTACAAATACGTAACCGTACGTGTGTACTTGAATTTATCTTTTGCATAGTACGGAATTGTTGCTTGTATTGGTTACCCTAAGAAAGATTTATTCCCAGGTACATGATTGCCACAAGGCCTCACATTGATAAAAAGTCCAGAGAACAATTTGAATGATTGCCTCTCTTGGTCAGAATTTCCCAGCCCCATCTCGAATGAACCATTGGCACTAGCTTTCTTGGCTTCACCTTTCACATGCCAATTTTCAAAAACTTTCCTTTGAAAGTTCAAGAACTACCGTTAAAGTTCAAAAAGGACTTTTTCTGTTTGAGTGTTTTTATTTATTTATTTGTTAAAGTTTGAGCTCTATTTTTTTGATATAAGAATTAGAGAGGGAGAGCTTGATGTCAATTGAAGATGTCAAAGTGCCACAAAAGCATTCAAATTTTTTTTGACATCTCCTCTTGGAGATGCTCTCCTTTTCTAGAAGTCCGTAGATGAACCAGGACGGGCCACAGAAGATCGGACACAAACAGTGAGAGAAAATATGGCATGTAGTCCATGCTTTTCGTTTTGATTACAGCCATCTGCAAAATTAAGCAGTCATCACCACCTCATAACGTAAACTCAATTGACAGATACACACGCACACACATACGGTGGTGATTTTTGCATTCTTCTTTTTAGTTTTTATCATCCACACTTTTTTTTTATCCATGTAAAAACAATCATTTCATCCTTTCTTTTGTCCACTTTTTTACATATCAAGGAGCAATGTAGTCCATCAAAAACAAAAAGAGAAGTTTGGATGGTACAAAGAGGAATGCGAAATCAATTTCTTATACTCCTTAAATGTAGATATTGAACGAAATCTCTTTGAAAAGTGTTAAGCTTCTTAACTAGAGGCTCACTTCCTTATGAAAATCCATGCAACACTTCTTAATTAGCTAGAGGCAGGGGCAGATCTATGTGGGGTCTCGTGGGGGCGTATACCTTGATTTTGCAAAATTATATCAACATTCTTAAATATTTAATTATAAGTCAAAAAATTATGATACTGTTCTAGTAAAATCACTCTAAATTTCCTGTATGCGGATATTTGTTTGACCTATTTGTTAGAGTGCTAATTTTCACACAATCTTTTTCTGTGAACAAACCCCTTTTTGTTAATTATAATTATAAGATGAAGTGACACATATATAGCCACCAATATATTATTTTGCAGGCAAAAAATCTATTATTTTAAGGAATTGTAGATGTGTTAATTTTACTGGTTATGTTACTTTGATTTGTGTGCTTCACCAATGCAAATATTTTACTAATAATTTCTCATCCAAAAATAGCTTACTGTCCACACTACACTGCTACACTGTTACAGTTGAATAACGTATCCAGGAATCCATTGAATGCATAAAAACAAATGGACTTGCCTGCCAGTTTCCACCCCCTAATTTACTATGTCCAATATATATGAAACACCAATCTTGCCACAAGAAGATTATGAAACGCCAAGAAAAAACACTCCGGTTCATCTACTTCCGTGAGACGAAGGCCCATTCAACTGGGTTGTTTTGATATACGTCCTAGCTTGTTTCGATTCGGATAAATGGTTGTCATTTATCCGCCCATACAGTACCAGCGGCAGTCGAAGATCGAAATATATTGCCACTTACCAAGTCTGACGAAGATCGAAATTGTGAGTATACATGTGATTATCATTTAATTTTACGCGTGTGGTAAAAAATTGTTGATACAACAACATAACAACATAACATATATAACCCATCTAGTCTCCAATCATTGGGGGTATGGACGGGGGATGATTGGATTTGGTAACCAAAGAAAAGCCACAAAGGAGGATTAAACTTCCAAGTATCACAACCGGTACCTCGATCTCACTGCTTGATGAGCAACACAATGAGCCACTCTGTTGCCTATCCTCTTCACAAACTGCACTACAACCTCTCGAAAACCAGACATGGACCGGATAACATCTCTACGTACGATCACTCCAATAGTCCGGATAACTATGTAGATTGACATATGGTTAAAATTTGTAACTTTGGCAATTCACTACCTCATTAAAAATCTTGAGTGGTTTAGGTAATCAAAAAATAGGAAGCTAAATTATCTCATTCCATTTCAAATTAAATAAAAAAGCAGTCACTCGAGGTAATATCTTCAAAATTCATATCGTCCCAATTATCTCTTTCCATTCCAAATCCAATCAAAGAAAATAAAGCATAATTATACTGTATGTGATTTACACCTTTGTGGTCAATCCGCCGGACTTTTTCCAATTTCTAATTTACACCTCCCTCTATCATCCTTTTGTTTCCACTTTCTCTCACCTTCTAGGCTTCTACTATATTGTTGGGACTTTGGAGAACAAATCAGAGGATTCCAGAGGAAAAGTATTGAAGAACACCTCCTCCATATGTTCAAGGTTCAGAATAATATTATTCTATAGAGTGGAGGAAAAGTATATATGTTTGCTAAGTGAGCAAAAGTATTTTTTGCATAATAGTAGAAAATGTAAGAAAGAAAAAAAAACATTTTTTTTTGTATTCACTTAGCAAGAATATTCTAGAAAGTGGTAGAACGTAAACTTTCACGTACAACCGTTTAAAGCTTGAGAGTTTGCCTCACTTTTTCTCACAAAATGTGTAGGACAATTTTATTTTATCGAGAAAATCAACAATAAATACTCTAACTTCACTTTCTATCCTCTTCCCCCACTTTTTCTCTTCTAATTTGGACAAATTTTCTCTTTTTCAAACAATGATATTTTATTTTCTCAATTATTTTCTTGCAAAACTTTCATCCTAATCGAACGGATGTGAGAAAAAAATTACATTTTCTTTTACTTCACTTTCTATCATTTTCACTTTTTATTATATTGTTCTCGCCAATCAAACGAACATGATGGGCCGTCACTAGAAAGAGGTGTTTCCTTTCGAGACTATGTAAATATTAAATATGCACCATTCTCAAGTATTCAACGTGTAATAAATTGAGGATTATTTGAAGTTTTTCACCAAAAAAAATAAATGGACAATGAAAACGGTTTTGTATATTCAATAGGCAAAAGAAAAGCAGAGGACAAAAAGTAGGTCGGTTCTGGTGGTGTTTACGCAATATTTCACCGTCTGTCGATGATTGACCGAAATGTGACAATTATGAGAATGCTTCCTATTTTATTATTTCGTATTAATAATATAACTAGTTTTTTTATTTTTTTATTTGTTTGTATTTTAATAAAGTACAGGACACTTAGCATGCTCCTACACATTTATAAGTTAAAAAGACACTTGTCATTGTCCTACACACTTTGAAGTTGAAGGGAAGTTATTTAGACACTTGGAAGCAAATTAGAAGAATGAAGAGTAGTGGAAGTTAAGAAATTATTTCCTACACATTTGTTGTTTCCTATAAATAGCCTCTTTTGGTGTCATTGTAATCTCTTCAACAAATCAAAGTTGTATCTTTGTTCTTAATTTTTGGCATTACTAACCCATTTCTAGGTTATAATTAGGAGTAGGAGTAGGATTAACTTAATTTTCTTACTTTCAATGAGGATCCATCTTTCTTGATTGTAATTCTACCTTAGAAAAATAACAAAGTCTATTTGTTATTTTTCTTCCGCTCCATCCCACTTCACTAAACCATCAATTCACTCCGCCCAATCAATGCGTCGATTCCGTTCTTGAAGATTGGCGGGTGATGGTCTTCTTTTACGAGTCGATTCATCACTAATCTCACATTTGACTCGACTGTCGTTTCTCTACAGTGAAGTCCTGAAATATGGCGTGGAACCACGGATTCGTCTCGTAGAAAAATAGCTGCATTCGCCCTTATTTCCATGCCTTCAGCTGCCCTTTCTACTTCCTGAAATCAGGGGTATCTGGATCTGGATATGCTTCTTCCTTTCTGAAATCCTGGTGCTGCTACTATCTGTGATGTTCTGAGGTTTGCGGTTCGATTGAAAATTTCTTTTCTTTTTTTCCAAAGATTCTACATCCCTCTGATGTTTCTACATCTGGAAGAAAAAGGAGTTTGTGGTTGTATGCATGTGTAGGGTTTTGTCGATCTTCTGTAGATGGTTTTGTATATAATGTGTGTGTGTGTGTGTGTTTTTTTAGGTAGGAAAAATATGGCTTCGATATGCTGGAGATGGCTTTGATTGTGCATATTTTTGGGGCGTTTTGATGTTTCTGACATTCGGAAGAAAATTAAGGCTGGAGATGGGGATCAACGGCGGGACTCTGAGTTGTCTTCCATTCTTCTTCACCTCTCTTCCTGCAAACATGGTTTACGTCACATCATGGGACGATTTCGTGGAGAAATCCGTCCAGTTGTTCCGCACTATCCCGAATACGTAATCCCTTCCTACACTGGCAGTTCTTTCTCTCTGTTACTTGCTCAATAGATCCATATTATTGCTGTTACGTTCAATTTTGATTGATTCTACTGATTTTTCTGTTTTCCTAACATGTTTTCACACTTTTTTTGGTCTTCGGATTACAATGGGATACAGAAGCATTATACGATGAAGTACAGACACTGTGATGATAAATTAATGCTCAAGGTCACCGATAACCGTGAGGTATGCGTTACTTCTCGCTTGATTTCGTCCCACTTTTTGAAATTTTTTGCCCTTTCCTACAATTTATGTGTTAATTGGTATGAATATGTTTTGGGATATCTGTACTTCATCTTAGTATTGATGGCATCAATGCTGTTGTGCACTTGTGCTTTGTTATTAGATTACATTGACACTGTTGGATTATTTGAATGTGACTAAGAAACAAGGGGATGCAATAACAGACAGGAATATCGTTAGCAGCTTGCATGGACTTTTGCCTGATCCAAACTGAAGTTTGAGAAATACTTTCACCGGTTATTTTTTTATGTGGAGGAGATTATCATAGTAAACTGGAAGCTACAGTGTCTTGTTGACTCCTAGATTGCAAGAATATTAGTATTTTCTATATTAATCATGCTGAGTATTTTCTATATGCCAAGTCATTTTTGAAGAGAATAAGTTCATTGTTTTAGAGAATACATGAAATTCATTAACTGAATAGGGTTTTTTTGGTTCTTGTGACTTTTGAAGTTTTAGGTGGATGTGACGAAGAAGGATATTGATTTCATCGAATTGCTCTAGGGCGACCTCCAGCAGTTCAAAAGGATTTTTTGTAGAGAAAGAGGAAGAGTACATCATCATCATGCTGCATTAAGTTTTGGGCCTACGTACCCATGGTATTGTTTATCTTTATTGTTATATAAACTATAGAATTTCTAATGCTTTTTAGAATCATTAGGAGGCTGTCTTTTCTAACATCTAAGGTTTTTGTAGCTGCCAACCAATTTGGACGTAAACAGCCATCAGTCTTTAGGTAGAATAAGTATTGACTTTCCATATCACCCCTTTGCTAGGTGGACCCATCAATTGGGATAACACGACTCATCTGGACTTGCCACATTCATGGCCCAACCGTGGGTTGAAAAGTGTCCTGTGATGCTCTCGACTAATTTTTAACAGTGTCCAATCGGGGCTCTAAAAGCTCATCACTCTTGCACTGTTTTGTTTTACGATTACATTATTAGTTGCGAGATCAAATGCCAAATGGTCTACATGTTCACACTGTCGTCCCGTTGAAGTTAGTTGCATTCTTCGATATTCATTGATATTTTCAGTGTAGAGAGATAGACGAGAGTAACAATGCCTGACACATCCTTGTATCTGTTGTTCATAGGGGGAAATTGGAATGCAGCAGATGGGTTTACAAGCTTGTCATTCAACTAATCACTTTATCAAATACAAATAAGTAATTTCAGGTGCAACTATCTTCCCATATATATTTTAACACAGAACTTGCTTCTTATTTTTCACTAAAATATACTAATGTACACATCAAATGAAGCTTAAAAAATACCGGAAAAATGCAAAAAAAAAAAAAAAAAGATAACAAAAAGCAATGTCTTACCTCAGTCGGGCATGAATCATTATAATGTTCATCCATATTTTTGAAAAATACAATGATCTTCTTGAAGTTAAAGCAATCAAGTCCAATACTTCTTCTTTCAGACTCATCTACTTCCCTCCCAATGAATACCTCAACCGCTCCGGATAATTTTGCAATTGTAACAATTCAAATCATCAAATGCTTACCTTGCATCTGGTGTTTCCAAAAGACCAATGAAACAAACCAAATCATAAGGGACAAATGTCATCTTCAAAATTGTCTTCTCTTGCACTTTTGTTACTCCAGAACCTTGATGGAACGAAAATGAAATTGCTGCAACTAACATATTCTATATCTCTCCAAATAGAATTATCCAAATCAACATCACCTAAAAATTCAGAAGAATTTCAGTCAAGTAGCTTCAAAATCTAACCTGCAACAAAGTCAACTAGTTAAGAGAATTAATAAATTACCGATATCCTGTAACAACGTCAACTTTGCCTTGCACGAACCATCAGCTCCAACTATTAATAGCAAGAATTTGGTTATTGGAAATTCAATTATAGTTGGAGCTGATGGATCGTGCAAGGCTAAGTTGACGTTGTTCCAGGATATTGGTAATTTATCAGTTCTTTTAACTAGTTGACTTTGTTGCAGGTTAGATTTTGTAACTACTTGACTGAAATTTTTTTGAATTTTTAGGAGACATTGATTTGGATAAGTCTATTTGGAGAAATATAGATCAACTAAGAGATATGTTAGTTGCAGCGATTTCGTTTCCGTTCCATCAAGGTTCTGGAGTAACAAAAGCGCAAGAGAAGACACTTTTGAAGATGACATATTTGTCCCCCTTATGATTTGGTTTGTTTCATTGGTCTTTTGGAAACACCAGATGCAAGGTAAGCATTTGATGATTTGAATTGTTACAATTGCAAAATTATCCGGAGCGGTTGAGGTATTCCTTGGGAGGAAAGCAGATGAGGCTGAAAGAAGAAATATTGGACCTGACTGCTTTAACTTCAAAAAGATCATTGTATTTTTTAGAAATATGGATGAGTATTATAATGATTCATGCCCGACTGGGGTAAGACATTGCTTTTTGTTATTGGTTTTTTTTTTTTTCCAGTATTTTTTAAGCTTCATTTGATGTGTACATTAGTATAGTTTAGTGAAAAATAAGAAGCTCAAGTTTTGTGTTAAAATATGTTTGGAAAGATAGTTGCACCTAAAATTACTTATTTGTATTTGATAAAGTGATTGTTGAATGAATCATCCCCTCATGCTATGGTATATTCATTGCCATTTCTATTACAAACCTCATGGGTTCATGGTAATATGTTATTGTGCTCTGTTTCATATGGTCATTGTGAAGCAAGCGCAAATTCTGGACATTGTTTAGCTTAAGTACTTTGTGTTTTCCTGCTGCAGCCCGAACAGGCTCCAACCGTCATTTATCCTCAGCATCCTGAGCGGAAGATATGTTATGTGCGCAATTTTTTCCAATTTTATCTCCAATTTTGTCTTTCAATTTTGGGTTTACTTTGTGAATTCCTGCAACCAATATTTATTAACTCCTGTCTTTTTAGTTCTTCATTTCTTTATCTTGTCATTGTAGGAATACGTGAGAAATGGTGACTGCAAGTACACGCAGGATTGCCGGGATATCGCCCCGGCCATGGATGTATGCACTATATGTTTTGTATTTGGTAAAATAAAATTTAGTAGATATTCATGTATCCTGCATTCATAGGTTTGCTGGATTTTTTAAGCTTCATTTGATATGTACATCAGTATATTTTAGTGAAAAATAAGAAGCTCAAGTTCTGTGTTAAAATATGTCTGGGAAGATAGTTGCACCTGAAATTACTTATTTGTATTTGATAAGTTGATTAGTTCAATGAATCATCCCCCTCATGCTATGGTATATTCATTGCCATGTCTATTACTCCCTCTGTTCCTGATTCATTGCCCCTCCTTGGGAATCCCGCTATTTAAGAGAGCGTCATTATTGCCTAAATAGAACTTTTCTTTCCTGTTTTGGCCTTGAAACTAGACTATGTGATTGAAATTGAAAAAACAGAGGTTAAATCCATTTGCAATAATGGTGCCTGCTTTTGAGAAAAACAGGGAGGACAACTCTTACCCTATAATGGCTCCAACTTTTGAATTAGTTTTGGTTTGCTAAAATAAATATCTAAATTTGAAGAAGAAAGGGCATAAAGGGAAATTAGTAGTCTTTTTTGGGTTGACTTTTGAAAATGGACAATGATTTTGGGACACGCAAAAAAGGAAAGATGGACATTCAATTAGGAACGGAGGGAGTACAAACCTCACGGGTTCGTGGTAATATGTTATTGTGCTCAGTTTTCATATGATCATTGTGCAGCAAGCGCAAATGATGGGATTTTTTTTTAGCATAAGTACTTGTGTGTTTTCCTGCTGCAGCGCGTACTGGCCCTAACCATCGTTTATCCTCAGCGCCCTGAGCAGAATCGATGTCATGTGCGCATTTTCTTAATCGATGTTATGACCCGATATGGTTTTACTTTGTGAATTCAAGCATGAAATATTTAACTCGTGTCTTTTTTGTTCTTCATTTCTTTATCTTATCATTGTAGGTCTACATGAGTACCGGTGACTGCCAGTACAAGCAGAAGTGCCGGTATCATCACCCCATACGTCAGTTAGCATCCACAAAGAAGGTTAAGTTGGAAAAATGTCAAATTACAGAGAAAGTCGACGCGATATTTGAGAGTGCATGCTCACTGTTGAGAAGGGCGTTGGAATTAGCTTGGTTTAATCGTCATGCAACTTACGGGTAAATTAATTGGTTTTTTTTTTTGGTGTATTATTTTTTTTTGGCATAACATATTTTTCTCCACAAGTAATTTGTTAATTTTTTTTTTTCAGGATTAAATTCAAGGACACGCTGCATAGTCAAGTGCCGTTTTAGTTGCCTTTTGTTTGTCCCTATATCTATGCTTCTTAGTTGTCTACATTTTGGAACAGCTCAATCTCCTTGTTTGGGTACCGAGCTTCTAGTGATATAAAACTCTTCTCAGCAATCAATAACTCTGGTGGTTGCACTGATGATGAATTTGTGCACAAATATATAGTGTAATCTCAGGAGTTGATACATGTTGACAAGTACATAGGGATTTAAATGGTTATTGTTTTCTTTTATTCTATTGTTCTCCTAACCACAACTGGTAATTTGGGTTGATACCTTGTTGGTATATTTTCACTGCAACAAGTTAGTACTCTTGCAGTATACCTTCTTCGTAAGCTTTCTGTTTCGGCTTCGCGGATTGTTGGTTTCCTGTTTGAGCTTTCTCTTGTTGGTTTTCCAAACTTTCTTGATGATTACTTGACCATTGCAATTAACAGTACAATTAAGCTAACGGGCATTTTGCGATTTATTTCACAGCACTAGGAGAGACCTGCAATCACAGATAATATTGTTTTATAACATGATTTCCAAGCTTGGCCATCATTAATCAATCAGCATCTACTTCATTGCCAATCAGATTCATGTCGATTGCTATTTGAAAGTCAACTTGTAAAATCCAACATTCTGCTATCCCAATTGTGGGTGGAAGCGAGCCACCCAATTTTGAGCATCACCCAATTTTGAATGACCCTATGGAGCCAAAATGCTCTACACACTTGAGGAAATAAAATGCGCCAGCTCACTCCAAATTGAATAAATAAGTTTTAGATGAGAAGTCAGAGAAGAAAAGAGTGAGAAGACCCAAATGGTCCCAAATTGAGTAAATAAGGTTTAGATGAGCAGTCAGAGAAGAAAAGAGAAGAAAAGAGTGAGAAGACCCAATTGGTGAAATCCGGCGAGCAAAGTTTAAGAAGACGAATTCCGACTCCCTCCCATAATTCTTTAGCATGGGTGGTCAAGGCCTGAAATTAGGGACTTGCTCCGTTCTAAGATTTTAAGTTAGAAATTTCTAGGGTGCTATTAAATTATTTCAGCAAGTCCATACGAGACTTTGCCGTCAATTCATTTAGACTCTCGCTGAAGAATGGTGAGGACAAGCCAACCAGAGCACCTGAGTATAAAAAACATAACTCACCCAATCCGAGCACGTACGCAAAGTATTTTAAGAGTACAACTCAAAGTAGTTTATTGTTTGTTGTTCGTTTTTTTATGAAATTTTGATTTTTTTTGGAAATCAAAGTTCATTTTGTCCAAAGTCGATTTCTAATAGGCTTTTCAATGTTACAGGTTCACTTCAATCAGAAAAGACAATTTTACTTGAACTCGGCAACGATGATGATGAGATGGTCCCTCTTACATAGAATAAGTCAATGGAATGCCAATAGAAGCATGTCGTATTTTTTTTTTAATCGGCAAAAAAAGGTTTCCATATTATTATAGATATAAAAAAAAATACTGTACTAATACAACAGGAGAAGTCATGCATTGAGGTAGCTTTGAAAAGCTAAATCTCATGATAACTCAACCTATTTCATAACCTCACATTTTTAGATAAAAAATTACATCAAAAACACTGTGTTGACAATATTTCAACTACATCAAGCCCAAACACTCAATGGGTCAGGCCAAAACCCCTCCAAAAACACACCTAATGGACCAAATCCATTAGGGTATAACATCCACCACTCTATAGGTAAGTGCCGTTATCAATTGTATATATATAGTGATAAAAGAAACTCCAAAATCTTGATTCCTTTCCCATTAGTATTTCTTTTGTCCTTCAGTTTGTTTAGAGTAGCGTCGGATTGAAATTTGTGCAGTTTAAACGTATGTTCTCATTCTATATGCTCTAATATATGTTGTCTTTCATTCTTTTGGTAGGTAACATTCATTATATATACCAATTAACAACAAGACAATTAATGCTGAGGCTTTCAATCAAGACAATCATTCCGTTGAGGCTAAACTTGATGAGAGAAATTGAATCAGTGCTACGATGTATGTAGACAGTAGATTTTGTACTATATGGGACAATCGATCATGGGCACCCTTAAGAGTTTATGTTAAATTTGAGCCACTACTGACGTATTGACATTTGCATGTGTGCTGAATTAAGCAGCTATGTACCTACAGAAATCTAATTGTAATTATGATTTTCTTTTTTCTAAGCACTTGTAATTTTAACCATGTATACTTGGATTCGTGTTCGAATCATGTGTACAAATACTTAACCGTGTGTACTTGAATTCATCTTTTACATAGTGCGGGATTGTTGCTAGTATTGATTACCCTAAGAAAGGTTTATTCCTAGGTACATGATTGCCACAAGGCCTCACATTGATAAAAAGTCCAGAGAACAATTTGAATGATTGCCTCCCTTGGTCAGAATTTCCCAGCCCCATCTCGAATGTTCCATTGGCACTACCTTTCTTGGCTTCACCTTTCACATGCCAATTTTCAAAAACTTTCCTTTGGAAGTTCAAAAACTACCGTTAAAGTTCAAAAAGGAAATTTTCTGTTCGAGTTTTTATTTTATAAGTTTGAGCTCTATTTTTTTGATATAAGGATTGGAGAGGGAGAGCTTGATGTCAATTGAAGATGTCAAAGTGCCACTCAAGCATTCGAAAAAAAATAAAATTGACATCTCCTCTTGGAGATGCTCTCCTTTTCCAGAAGTCCGCAGATGAACCATGACGTGCCACAGAAGATTGGACACAAACAGTGAGAGAAAATATGGCATGTGTCCACGCTTTTCATTTTGATTACAGCCATCTGCAAAATTAAGCAGTCATCGCCACCTCATAATGTAAGCTCAATTGACAGATACACACGCACACACATATACGGTGGTGATTTTCGCATTCTTCTTTTTAGTTTTTTCCATCCATACACTTTTTTTATCCATGTAAAAACAATCATTTCATCCTTTCTTTTGTCCACTTTTTTACATATCAAGGAGCAATGTAGTCCATCAAAAACAAAAAGAGAAGTGTGGATGGTACAAAGAAGAGTGCAAAATCAATTTCTTATACTCCTTAAATGCAGATATTGAACGAAATTTCTTTGAAAAGTGTTAAGCTTCTTAACTAGAGGCTCACTTCCTTACGAAAATCCATGCAACACTTCTTAACTAGCTAGAGGCAGGGGTAGATCTATGTGGGGTCTCGTGGGGGTGTATGCCTCACTCGATTTTGCAAAATTATATTAACATTCTTAAATATTTAATTATAAGCAAAAAAAATTATGATACTGTTCTAGTAAAATCACTCTAAATTTCTTGTATGCAGATATTTGTTTGACCTATTTGTTAGATTGCTAATTTTCACACAATCTTTTTCTGTGAACAAACCCTTTTTTGTTAATTATAATTATAAGAAGAAGTGACACATATATAGTCACCAATATATTATTTTGCCAGCAAAAAATCTATTATCTTAAGGAATTTGTTGATAACTTGGGAGAATAATTTTAGAGAGTATTTTTCCCCACACATATATGGGAATTTTAAGACTTTTAATGCACCTAAGAGACTTCACGGGCCAATCCCATTAAAAACAATTCATATTAAACCGAAAAGCTCCTACTGCTTGCGTGATTATTGTGCAAGGTTCCGGACACCCGCCCCCCGTCCGCTACTACTAACGTCAGCTGAACAATTATATAGTGGCAGAACCATGAATTCCGTTTAGGGAGAGCACATTTTCACAACAAACTATAAAATTCATAGTAAAATATAAAAAAGAAATACTGAGTACATTAATTTAAATATTCGCTATTAGGCACAATAACTTGTAGCATGATGTATTCAAAAGCTTAAAAACATAAGCACAAAAGTCTATATATCCGTTGCTAATTTTTTTAACAATTAATCCTGACGAGTTTTTAATCATGAAAAATTATTAGTAAATAGCAAATTGCATGTCAAAAATAAAATGTATTGAGTTGATGAGTGATTACCATGAGCGCTACTAAAGAAAACTCTTTTGGATGGATTCCAACATGAAACAAAAAGTAGCAATTCGATATTTCATTCGGTGAAATGAGCATTTAATTCTTGAAGGGGTTCATTGATTTAGTTGGAAACCCATGACAACAAAATAAATAATAAACCCAACACTCAAAATTTTTAATTCTTCGGAAATCTTTTGAATAAGGGTAAAAAAGAGAGAGTAGGTGATAAAATTACATGCTGGGGGCACGTGACCCCCTAGGTCTATTCTAACTCTGCGCAACTATATCTAGAAGTTCTTATAGAGGCTACAAAATCTACTGCTTATTTATCTTTTTGTCCCCAAAGTATTAGCGAATAACCAATTTCGTCCTTAATGTTTAAAATATGTGTCAATTTGATTCCCATACCTAACGCTGTCCCTCTTGTCCGTTAAAATGGAAGGCATCAATGGTATTTCATCTTAAACACTCTAACAAATAAAAAAAATCAACCAAAAAAAAAAAAAAGATCACAGCTCATCAATCCACAACCGAGTCACCGACCCACCCTGCTCTCACAGCTCCAATCCCACCCGATCAAACAGAGAGAGCTCTCACCCACCAAAAAAATTAAGGCTCTGTTTGGAACTCCCAGAAAGGAAAGAAAAATAAAAAAAATTCCCTCTTGGTTGTTTGACTCTTAATTTGGGGAGAGAAGGAAAAAATTATAAAGGAATCCTAAAAGGAAAGTTCTAGAAAGGGAGAAAGTGATAGAAAATAATATGTAAAAAGTCTAGGTACACCGCATCAAAATGCGGTGACCGTTCACCTCACGCCTATTAGGACTCAGAGTGGGCCCTAAAATAATACAGAAAAATATTCATAAATTTCAAAGTTTTGTCTCCATGAATTCAAAAAATATATCTACCGATATTTGTTGGAACTGATTTTTTACAGGGTCCTATAAATATATTATTTTAAAATTTATGAATATTTTTTAATATTTTTTGTGGGGTTCGGAGTGGGCTCCAATAGATGTGCGGTGGACGGTCACCGCGAGATCCATGTGGTGGTCGTAGTACTGCTCGAAAATCTGTGAAACAATTCTTTTTTGAGGTTTGTTTCTTTTTATCCCCTAAACTATGTCCATTTCTCTTCTTAGTCCCTAAACTATCAATTTGATGATTTCATCCCCTCAACTATCATACCGTTACCTATTTAGTTTAATAGATAACGGAAATTAGAAATTTGGATGGAAAATGTCAAGTAAGGCCCTGTTTGGGACCTTGTAGAGCAGATACTTGATTATGACAGCCTTAGAGATAAAAATTAATTATGACCATTTAGGATAAAATGATCAAAAAAATAAGATCTTCGCACCGGTTCAAATAGATTGAAAATTGAAGCACTGAATTTTTTTACAAGGTTCATATATTAGAATCTTATGTGGCATTTTATAGAGACTAATACATACATACATTTTTTAAAAAAAAGACTGAGTTTTTTATATATAGAATTTAGATTATTTATATATTAAAAATATGGTTAAAAATTAAGCTCTCTAATTTTTAATTCGTGTGAATCGGTATGAAGATCTTATTTTTTTGATCATTTTATACTAAAAGGTTATAATTAATTTTTGTTTTTAAAACTCTCATAATCTAGTATCTTCTCTAAAGGGTCCTAAATAAAAAATAGATATTTAATTATGATAGTCCTAGAGATTAAAATTAATCATGACTCTTTCTAATAATATGATTAGAAAAATAAGATCTTTGTACTATTCTAAACGGATTGAAAATTCGAGCACTTAATTTTTTTAGAAGGTTTATATACTAAAATATATGGTTACAAAATTAAGGGCTCCAATTTTCAATCTATTGAAACCAGTGTGAATGTCTTATTTTTTTGATCATTTTATCCTAAAGGGTCAAATTAATTTTTATCTCTAAGACTCTCATAATCAAGTATCTATTCTATAGGGTCCCAAATAGGCCTTACATGACATTTTTCGTCGAAATTCTTAACTTCCGTTATCTATTAAACTAAGTAGGTAACAGTATGATAGTTAAGAGAATAAAATCATCAAATTGATAGTTTAGAGACTAAATAGAAAAAATGGACATAGTTTAAGAGATAAAAAGAAAAAACACTCTTCTTCTTTTTCCTCAATTAGTAATTTAGTATCCATTTTCCTTTTAAAACTAAACAAGGGAAAATCTTTTTCGCCCTTATTTTCTCTCATTTTCTTTCCGGAATGAAACAAAGGAAAGAACTTTATAGTTGCCCGTTTACTGATTTTCTCTCCTGTTTCCTTTCCTTCCACAAGTTCTAGGCTTTGGAATGAAACAAAGGAAAGAACTTTCTAGTTACCCTTTTACTGATTTTCTCTCCTCTTCCCTTTCCTTCCACAAGCTCTAAACAAAGCCTAAACAAAGCCCCATTTGACCCTCCAAATCATCCCTTCGTTCCCATCTCCAACCACCATTGTAGAGAGAGAGAGAGAACTTGTATAGATTGGTATTGTTTGCCTTGAGCAGAAGCTGCAGAACCCCCACCCCATCGCGCGCGAACGACGTCGTCGTGGTCGGCTTCATCAGCAAGCGAAGCACAGTCGTAACGCAGCTCATCACCGAGTCGTCGACGCACAGGAAGCCTGTCCCCGTCGAGGTGGAGGAGGACATCGACGACGGGAATTAGATCGAGCCGCCCTCGATCTTGTCCAGGCTTTTCGCGTGCGTGGGTCGACGGGGACAAGATCGGCCGCCATCCCCTTCTCCAGGCTTTCCGCGTCCGTTGATCGCCTCGATTGGGTCCTGATGGTCGTCGGATCGCTGTCCGCCACGGCTCACGGCACCGCGCTGGTGGTCTACTTGCATTACTTCGCCAAGATCATCCATTTGCTGGTCCACGACCATCCAGACACGAGGGGTGACTTCTATGACGTAATGTTTTTCAAACCTTGGGCTTTTCTTTGTTCTGAATCTTGTGATTCTAGGGTTTGGAGTGTTGTTTTTCCTTCTATTTTTTTGCCAATATTGTATACATTAGCGGGGATTAGTGGGGGATGGTTAGAGTTAGCACAGGGTCTAGAGGCTATTCATAGCCTGGCCCCCAAAGCCCCGCCCCTCGTGGGACTCAAACCTTAGTCACCACTGAGGGAAGGAGATGAGCAACCAATCTCACTAGAAGTGGTTCTCATTTGTTTTTTCCGTTCAACTGCACCATTCAAGTAGTATTTGGAACAAGTCGAGCTGAGCCGAGCATTGCCTTAACGAGTCAAGCCTCGAGCTCTTGTGAGCAGTTTGGCTCGTTTGCAACCCTAGAGTCGGGTTAGAGACCCATGGCTTTTGGCATGGGTCGGTGAGGGTTCAGTTGGTTTTGGCGAATTTTTTGCACACACCTAATTTCGATAGGCTCAATGTTTTCCAGAAGTGCTGAAAGTAGTATAAAGGGAAGAAGAATTATGGTGGAAGAAATATCAACTGAAAGTTATCGGTTCATATAATATCTGCTATGTGTATTTGAACGAGTTAAGGATTGCTAAGCGAGGCTCATAGACAACAGTGGGATCGCCCGTCTAAGGCTCAAATAACCCTTTAATTCCTTTTTCTAATTTTGAGATTGATAATATAAATGCAATAGAAAATTTAAATATGCTCTTTTTGTTACCACTTTCATAAAAGTAAAATTTCTTATGTCAAACCGCTAACATCTACTAATAAATTGAAGCTAGAAAACATTATGCTTTTGTAAACCTTATAA
The DNA here is from genome assembly GCA_019656835.1 of Rhododendron ovatum. Taxonomy (NCBI): domain Eukaryota; kingdom Viridiplantae; phylum Streptophyta; class Magnoliopsida; order Ericales; family Ericaceae; genus Rhododendron; species Rhododendron ovatum. The sequence goes on along the minus strand of CM033802.1, from coordinate 1,670,328 downwards.
TAGAGTGTTTTTAACGTTTATCTTACAAATATTTGTGAATAAAATTATACACGGGTCCACTTTTATAACTTTGCCTAGGGGCCAAAAGTTGGCCTTGCAGCCTATTCATAATCTGTTTTGGGTTTCATCCCAGTTAAAAAGAAAAAGATGGTTCAAGTCTCTTATTTTATTTGGCTCGTTGGGTACTTAGAGCTTGTTTATTTGAGGTTCTCAAAATCCTTGAACACGGTCTCTGATAAATGAACAAGGTCCGTAGTGTTCACAAAAAAATCATACAAATGAAACGCGTTTATCTTGGAAAATTTTTAATCTTTAGTACAGTCCGGCAAAAGCTCCAAGACAATGGGGTTTCATTCGTATTGATAGTAATATTCAATTAATCTGAATTGTTGTAGGCATTGGGTACTTAACAAGTCGGAAAAAATGAATGCTTCAAATCACGCTATGAGGTCAAGAACAGGACCCAAAACAAGGTGTACAGCATCTGCTGTCCTATATAACCATGGAAAAGATCACTCAGAAAAAGTTTGACTAATTTTGTGTTTTAAAATACGAATTTAAACACCATTGTTCGACTAATTTTACATGTCAATCTTAGGTAATTGTTTAGCAAATGAGGATAGACGGACAGACAGACAGGTGCACTTTATTACTCCTCCGTTAACTATTTGGAACGTTGAATTTACTTTTTACCCGTTTCTCCTTTTATGTGTTATAAAAAAGAGCGTAGCGTGTTTTGGGAAAATAAAAACCGTTCAACACCACCATTACTCTTAGTATTTTCTCCTCGTTTGTAGTTATTTATTAGTACTATTTTATTATAAATAAAAGAGGGCAACATGTTTTGAAAAAATACTAACCGTTCAACTACTACACCATTTATTAGTATTAGAGATTAGAAAGCGTTGTTTTCACCTCGTTTGTTGAAAAAATACGAACCGTTCAACTACTGCACCATACTGCACCATTAGTATTATTATTAGGGGTCACCTCGTTTGTTTGTTGTTTTTTTTTTTTTTTTTTTACGGAGTACTATTTTTTCATTTAAGGAGTGCAACAACGTGTTTCGAGAAAATACCCATCCAAACAGCCCCTACGTTTCTAACCCTAATTTTCCCACTACGTATAACGTAGGGTTGGGTTATTAAGTTTTCTCATCGAGACTTTTCTTCTTCACAGTGTGTCTCCTCTTCTATCCTCCCCAAAATGCAAAGTTCTTTCCTCAATTGCTCCAATTCTTTCAAAATTTGGATCGCAAGTTATGACTTCTCCCGAGGGTTATCTATTTGCCAACTTTGAGGTCCTTGATCTATACGTTTTCAGAGATGAGGTCCTTGATCTATATGTTTTGTCTATGGAGATGAACAACTTATTTGTTTTTTCAGTTCCATAATTCACACCGGTTTGTAGGGGCGGATCCAGGAATGTACCCTAGTGGGGCACTTGTTAATCATAATTGCAAAAGTTCATTTTTTTAGTCAACCATAGTAAGATCGTTCAAAATTAAAGCATGCATTATTAATTACAAAATTTTATAAAGCATACTTTAAGTTAAATTAGCTAAAAATGAGTACAAAATTTCATACAAAATTTTTAAAGTATGTTTTGAATAAACATCAACAAATTTTAGAATGATCGAGCTAGTTTTGTTAATATCTTTATTTTAAAATATTTCTCTTAGATGGTTAAAAATAAAGAGAATCAAGAAAGAATAGTTCCAAATAGACAAATAACTTGTAAAGTAACAAGTATAACAATAATTCTAACACCACACCCATTCACACACCCCCATTCACAATAAGGGTGGGGCTCACACACACTGAGTGTGTGAGTGTGGGTGTGTGAATGGGTGTGGTGGTAGAAGGATTGCAAGCATAAATGCACCATATGATGAAATTCAGGCATAAAATTAATTCTATATGTGTATTTTTGGGATATATATGTGTATGTTTATAAATTAGCAAACTTTCATAATTATGTTAATTTATACATAAATATTTTTTAATTTTTTTTTTATTTCAAGTGGGGGCATGTGCCCCCGCGTGCCCCCATGTACATCCGTCCCTGATGGTTCGGGTACGAGGAAAAAATTGTGTTGCAGATGAGGGATCTTGTCAGATTCAAGGTTATATATAACACTCGAAGTTATAAAGCCTTTTACCTTTTCCTTCATCTTTTTTTTCCGGTCAAACGGAAATTCAATAAAACTCATGAAAGAGAGTACCACATTAAGAGTACAAACAGCGTTTTGGGTGTTTGAACATATGCCTTTTTCCTTCATCTTAGTTTCTTTGTAAATTTACGTGAATAACAGTTTTTTTTTTGGTTTTAGGATTTGGTGGATGGGTAGAAGGAGCATCCGATTGGTTGGGGGCCTGAATCAGGGGCTCTCACCTTTGGTGGAAATTTCCGTCTCTAGGTTTTCTGTTTGATAATTTTGCAATTAGTAATAATTCAAATCATCAAATGCTTACCTTGCGTCTGGTGTTTCCAAAAAACCAATGAAATAAGCCAAATCACAAGGGACAAATGTCATCTTCAAAATTGTCTTCTCTTGCGCTTTTGTGAGTCCAGAACCTTGATGGAACGGAAATGAAATCGCTGCAACTAACATATCTCTTAGTTGATCTATATTTCTCCAAATAGACTTATCCATATTAAGGTCACCTAAAAATACAAAAGAATATCAGTCAAGTAGTTACAAAAACTAATCCGCAACAAAGTCAACTAGTTAAGAGAATTAATAAATTACCAATATCCTGCAACAACGTCAACTTAGTCTTGCATGAACCATCAGCTCCAACTATAATTGAATTTTCAGTAACCAAATTCTTGCTTACATGTTTTAAACTATGTATTTGTCTCAAACCATCAATAAAATCCCTAGAGGAAATGAGAACATTACTTTAATTCCTCGAAAAATATAAAACAAGTAAAATAAAAAGTTTTAACAAACCTGAAAATTGTCCTAAAGTGGGGTTTAATTTGTAGCTTCACTTTGGTTTCTTCAGAATTAAACTCTTTCTCAACAGCTTTCCCTTCGTCTTCCCTTTTGATTCTTCAGCCAAAATATCTTCTGGAATCATTCCTTTGTTGTGTCCCCTAAAGTCCCTAAATTCCTTTTCTAGCCACTCCACAAATTGAGGTCAATTCTTTCTACTGCCAAAACATGCAACGAATATTGGTCTTACAACTTTATTGCCTTCACCTATACATGTTCTTAATGCTTTAAAGTATTTCCATGCTTCAAACTTATTTTCATGCTTTAAAAAGCTACTTTCAATGTCCAGATCCGCTCTTAGGTTAGTGACCCATTGCCTAAAAGATTCAAAATTTTGTCCTATCAGCTTATATGTTATATCACAATTATGATCACCTTCCTCCTCAACCTCGTGCTTTCCACTATATCGTATCAACCTTCTCGAATACACCCCCCATAATCAATATCAACCTTGTATTTTTCACTATATCGTATCAACCTTCCCGAATACACCCCCCATAATTAACACCCTGCATTCTGGGGGTGTGTTCGGGAAGGTTGATACGATATAATGGAAAGCACGAGGTTGAGGAAGGTGATCGTAAATGTGATATAACATATAAGCTAATAGGACTAAATTTTGAATCTTTTAGGCAAGGGGTCACTAACCTAGGAGCAGATCTAGACATTGAAAGTAACTTTTTAAAGCGTGAATAAGTTTGAGGCATGGAAGTACTTTAAAGCATTAAAAACATGTATAGGTGGAGGCGATAAAGTTGTAAGACCAATGTTTGTTGACAGTGATGTTTTGACGGTAGAAAGAATTGACCTTAATTTTGTGGAGTGACTAGAAAAGGAATTTAGGGACTTTAAGGGACACAACAAAAGAATGAGTCCAGAAGATGTTTTGCTGAAGAATCGAAAGGGAAGACTAAAGGGAAAGCTGTTGAGAAAGAGTTTAATTTTGAAAACCAAAGTGGAGCTACGCATTTGGTTTGAGCATATTAAACCTCGGTTTAGGACAATTTTCAGGTTTGTTAAACTTTTTATTTTACTTGTTTTGTATTTTTCGAGGAATTTTTGTAATGTTCTCACTTCCTTTAGGAATTTTATTGATGGTTTTAGACAAATACATAGTTTAAAACATGTTAAGCAAGAATTTGGTTGCTGGAAATTCAATTCTAGTTGGAGCTGTTGGTTCATGCAAGACTAAGTTGACGTTGTTGCAGGTATTGGTAATTTATTAATTCTTTTAGCCAGTTGACATTGTTGCAGAGCAGTTTTTGTAACTACTTGACTGAAATTCTTTTGAATTTTTAGGTGACGCTGATTTGGATAAGTCTATTTGGAGAAATATAGATCAACTAAGAGATATATTAGTTGCAGCGATTTCGTTTCTGTTCCATCAAGGTTCTGGACTAACAAAAGCGCAAGAGAAGACACTTTTGAGGATGACATTTGTCCCTTGTGATTTGGCTTGTTTCATTGGTCTTTTGGAAACACCAAACACAAGGTAAGCATTTGATGATTTGAATTGTTCCCAATTGCAAAATTATCAAACGAAAGGTAATAGGAATGAGCAGATATGTTTTTGAGAAGAAAAACAATATAGGGTTTCAATTGCTAATGTTTCTCTAATCGTTCAATGTTTTGGTTAAAAACTTCATTGATAGTGCTATTAATAGAATATTGGGTACTGAAGGAGGATTGACAGGTATATGGAACTTGTGTTATGCTATGCACGTGTTATGTAAGAACAAAATTATAAAGCAAAATGATGATGATATGTTGGCAGCACTGTTGTAAACCTGGTTTGTTACTATGTGGAATTTTGCATCATCTCTCTCGATCACGGTTTGTTTTGGAGTATCAAATCTTTTTGTGCTATTGTGCATGAAAAATTTTGCGTGGTTTCATTTCTGCTTAGTATATACATGATTATGATGAGTCAATGATTTTACGTGCCAAAATCAGAAATTATTCTGTTAAAGAGTATTTGATAAACAAAAATGATAGTCAGTGGTAAATTTTCGAATTTCTTGACTTGTTGATGCATACTCTTACTCCATATCTACTGATTTTTCAAGCTTCATGGATAGCATCATTAGAATTTATAAGATATTGTAGAAAGCATGTTTTTTTATTCTAGAGATAAATCCATTGGGTGCACAAATAATAAATCATCAGTTTATACTTTAGATATAGGATCAAATTATAAAGCTTTTGGAGTTAGTTGGAATTTTCCTTAGGCTTATAATTAGAGTTTCAATAAACACAATTTTCAACGGTTTGGTTAAAGGGATGTTTCTGTTATAAACCAAATAATTATTCCATCCGTTAGACAAATAGTCATTTTGGGATAATGGTATTGGGTGACTCATTGATTCTGAACCGTTACATACAATTATCTGGTATAGCATTGAAGGTTTTTCAATAAATTTGTTTGACCTTTTTTGTAACGGATGTGACCGTTGCCATTTGTCCTAGTTGTTATTCAGGTGGCTTCCTAATTATTTTGTTGCTTCTTACAGATAAATTTTTAGTCCATACTATTGTTGTTGAATAGTTTAGTTGTTGTGCATCAGTCTTTTCCGGACGAGGTTCAGTAAAAACCAATATATGTTTTCTGTTCTCATTAAATCTATTCTGTTTTCTTAGGTTCATAGACATTCAGTGGCTTTTGGATGAGTCTTTGTTCTGGACATCAGAAGAGAAATATTTATTTGTTAGGAAACTTTACGACATAATTGTAGTTATGGAGAAGTACTGGGCTCATTCTAAAACGGAGAGTTACATTAAGAATAAGCTGGAAGCTATGAAGTACGGATACTCCGAAACTACGGAGAGTTACATTAAGAATAAGCTGGAAGCTATGTATTACGGATACTCAGAAACTAGTCACGTATAGGTATCGGATACACCCCGATACGTATCGGATACACCCCGATACGTATCGGATACGGCTAATAAGTATCCTGTAATTAAATAAAATGTTTTTATTTTTGGATACGTGTAGGATACGTGAGAGATACATGAGGGATACCCGCCCAGATAGTTTGATCAATAACCCAAGAGCCGAGCTCAGTTGGCAACCCTTATAGATTTCATAGGAAAGGTCGTGTGGTCAAACTTTGGGAAAAAAAAAAATAGATTGATTATTTGTTCCCCATAATGGAAGTTATATGTCTAGTTATTTGTTCCTTTCATGGGCCTTCAAATGGGTTTAGTATGATTGTTAATTTATATTCCGTTTGATGTAATTTAGATACTTGATGAAATCAGTTTGAGGTCCACCCGAGTCAGGTCCTGCAAAAACAGAGAATAGATATGGACATCGGTGTGGTGGCTTGCCGACACCCCTTTGATGCCTAAGTCAGTAGAGTTTGTGATAAATGCGGTAAATGCACTAGAGGTTTGAGTTTGAGTATTAGGGTTGCGTTCCTGCTCCTGGCGTTTTACCATTGTATTTATAGGCATTCTTGGGAGATTGAATCCCTGTTGGACTCTTTTTCGTAGGTTCTGGGTATTGGATTGAGATAACGCGGAGTCCTGCTTGGCGTGGTTGCCCTCAACCGTTTTGGATCATGATCCCCATGGGATCCGTATTTATCTAGTAGCTGGCAGGCCTTATCCTTGGGTAAACTGACGCTTCCCTCTCAAGGAGAGTCCTTCACGTTCTGGGCACTCCTTGTAATTCTCGGACGAGCCATGTCGTGTTTGTCACTACTAAATAGTACTAATGTCCAAGCTGGTTCTTAGCCCGCATATTAGCTGCTCCTGCGGAGCTGACCCCGTGAGGTCAGTTGATCCCTCCAGACGGGCTTTTCCTACGGAGCTCACCTCCAACGGTTAGGATGGATCTAGATCCACAGAATGGTCATGTCTGCGGACCTGACCTTGCCAAATCACTTTATACTTATAATACTTGTATTCTTTCACCAATTGGAAAAAAAAAAGGACTGAGGGGGATTGGGAGACGTCTTTGAGAACTCTAGCATTTCTTTCTATCCACAGGTAAGTAAACAATAGCCGCCAAAGAAAGCTTTCTCAATGTGCTATGAAACAATTTCCCTACACATTCGCTGCCAGTTGAGGTGATGAGCTAGGGATTGCACATAAAATAGAAGTAACCCTCATTCAGGGCACAAATAATCGATCTTTAATTTTGTCATGAATCGACCCCCTGACCTTTCCCTATGGCAGTTTACAAGGGTGCGATCGGTTCCCCCTCTTGGTTATTGATCGAACTACCTTTGTTGTTCGTGCTAAAAGAGTAAAGAAGTCTAAGCTTGAACTTATTATGTGTAGATCATAGTTCCTTCGTTTTTGTTTTCAGTTATGCTCTAGGTTTATCCTATACTTTTGTTACTATTTCTGTCTTTCTGTTGAAGATTTGTAACTCCACTTTCTTGTACAATTGTTTGTTCTTTCAATTAAATCTCACACACACACACACAAAAAAAAAGGAATTGTCATTTTCATTGGAGCTCCCTCAAGCTTTGTGAGTCCATTAGACACTGCAATCAATGCCGTATGAGCTCACTCAATACCCAGAAACCAACTGTGATTTACATTTGCAGTACACAAAAATAAACCCAAATCAGATCTAACTTGGCATCACGAAAGTAAAGACATTTTTTTTGTTTTTTGTTTTTTGGTAAATGAGAGATTTTTTTGCAAGGACATCAAATTAAATCACATTTATGAGCTCCCTAAAGCTTTGTGAGTCGGAGCTCCTCAATACCAGAAGCCAAATGTGATTTACATTTGTAGTACATAGAAATATACCCAAATCGGATCTAACTTGGCATCACTGTAATCAAAGCACGAAAAGTCAAGTGTGAGGAGATAGTAGATTTTCCAGCAGATGAGTACGCATTTGAGCCTCTTCTTTCTCCTCAATTTGAATAACATCTCCATCGCTATCTATCCAAGCCTGACGGCTAGGAACAACAGCCTTCTTCTCGAGCGACACAGCATTCTTAATCACAAAATGATTGATCTGAAAATCAAGCCAACAGACAGTGACTCCCAAGTATTCCACCACCCTCATGCAACGGTGTCTTCCATCTTCATCAATGGAACCCATTTCTCCATCCAAAAATCATCATCTCTGCCATCATCATTTTTATAATCTTCATCCTTTGATTTGAACAAATGCAATGTGGACTTGTGCAAGAAAGGCAGAGCCTTTATAACCGAAGTGCAAAGACTCGAAGGGCGGTGCTGAGACAGGGCACACTCAAATTGTTTGAACTTATGATTGACTAAAGAAGTGCAATAAGCCTCACAAAAATATACCTATGAGAGCAAGGGAGTGTGTTCGATACTAATCACCCTGTCCTGCCCCCAGTATGCAAACGAAACAAGATTCACAGCCGAAACCCTCAACCTCCCTAGTGAAAAACACCGAGAAACCTCCAGAGACACGAGGGACTCGCTCACTATCCTCAAGCTCTGAGCGCAGCTCAACTCAACTATAAGCAACCTCTTGAGATTGGAACAGTTGGAACAAAAATACTCCACGTGTATGTCCACGCGTTCACGTGACTTCCTCACACATGGCCTAATGATTTTATAACATACAGACTCTATGTATGGCTCAGTTTTGTTGTCTAACGATTTTCAAAAAATTGCAACCATGGCACCCGACTTCCTCACCTGTATAGTCTTGATATCGGTACGCTACGTCTGGTTTCCTAGTCCTAATGATGCGATTCAAAAACATCGTAATGCCCGTTTAGTTCTACGGCATTAAAGTGCATTTAGATTAATTAAAGATAAAGCCAATACTATTATGTAGTGAGTTGAATATGCTTTTCTTTTGTTTCTCCTTAATTGCGCCGAAAGCGAAAAGGAACAAATATGTTTAAAAAAAAAAAAAACCAAAAATTTAAATAGCGTGACCCCCTTATCCACTGACTTAACTAAGCTTTTTAATTAATCTCTGATACCTCAACGGGAAACTACTCTTTCATTAAAATATCACCACGCCATCTCAACAATAATTAGCCGAGTGTTTAGAGCACCTAAACGAGACTTTAATTTGAAATATAGGACGCAAATCCTGGCTTTATGAGAACAAAATCCACTTTTACTTAATTGAATTAAGAGAGGAAAAAGAAGGCAAAAGCTCACTTGTGGTTCAACTTCCTTTTTTTTTTTTTTTTTGTGTAATCATATGCTTTTCGAAACGTTATCTTTAACTAGAGATCTAGGTACACCATGGGATGTGTGTGGCCCGTGATCTCTTCTGGCTCGAGTCCTTCCTCCGCTGGTTCAGTGGTCTCCTTGCCTTCTCCACGCCGCCTGCACAATGAACGCACGACTAAGACCTGGCCGGGGGTTGCCCGGCAAGGCCCTCCGGCGAGAGGGTAAGTATGTGTAGGAAGCGAGGAGAGAAACTAGGGTTTGAGTGAGTAATCGCGTATCAGAATGCGTACCGTCGCTGAGGCGTTATCCTCCTGTATTTATAGGATCTCCTTGACTTGCTCTCCAAGCACGGGCACGTGCCTTGCACGAGTCGGGTGACGTCGTATGTGATGTAATCGGACGAATCTGGTAACCGTTTTGGTGTGAGCTGGCACATTCCACATGCGCTCATGATTATCCTTTGGTGTAACTGCCTCAGCACGCGGGAGGTCACGTGAGTGTGCAGGTGGCCGAACCCGACTGATCGCGCGGGTGGCCGAGCCTGAAAGTTGGCCGAGCCTAAAGGGTAGCCGAGCCTGATGGGACTTTGGGTCAAGCTCGTCTGCGGGACCGCTTCACAAAAGATGGCCGAACATAACATGATTCTCTCGGCTGTTGGATGCAAAGTGATGGCATCGCCTACGACCGGCATGTCTTAACGTAGACAAGCCTCGGCGAAGCCAAGTTCGGTCCGCTACAATAGCCCCTCAATTTCTACCAACGCCGAGCACGTGGTAGGGATTGATAGTTTCCAGCCCATTCCGTTTTATAGCCGAGCATGAATCATGGTAGCCGGAGAGGACTTCTGCCGAGCCCAGTTTTTATTCAACGAACCGTCATGAATCGTGGACCAGTGCAGGTGTGCCAGGTGTCCATCTCTGGCTGGGTACGGCTGACAGGGGGACGGCTGGCATGCGTGGGGCTCTGTCAAGCTGTCTTATCAGGCCACGTGTCATGTGCTCATTGGTTGCAGGTTCGGCGGTTCAGTGATTTGGGCGGGAAATTTGGACCCAAACCCTACTTCTATATAAAGGGTTCGGAGTTAGAGAGAGAAGCCACCGTCGCTTTCTCTCTCTAAACCTCCATTGCCAGAGCTCTGCTGCACGCTCGTTCTCCTCCCAGTCTTGATCTCCCAGTGCCTTGCCATCAAATTTTGCTACTGATCTCAGGTATGAGTCTGTTCTCTGTCTCTCTTCGCTTTTCTTGCTGTTCTTTGAACCTTTTTCTCCTTTTTCTGGGCTTTCTGGGGTTTCTTTTTGCTTTAGTAAACAGTGCGAAGCCTGGAGATGAACGAACTGTTCATCTTCATCTTCAATCTGTTCTTCCGAACACAGATCTCTACGGTCTGTGTTTGGTCGACGTTGAACTTTTACCGAGCCCCAATCTGGGCGCTGTTAAGCCGAACCCCGAGTCTTAATTTCTACCGAGCTTGAAACTCAGATGAGAGGTCGGGTGGGCCAATAGGGTAGCCGAGCGTAGAGATCCCTTGCCTTCTGGCCGACGACGAGGTTTCTCATTGTTTTTTCTTCTCATCTTTGTTAGGTCTGGCTCACCCGGTCATAGTTATTTCTTCCGACTCTGAAAGCTCGGGGGAAGATTCTGGAGACTCATTCTTCCGTGAGTGGTTGAATCAACACAGGCGCCGACATCAAGCATCCTCCATTGCGTCGAATATGTCTACCGACTCAAATGATTCGAACGCCGAGCGCGTATTCGAGTACGGTGCCGACGAATTTGGCACCGACCCTGAGATATCTTTCACTACGTCGACTCATTCTGAGGCCGAGCCCCGCCCAGGGCCTGAAGCCGAGTCTAGATTTGTCTCTTATGCCGACGCCCCCTCTTCCATCCATTCCGGGCATGGCGAATCCCAATCTGAGGGTAGAGGTGTCGCCGACCTCTACGAGAGGGGCCAAGTTTGCCCCTATGCACATTACTTTAGTGGAAACGCTCGGGAATACCAGAGCTTCTGCCGAGAATACAGCATCCCTGATGATGTTGTGATCAACCAAGTGGCGAGCAATAGAATAAAAGATACCAGGGAGGAACGTCCCGAGTACATAACGGTCCCGTTAATGGCGATATGTGAGGCTGGGCTGAGGTTCCCACTTCACCCATTTTTAAGGGAGCTTCTCGCCCGTTTCAGCATCGTCCCTCACTATTTTGCTATCAATAGTTACCGAATAGTAATGTCGGTAATAAAGTTAAAGGAACTCCACGACCTCGAGTTCACCGTTGCCGACCTTTTCCACACTTACATTATGTCCAGGCACGGCCAAACCGAGCGCCGATACCTGTCAACCCCTGGCAAGAAGCAGCCCCTTGTGGACGGCTTGCCCGATACTGATAAATGGGCGAACTTTTACGTTGAAGTTAGCGGTAACTTTGAGTTCGGCAACCAATCTAACCGCAGGTTTAGCGTCCCGAGGGTTAAAGATTTCAGAGGTAGTTCGAATACTTTTTCGTCTTAGCCGAGCATGGTTTTAACAAGGACTTTTATTGATCATCACTTGTTTCCCTGTGCAGATCACCGAGCAATCACTAAGACTCAACAATCCCTAGCCGTTGAGAAGCACGTTGACGTTCTTTTGTGTCTAGCTTGCAGGGACGCGCCGACGCTGCTTGGATACGAGCCTTCTTATAAAGGGAAGCTCAGGCGGTGGTATAAAGAGTCAGTGCCGAGCACGGAAGTACCAAGCCGTGGGAAAAAGGCTGTTTCAAAAGAGGGGGGGAAGAGGCCGAGAGTGAAATTGCCAACCTTCAGGAAGCCTGCTGAGTTTTGGTTCGGAGAAAGCCAGCAAGCCGAGGGTCACGGTATTACTATTCCTCTTCAAACTCTGGTGCCTGATCATTCCAGTGAAATGGGCCGACGGAACATCGTTCGTGTAAACATTAGAGATGGCAAGGCGGTCCGTCCCGAGCCTGGACTCGCCGAGCCCGCTGAAAAGAGACAAAAAGTCACCCATGACTTTTTCCCGACGAAACCGCCGACATCTCGTCCTACCGGTCAAACCGAGTCGTCGGCTGCTGGGGGCTCGAAGTTGGCCGAACAAGCTTCAGGCTCGGCCGGCCTTAACGCTGTTCAAGAATTCGCTCCTTCTTACGCAATGGCCGAAGGCAGGGTTGTAACGGTAGAGGACTCTGTGAAAACTGAACCTGGCCTGGCTACTGCCATGCTTCAAGGCCTCGCCTTGCCGAAGGACATGGCAAAAATTCCCCAGGGTCTTCAGCCGAGCTTGGTCCATGCCGGTGCTTACCTTGTTCAGGTATGATCCGACCTTAGTTCTTCGATTATATTTTTTTTGTGTATTCCCAGGCCGACGATCTTTTGTTTGATAGGCTGGGCAGGCCATACTTCGATCTTCAAAAGATGCCGAGCTCGCCCTCGCCGAGCGCTCTCGCTTCCTTGACGAGTTGCGGGTCGAGCGAGAAAAGGTGAGAAGCTACAAGGGCAGCTTGAAGACGGTGAAGTCCCAGGTAGCCGATCTTGAAAAAGAGAGGGATGAGATGGAGTTGAGGATGAAGAAGGCCGAGCAGGAGGTGGCCAAAGTCCTGAGGAGAGAGAAGAGAAAGATGAAGGAGGTTGATGGGGCGGCTTATCAGGTTGGCTTTGATCGAGCCGGTGCCGAATACATGCGGGAGGCTCGGTCAATGGTCAATGACGCCATTAGGATGAGGGTCCCCATCGCCTACCGAGGGGGATACAAGGACGGCGTGACGGCCGCTTGTGGAGTTATGCAACTGGAGGCTGATACGAATTTGATGAAGTCGATTCCAGCTCCCTCAACTCCCGAGCTCGTCTTCCCGTATACTGAAGAAGAGTGTGCACCCCTTCCCCCTGAGGAATTTCCTGAGAGCGACGACGATGTCGAGGACTTGACCGACGCCGACGTCATAGCTGGAGGTCCGACGGGTTTGCAGGATGGAGGTAGCAAGATGTCTGCCACGCCAGCCGAGCAGGGGTCTTTGAATGTTGAAGAGGTTGTTCTGGCCGAGGACGCAGCTGGTGTTGGTGGTTCAGGTGCAGTTGGTGCCGAGGGTGAAGATGCTGCCCAAGTTTGAAGTTGTGGCCGAGGCTGTTGCTTTTTACTTAGTGATTTTCTTGTTTTTGTTTGAACTTTTTTGGACCGGGCGGATCCGACTTCGGATTTTATCGTGCCGGATGTAATGGTTGTTGGATATTTTGCTGAACTTGAATGGAAATTCTCTTCAATGGATTACTTTGAATTTTGCAATGCTTTCTTCATGGCATTCTTGCTTGTTTTGTAGTTTGTAATTACCTGTAGCCCCCACTTTGGTCTATGTTCGGCTGTAAGATACGGATGTCTGGATCAACTTCTGTAGTTGCTAAGTTCATGCCGAGCTTGGACCAAAGTAGTGTGATAATGGTATGAAGAGAGTGCCGAGCATGATGTTGTGCTCGGATAAATTAGCGTGGCCACAGGTTTGAGTATTCTCACATATGTTTTGTTTAGGTTTTTGGCCATCTCTGCTTACATGATATATACCCGTAGGCCCCCCTTTGGTCTATGTTCGGTTGAGGCGTATGGATATTTGCTCGACGTTGTAGTTGATAGGTGTAGATTTGCCGAGCCCTGACCAAAGTTGAGTGGAAGTATGGAGAGGAGAGAGTGCCGAGCATGTAATTTTGCTCGGTCGTTTAGGTTAGTCGATGTTCAAGCCCTTAGCTAAGTTAATTAAGTGATATGTTTGTGGGTGGTTTGCTCACCAAAATGTGAGTGTAACCAGGCTTTGGCCGACCTCAGTGTCTTGCCAAGCCGAACCGGAGCCCGAATTCCAGCCAGACTGTTTTTTGGGCTCGGTGGACCTGATGTCCGTTTTGCTTCTTTTGGGCAGTAATAGTGGCCGAAGCGGAGGCATAGTAGCCGTTTGTGGGTGTGACCGAGGTCATCGTTTGTGGTCGGCTAGTGTTGCCGAAGAAAAGCACAGAACAAAGAATTTTTTGGAGTTTGCAAATGACAACTGTAAGACAATTTTTCTTTGATTTCCCAAACATGGAATTACAAGTTGAAATAAAAAGACTTGGGCCGAAGCCAACTTAAAGGAAAATAGGATAGGCAGTTGCCTAAACATGGGGCACACTGTTCGGGATTTTCACTACATGTACGCCTTCTTGAGATTCTGTGCATTCCATGGGTTAGTTAGTACTTTCCCATTCATGTCCTCCAGCACGTAGGCGCCTTCACCAGCAATCTTGACGATACGGAAAGGTCCCTCCCAGTTAGGCTTGAATTTTGTTCTCTTGCTGGTTTGTACAACCTTTCGCCAAACCAAATCGTCCGGCTTGAACTTTTTGATCCGTACTCCCCGATTATATCCCTTGGCCACCTGTTGCTGGTAATCAGCAAGGTGCAGGCGAGCGTCATCACGCTTCTCTTCGGCCAAAATTAGCTCCTGTGCGATGGCGTCGTTGTTTGTTTTGGGGTCAAACGTTTCTGTCCGGAGAGTTGGAAACTTGGACTCCAATGGGATGACGGCTTCCATGCCAAATGCCATTGAAAATGGTGTTTGGCCCGTTGATCGCCTTGGTGTTGATCGGTAGGCCCATAGAACGCGTGGCAGTTCTTCAACCCATTTTCCTCTTTTGGAGTTCAGTCGACGCTTGATGCCGGCACAGACGGTTTTGTTCGTGGCCTCTGCTTGGCCATTTCCTTGCGGGTAAGCTGGTGTGGAGTTGAAGAAACGTATCCCAAACTCGGCACAAAGGTTTGTGAGGTCCTTGCCGACGAATTGAGTGCCGTTATCAGAGACGATTGCGTAAGGGACGCCGAACCTGGTAACAATGTTTCGCCATACGAATCGTCGAACATCAGCCTCAGTTGTTGTGACGAGAGGTTCAGCTTCAACCCATTTGGAGAAGTAGTCTGTTGCCGTAATCAGAAACTTGAAGCCTCCAGGAGCTGTAGGCAGCTTTCCCACGATGTCGAGCCCCCATTGGGCAAAGGGCCAAGGACTTGTGATGGGTGAGAGATCCTGGGCTGGCTTTTTTGGGATAGGTGAAAATAGCTGGCACGGTCGGCATTTGCGGACAACTTCCTCGCAGTCTTTCTTCATGTTCTTCCAGAAGTAGCCTTGGCTTATGGCGCGTTGACACAGGGAGCGGCCGCCAGAGTGACAGCCGCAACTTCCTGAATGAAGTTCGGTCAGGATTTCAGGTACTTGGGTGGGGTGGACAACGAGGAGGTACGGCCCGGAGATGGATTTCCTGTATAGTTGGCCGCTTTCAGAAAGCCAGTAGTAAGCGGCCTTATTTCTCACACGGTAAGCTTCCTTCTTGTCGGTGGGTAGGGAGTCGTGTTTCAGAAACGCAACAATCTCGTCCATCCAGCTGGGACCGAGTTCGACGTTGAGTACCTCTGGAGTGGGTTCAAAGGACGGGCGGTCAATGCTGCCGAAGTTGATGGTCCTGAATTCTGAGGCTGTGGATGCCGAGGCGAGGCCTGTAAGTGCGTCCGCGTGAGCGTTGTGCTCACGGTTGATCTGTTTGATGCTGAAATTGTGGAACTGGGAGATGAGCTTGGCTGTTGCAGCTTGGTATTTCATCATTCGAGGGTCCCGAGCTTCATAGTCGCCAAGTACTTGATTGACGATGAGCTGGGAATCGCAGTAGACAGCGAGGCTGGTGACATTCATTGCGACGGCTGAGCGTAAGCCGGCGAGGAGTGCCTCATATTCTGCTTCGTTGTTGGTGGCTGGGAAGTCGATGGTGAGGGAGCTTTCATGGAGTGTTCCACAAGGTGAAACCAAGACTACCCCAGCTCCTGCTCCGTTGCTGTTGGAAGCCCCGTCGACATTAAGCCGCCAAGTTTCTCCTTGAAAAAGGTGCCATTGTTTGGTTGATGGGCTAGTATCTGCAACTTCCGTTGGGGTAGGAGCATTGAGTGCCACTGTGTCTTCTGGGGTGAGTTCTGCTATGAAGTCGGCCAACACCTGGCCCTTGACTGCTGTTCGTGGCTCAAAGCTGATGTCGAAGTTTGCAAGTTCGACAGCCCATTTGGATACACGGTTGGAGAGATCTGCTTTCCGAAAGATAGCTTTGAGCGGGTGCTCCGTTAAGACGACGATGGGATGTGATTGGAAATAAGGCAGAAGTTTCCTGGCCGCTGTGACAAGAGCAAGTGCCAATTTTTCAAGTGGTAGGTAGCGTGTTTGAGCCGGAAGGAGCGTCTTGCTTGTGAAGTAGATGGGTTTGTCTTCGGCGCCTTCCCGCCGTACGAGCGCGGAACTTGTTGCGTGGGCGGACACGGCGAGATAGAGATATAGAGTTTCGAACTCTTTAGGTTTCACCAACAGTGGGGCGGAGTTTAGATAGTCTTTGAGTTCGGTCAGAGCAGATTCGCAATCTGGGGTCCATTCAAAGCTGCGCCGGCTTTTTCCCTTCAAGGCATGGAAGAACGCGTGGCACTTGTCCGAGGATTTGCTAATGAATCGATTCAAAGCGGCTGCCATCCCAGTAAGCCTTTGTACTTCCTTGATTGTTCTTGGTGGGCGTAATTCTTTAACAGCCTTGATTTGGTTAGGGTCGGCTTCAATACCTCTCCGCGTGACAAGGTGCCCGAGGAACTTTCCTGCGCTTACTCCGAATGCGCACTTCTCTGGGTTCAGTCGAAGCTTGTGGTACTTGAGGATTTCGAAGACTTCCGCCAAGTCTCGCAAGTGGTTGGACTCCTGCTTGCTCTTGACGACCAAGTCGTCAATGTAAGCCTCCACGGTGTAGCCAATTTGTTCTTGCAACATCTTGAATATTGCTCTGTTGAACATCGCACCAGAATTCTTGAGTCCAAAGGGCATGACGCGGTAGCAGAAGATGCCATAAGGCGTGATGAAAGCAGTTTTCTCCATGTCGTCAGGGTCCATGGCAATTTGGTGGTAGCCACGGTAAGCGTCCAGAAAGCTTAGCCGAGCATGGCCTGCTGTCGCATCCACGAGTTGGTCAATCTTTGGAAGTGGGAACCAATCTTTTGGACAAGCGTCGTTGAGATTGGTATAATCCACGCAAACTCGCCATTTGCCGTTTTTCTTTTTGACGACAGCGGTGTTGGACAGCCATGTCGGGTATTGCACTTCCTGAATTGCATTTGCTTCCAGCAGACGCTTGACTTCTTCGATGACGGCGTCGGCGTGTTCGGCTGCGGAGCGCCTGGCCTTTTGGACGACTGGTTTTGCGTCTTTCTTGATGTTGAGAGAGTGGCTGATGAATTTTGGATCGACCCACGGCATTTCGTTGGGGGTCCATGCAAAGACCTCTATATTTTTCTTGAGGTATTGGAACGTTTCCTCGCGGTCAGTCTCGCTGATGGAAGAGCTGATCAAGAAAAATCGGGAGCCATCCTCGTTGATTGGCATTTTGACGAGGTCCTCTTCTGCTTTGTCTTCGGCTTTCTGGCCGACGTCGTCGATTACGGCCATGTCTGGGACCTCTACCCATTGTACTTCTTTGGCTTTTGTTGAGTTGTGGACGGCCGAAACGTAGCATTTTTTGGAGGCTACTTGGTCACCTCTCAGATCTTCTTGTCGTCCGCCGGAGCCGATGAAGCGGACGACCTGGTGGTAGGTGGAAGCGATTGCTTGCATGTTGTGAAGCCAGGTTCGGCCAAGAATTGCGTTGTACGGGCTTGAGACGTTGACGACGATGAACTCGACGGTCAATGTCTTTGAGCCTGCTACGACCGGAAGGAAGATTCGTCCGAGTGGCCAGACCGGTGTTCCGTTGAATCCAATGAGAGGGACTTCGGCGGGTTGTAGGGCTGATTCTGGGAGGTCAAGTTTTTTGAACAAATCATAGTACATCACCTCTGCTGAACTTCCCTGGTCGATGAGGATTCGCTTGACATCATGGACTCCGATTTGCACGGTAACGACAAGAGCATCAGAATGTGGAGTTTGTACGAACTCGAGGTCGCGCTCCGTGAAAGTGATGGTCCACTTGGGTGTTTCGTCTGGACGCGGGCGTTTTGACCCGGGTCTTAGCGCAAGCACCTGTTTAGAAGTGGAGGCGCGATCGAGGTCGGCTCTGAGATGTGCTTCGGATTCCTTTGTCACTGGGCCGTGAATGACATGTATCGTCGGCCGCGGCTCGTTGGGGTTGGGATTTCCGACAGGTGGGCGGGCGGGCGTCTTTGCTCGATCAATGTATTGGTCGAGATGGCCTTGGGTTACCAGTCGTTCCAACAATGCTTTGTATGGAGCACATGCCGTTGTGTAGTGGCCGAGCTCATTGTGGTATGAGCACTTCTTTCTCGGGTTCTGATCCGCCTGGCCGTTGTCCGTGCCCAGTTTGCCTTGTGGCCACTCAAACCATGGTTGTCTCATGATTTCCTTTAGGAAGGACCAGATGGGTTCTTTGAAGTGGGTGGTTTCAGCCACGTAGTCGTGCTCCTTTGGTTGGCGTTTCTTCCCTTCCTTGATGTTGTTGACGTGTTTCTTTGGATGGGATTGTTGAGTTGCCATTGGTGTCTGCAGCAGAGGGGTTGTTGTTGGTAGGCAGGCTGTTGAGTTGGGAATCCCCTGAGCGGCCCGGTCTGCGTAGAACTCTTCAAGAGCACAAAAGCGTTCCACGACACGCATCAATTCTCCCATGCCGTGCGGAGGTCGAATGGCCAGTTCATCGAGTATTTTGCTCCCAGATTCCAGCCCATTTTTGAAGGTACGCGCGGCCCAATATTCATCGATTTCGGGAATTTCATTGAAAAGTTGCCAGTATCGCTCTGCGTAGTGCCTGAGCGTTTCACTTGGGAGCTTCCTCATTTGGGTCAAAGATTCAGGCTCCTTCGCTGTTCTGTTACTGGTGATAAAGCGGGTGTTGAAGGCGCGTT
Organism: Rhododendron ovatum; assembly: GCA_019656835.1. NCBI lineage: Eukaryota > Viridiplantae > Streptophyta > Magnoliopsida > Ericales > Ericaceae > Rhododendron > Rhododendron ovatum. The sequence goes on along the minus strand of CM033802.1, from coordinate 1,651,320 downwards.
CAAGGTCAGCCAGGTTTCGTATGGATCCAGCGGGCAATTTGTTGAACCACTGGAGTCCAAGAGAGCCGAGGCTAGATGGGAATGCTTTGCATTTGATCTCGTCCTTTGTAGTGCACAGTTCGATGGTTTGGCGAAAGTGAATGAGGTGAGTGTAAGCTTCGCAGGTGCTTGGGTCGAATTTGGTGAATTTTGGTAGGTGGAAATTGGGTTCGGCGATAGTGTTGATGATGTGGGAGGTGAAGGGTGAGATACCGAGGTCTTTTAGTTGCCGTTCGAATCCAGGACGCGGTGGTTTGCCTAGCTCGTCCGTCCGTGGCCTCTTTGGGTGCTTCTCTCGTTCTGAGGTTTTCTCGCGTACTCGGCTGCGAAGCTTGTCCCGTAGGTTCGTTGTTTCCCTTCGGGGGTGGTCAACCGACTTCTCTTTATCGTAATGGGTTTTGTTCCCATTCTCCGCCCCTTCGATCCGTACGCTTTTGCCGTTCCGCCGAACGTCGTTTTCATTATCCAAGTTTTCTGGTGGTATCCCCCCGAGGCGTTCAGAGACGTGGCGCCTGGTTTCGACGGAGTCTCGGCTTCGGCGTGAGGCCGTTGAGCGAGAGAACTCCGCGCGACCAGTCGAGTACGTGCTCGTGAATGATTAGGTGTCCCTGGTGCGGGTCCGCTCATGGTGGGACCTCGAGTGGTGTGTACCAGATGTTGCAGGTCGTTTGTAGAGGATAATTTCCCTGGCGTCTCCCTTTTCTGGCGTAAACCCTAGGCGGTCTTTGACGGAGACGCGATGGCCTGCTTCGTTGGTGTGGCCTTGCAGCGGCGGAGGAGGAGGAGGGGGAGGAGAGTTTCTTTGCTTCCGTCGCCCGCCTCCGGTGGATCTGGAGGCGGCTGGGGTTGCGTCCTGCATATGTTGCTTCATCTGGGCCACTTCCGCCCTCAGCGCTGCAAGTTCGTTGTCTCTTTCGTCGTCTCGTCGTTGCAGGAGGCGGATGTAGGCCGTTGTTATGTCGTCTGCAGCCGGAGAGAGCCCAGAATCTGGTGGTAGTGAGATGGACATGTGCCTTTCTGAAAACGGTGGGAGGATCGCGTTTCCACTGGTGTCTTTGGCTCCAGAAACTGAAACGTTTGGTGGATCTCCGCCCATCGCCGCTGAGTTTTCGTTCGTCTTTTTGAGAGGAAGGTGATTTGAAAGAGGGTTTGAGCCGTTTGGATCAGAGGCTGAGAAGCTTCACGTCGGGTTCACCAATTGTGTGGCCCGTGATCTCTTCTGGCTCGAGTCCTTCCTCCGCTGGTTCAGTGGTCTCCTTGCCTTCTCCACGCCGCCTGCACAATGAACGCACGACTAAGACCTGGCCGGGGGTTGCCCGGCAAGGCCCTCCGGCGAGAGGGTAAGTATGTGTAGGAAGCGAGGAGAGAAACTAGGGTTTGAGTGAGTAATCGCGTATCAGAATGCGTACCGTCGCTGAGGCGTTATCCTCCTGTATTTATAGGATCTCCTTGACTTGCTCTCCAAGCACGGGCACGTGCCTTGCACGAGTCGGGTGACGTCGTATGTGATGTAATCGGACGAATCTGGTAACCGTTTTGGTGTGAGCTGGCACATTCCACATGCGCTCATGATTATCCTTTGGTGTAACTGCCTCAGCACGCGGGAGGTCACGTGAGTGTGCAGGTGGCCGAACCCGACTGATCGCGCGGGTGGCCGAGCCTGAAAGGTGGCCGAGCCTAAAGGGTAGCCGAGCCTGATGGGACTTTGGGTCAAGCTCGTCTGCGGGACCGCTTCACAAAAGATGGCCGAACATAACATGATTCTCTCGGCTGTTGGATGCAAAGTGATGGCATCGCCTACGACCGGCATGTCTTAACGTAGACAAGCCTCGGCGAAGCCAAGTTCGGTCCGCTACAGGATGCGTGTGCAAGTCGAGCTATGTTAAATGTGGTTTCAAAATTAAAGGTGCAGTTCTAGAGAACTAAAGTTGATTCTCTTTCTACTTCTTTCCCACAAAAGCTATTTAATTAAACTCTACTTCTCCATACAAATTTTGTAAAGAAAACAAACAAATTTTAAAAAAGAAGAAGAGGGATTTGATCGCTTGTCGAAGAAGTATCAGAGATCTCCTTCGTTTTGATTCTGTCATCTCCTACAAACACACCATTTTCTTTGCATTCACTTGTTTTAAAGTTCGAATCACAGCAACAATTCACCGAAAAACCGGATGACCTCACCTTGATTAAGCATCAAACAACTGTACGTAATCTACGAAGAGGAAATGAGGTGCAGATCGTGTTATTAATTTCTTTAACTTTGAGGGAACCGTGGGATGTGTAGCAGTTATGTTGGGCTAGAGTACTACTCCTAGTATTTACTTCATGCTTAGTTTATAATGGGAGTTTAAATGTTCATTGACTTAGAAATGTACTTCTAGACAAAAAAACACTTAATAAAAAAAATCAAGGTTAGAGAATGATTGGACTAACAGCATTGAGTGCACAGCGAGATTTAACCTCATTTTATTTTAGGAGGTCTAAATATTGCATGTGTCTCATACAACTGTGGTGGCAGATCCTTTACAAATCACGACGGACTTAAGGCCTGCTCGCCGTCGGATCGTGCATCTGATGGCTCGGATTTCATCTTGGCAATCAACGATCGAGAGCAGTTCATTGCCGAGATAAGATCCGAGCTGTCGGATGCACATTCCAACGGCTCGGACCTGCGCAGCACAGAACACCATCCCCCATTCCATTTAGTAGATTGGTTTTTGTATGGTAGCTATGTCCAAAATAAACAAACAAGAAAAGCACTAAGTGGACAAGTAATGTATCTTTTCTTATTTTTCCAAACTCTCCTGCATTGCACGGCTTCGTTGCTAGTTATACATTACACCAACTGTAACATTAGATTGCGTGGCAGCACCTTAAATAGTGATTGTCTCACTATTTCTTGGTCCAAACCTCACACAATTTCACTTAAAACTTTCTGTTGAGAATATAAATAATAAAGTTGTCCCTCTTTCTAACAGCTTAAGCTTTTAGATGAGTTGCTGGTTAACAATCTAATACCTTCTACGGTAATGGTTTGACATTAGGAGTACTTTGGTCTCCCGGGAAGAGCTTTAATTTCAATCCCTCACTGATAAAGACAGTGATCTTTCATTTTTCTCTTTTTTCGCTCTTGTTTTATTTTCATTGAAGAATTTCCAAGATGATATAATAGCTAGTGTAGCAGAATCTAAAAAAGGTCAAGAGTGTTTTATTTATCTTTTTTTTTTTCTGTAATTTCTTTCAATTAGAAATTAATCATGCATCCAACAAAGGTAAAGATGTTGAAATACTGAAAAATACCGGGGAAATGAAACGGTATTTCAGCAAATTATCCCATTGTCTCTGTTTTTTTTGGCAATGCAGCTACCTTGAGCGCACCTTGGACTAATCCCTACAGCCCTTTCGACAGATGTTTGACACGCTTACGTGTGGTGACCCCAAGAGTTGCTAGTTGGAAGAATTGAACTTCCTAATATGGAGCAAACATTTAATTCCCTAGCCAAAACCAGCAGGCCAACTCCTTGAGGTGGCCCCATTGTCTCTGTTGGGCCTTAGGAATACAAAATAAAGGATTTTCAACTAATCTTCCTTCACAAAAGGTAGATAAACGAGAGATGAATGTATTCTTGTCGGCAAAAGAAATCTTGTATTAATCCACGAAAGATATAAATGCCAGGGAGACGACTAGCACGAAAAGCTGGCTAGGCAAAATACAAGAGAAAACAACACCAAAAGTTTGGCATCTCACACAGTATTTTGGTTAACAAACAACATGGTTCCCCGGCCATCACATGAGAAGAGAACCGGAAAGCACCTCTTTCAGTAGGTCGTGGGAAACGGACTGAAGATTCAGAAGTTAAAACAAACAGACACACACCAACAACACACAAGTACTTATTTAGGGTAGTTGCTTGCTCGGCCCGACTAGTTAAAGACGAGTCAGAACTGAGATAAAAAGATTACGGGTGCTTCTTTCCGTTGGCCTCTTCCTCTTCTTTCTCTGCTTCTTTCTTCTCATGGTGCTCATGGATCGTGAACCCTCCAGCACCAACTGCAGCTGCAGCCGCAATTTCTTCTTCGAGCTTGTGCTTGTGGGCGTGCTCTGGGTCTTTTTTCGCCTCGTGCTTCTCATACTGATATTTTCGTCACCAGAGAATCAAACCAAATAGTAAGAAATTTATAGAATGTAAAAGATCCCTTGAAAATAAAGAAGTTTCAAAATAGGTAACTATGTAGACATACATATGCATACGTAAACACATATTTATTCCCTATGCGAATAGGTAACTACGAAAGTATCGATATTGGTATATCGAAGCGAATCCAAAAAACCTCCTAGCTCTTAACTGCTGCTACAAGACTATGAAACTAGAAACCGAAAAAGTACAATTAACAAGGGGTGAAACGGAGTGTTAAATTACCAAGGCAAAAGTGCCAGCAGCAGCAGCAGCATCAAGCTCACCGAGGTGCTCATGGGACTTGGACTCTTTCCTCTTCCTCTCATGATCATGTGTTGGCTCCTCAACCGCCAAGACGGTTGTGCTCTCGCTAGTCTCGGTACAGGCAACGGCATCGATGGGCTTTTCGTCGTCCTTGTGGTGGTGGAAGCAGTGGTGGTGGGGCTTCTCTTGTTCCATTGCAGTGGTGGTGATTTGGAGAAATAAAAGTGAAGTAAGTTGAATGACAGAGGGCGTGAATGTAATAGTGGGGGGTGTTTGTTAAGGTTGTAGGCTAGTGGGTAGTGAATTTATAGTTTTTAGAAGAGTGGTGTGGGTAGATAAAGAGTCCATATATTGCGGTATAAACGGTAGCATAAAGGTGTGATGGATGGTGCAGATTTCCTAGTTTCGCGGATTTTATGATATTTTTATCTGACCTTTTTTTAAGAGCAATTACTGCTATAGTGACCATTTTTGAGTATCATGTGATGTGTCACCAAAATAATGGTAGAATTAATGTGCTACACTACATTACAAATGAAGCACATATATTACACCAATACATTGGAGACTCATCATATGTATGGTATCCAAAACAAGGTACTAAAAGATGGTCGCCAAAGTATTATTGTTAATGACACGAGCCAAGATGATCAATATCGAACACGCTCCCGTGCTCTCTGAGGTATCTTTCTGTGAGGCTTACTGCACTCCCTTAGTGAAGCGTAAATTCAGACACTTTTAGTGCGTGATTTTCTCAGCTTGAAAGTGACAATGAGTTACCCTTGGTTATTGTATGTTGGAAAAATGGAATTTTAACCAAAGAGAATTTGGTGGGACCCACACCGCGCGAGGTGGGCCCAAATTCCATTGAGAGATGAATGAGAAATTGTCTCTCAAAGTGGGTTTCGGACCGACAACAGTGCACGGTTGAATGGTCAAAACTGGGTTGATTACCCAGAGTTATTACCCATGATTATGTATTCAATTTCGAGAATAATAACTGTATCAGTTTTATTTCCGAATTGAATAGCGGAATCAATTCCCCTATTGATTATTGGCTCCTCCATGAATATTCGTATTCATTATCGTATTGATGGTAGAGGCTCCTCCTTCAGCTATATAAGGGGACCTCTACCTTTTGGTTTCAACACACCGAAAACAATCGAAAGCATTCCTCTGCAATACAATTATTCTTTTCGAGAGAGAGAGTACAAACACAAGTTGGTTCGACGGGCAGTCTACGGCGGTGCTCTGGCGACTGAGTGGTAATCGAGTCAACCCTGGGAGACGAACACCGACACAACCTCCAGCACCGAAAAGATGTCGACTGAAACTGGAAATGGAAGTGGCAACGGGATCCCCAATGGCAACAATGGGCAACCTCCCGTGATTTTGGCTCAGAATCCTCCAATCCCAACGACGGTGCGTGCGGTTCCTGTGAACCACGGGGAGAAACCCGAGAAATTCACTGGTGTGGATTTCAAGAGGTGGCAGCAGAAGATGCTGTTTTACCTCACGACTCTGAGCCTTGCGAGGTTTTTGAGTGAGGATGCACCTGTTGTTGCTGAAGATGAGCAAGACATGCAAGTCCTGAGGGACCAAATCACTTGGAAAGAGAACGACTACTTGTGCAAGAACTATGTTCTAAATTGCTTGCACGATGCACTTTACAGCGTGTACTGTGTGAAGAAGTCGGCTAGGGAACTGTGGGAGTCCCTAGACAGAAAGTACAAAACCGAGGATGCCGGATCAAAGAAATTTGTCGTCGGCCAGTTTTTGGACTACAAGATGGTGGACTCGAAAACTGTGATCAGTCAAGTCCAAGAACTCCAAGTGATCTTGCATGAAATCGCTACCGAAGGGATGTTGCTGTGTGAGCCTTTCCAAGTGGCATGCATGATAGAAAAGCTGCCCCCTGGTTGGAAAGACTTCAAGTTGTATTTGAAGCACAAGCGAAAGGCTATGACTATGGAGGATCTTATTGTTAGGCTCCGTATTGAGGAGGACAATAAGATGGCTGAAAGGAGGGTAGGGAGCACCTACACCGCCAAGGCTAATGTTGTGGAACATGGTCAGTCTTCTGGAGCGAAGAAGCATCAGTCTGGAAAGCAGTCTGGGAAGCAGTCTGACAAACAGAAAGGCAAAGAGGTCAAGCTGGGACCTAAAGGAGGCGTTGCCAAGAAAAAATTTCAGTTTCAAGGCAAGTGCTTCAATTGTGACAAGGTTGGGCACCGTGCTTCAGAGTGCACCAAGCCTCCGAACCCAAGGGCGCGCGCGCATTTGGCAGAATTGGAGGATGGCTCTGATGTCAACCTGTCAGCGATGGTCTCTGAGGTGAACTTGGTGGGGTCAAACCCTCAAGAGTGGTGGGTTGATACTGGAGCTACCCGCCACATTTGCTGTGATAAGAAGCTGTTTACCTCCTTCGAGCCGGTTACAAACGGCGAGAAGCTGTTCATGGGGAACTCTGCAACCTCTGAAGTGGAGGGTCAAGGCAAGGTGATCTTGAAGATGACATCTGGCAAGGAGTTGACTCTCAACAATGTCCTGTTTGTGCCAGACATTCGTAAGAACCTGGTGTCCGGTTCTCTGCTAAGCAAGCATGGCTTCCGCATGGTGTTTGAAGCGGATAGGGTGACTGTCACCAAGGCTGGGGTATATGTGGGAAAGGGCTATATGACTGGTGGTCTTTTTAAGCTCAATGTAATGACTGTAATTCCACGTATTAATAAAATGAAATCCCCAGTTGCTTACTTGCTTGAGTCTTCCAATTTGTGGCATGGTAGACTAGGTCATGTTAATTATGATGCTTTGCGAAGGTTAATTAACTTAGACCACATTCCAGCTTTCCAAATTGATAAAAAACACAAATGTGAGACTTGTGTTGAAGCCAAATTGACCAGGTCTTCTTTTCAAGCGGTTGAAAGAAGCACTGAGCCATTGGATTTAGTTCACACTGATGTGTGTGATCTAAAGTATGTCCAAACACGAACTGGTAGAAAGTATTTTATTACTTTCATTGATGATAGCACCAGATATTGCTATGTATTCTTGCTTAGTAGCAAGGATGAAGCATTGGACAAATTCATTCTTTATAAGAATGAAGTTGAGAATCAACTTAGCAGAAAGATTAAGGTGGTGAGAAGTGACCGAGGTGGTGAGTATGAATCACCATTTGGAGAATTCTGTGCACAACACGGAATTATCTACCAAACCACTGCACCTTATTCCCCTCAGCAAAACGGAATTGCTGAACGGAAAAATCGTACCTTGAAAGAGATGATGAATGCTATGTTGATAAGTTCTGGGTTGCCACGGAACTTGTGGGGGGATGCTATCCTCTCCGCAAATTACATACTTAACAAGGTACCTCGCAAGAAAGTCAATAAGACTCCTTACGAGATGTGGAAAGGTATGAAGCCTACCTACAGTTACCTTCGAATGTGGGGGTGTCTCGCAAAGGTAGCTGTACCTCCACCTAAAAAGGAGAAGATAGGGCCAAGGACTGTTGATTGTGTGTTTATTGGTTACGCACATAACAGTACTGCCTATCGATTTCTTGTGTATGAATCTGAGATACTGGATATTCACAAGAACACTATCATGGAATCTAGGAATGTGACGTTCTTT
>CM033802.1:1538212-1640712 GCA_019656835.1 Rhododendron ovatum | reverse complement strand
TTCAATTTCGAGAATAATAACTGTATCAGTTTTATTTCCGAATTGAATAGCGGAATCAATTCCCCTATTGATTATTGGCTCCTCCATGAATATTCGTATTCATTATCGTATTGATGGTAGAGGCTCCTCCTTCAGCTATATAAGGGGACCTCTACCTTTTGGTTTCAACACACCGAAAACAATCGAAAGCATTCCTCTGCAATACAATTATTCTTTTCGAGAGAGAGAGTACAAACACAAGTTGGTTCGACGGGCAGTCTACGGCGGTGCTCCGGCGACTGAGTGGTAACCGAGTCAACCCTGGGAGACGAACACCGACACAACCCCCAGCACCGGTGAGGCGGCGAATTTGTCTTAAGGGCACCGTTGAACAAAACGGGTCTCGGTTTGGAATTGCTAATACTCTTTTACAGTTTATGTCTACATTTTATATTCTGTAATTTTGCGATTCGTGTTTATGTTGTAATTTCCAGAAATTAGTAAAATCGTTTATTGTTTTCCGAACTATTTTCCTACATTGTATTCGATGGATTGATTAATCTCAAACTTGGTCTATCGCATTACCCACAGTCTAGTTTGAGGGAGGGGATTAAAGCCTATCAAGATCCATGCCAAGAAAGAGCGCAAGAGCATGCAGGATTTTAATGATGAGAGTGCTAAAAAGAGAGAAAGCAATCTTGAGTCACTCCCAAATTATCCGGCTCCATCAAAGCAAGAACGTGTAGATTGATATATTTCCTTTGTCTCTTGTAATCTCAAAGTACTTTTATTTTATGAGTACAATGCAAAGCAATACAAGCTGGTACCCCAACATTAAGATTGGGTGGACCATTCCCCATAATCTCAGCTCACGCTCGACTTGGCAAAGTCGTGTTACCCACGGTTCTCCTGCAAATGATGACGGTGTTGCGTCAAATCCGTGACAAAAACAACCATGATCGATGCCCTTCACTACTCTTACTCGCTTCCATCATTCTTGCCAGCCTAATGATGTTCCTCAAGTCAGTCAAGCACTTTCTGTCATGAGACTCATGACGATCACTGATCCACAAGAAATTTGAGTGGCTTCCCGAGTCAGGCACTACAGCCCAATTTTTTTTTTTTTTTGTACGACAAAATAAAGAACCTTTTATTGATCTTTGGAAAAGATTACAAAGACTAGAGGGAAACAGGGCATAAAGCATCACAATGAAAGATTACATCCAACAAAAAAATGTAATGTAACAAGAGTAAGACGAGATCTTATTCCCTATCCTGCATGGTGGTGATTATGTCTTGGTAGGGAATGGAGAAAAGTTGCCTAATTAATACGTACTGTGGTGATGTTCTCGATCTTGTCTGCTAAGGATTCTAACTTGGATATGATCAATAATGTCTTGCTTGTGCCCAGAAAAGAAAAGGAATTTACTCTGTCACAACTGACATCAGATTTTCCATGGATTTGGAGTTCTCATCCCCTGGTTTTGTCTTCAAGGATCAGAAGGCGAACAGGGTCCTAGCATCAGGAACTAAAAGGGCTGTCTGTTTACTTTGGATGGGGCGAAGGAAAAAGCTTTATTTTCAACTCTTTTTCGGAAGACATCTGAAGATATTTGGGACCAAAGTCATCCCCAAGCCAAGGTTGAGAGTTTCTTCATAAAAAGAGCATGATTAATGTTACAGAGTTGAAGAGACTTTTGTTCGCTCTAGTTGTGAGATGAGCAAAAGTACTAAAATTGCCTTTTCTGGCATCTGAAATTGTTCTGTAAGGCCCTCTAATAAAATTCATTATTGTGGCCATTGGGGTCCCGCTCCTATTCAATCTGTTCAACATTATAGATGTTTTGCTCTCTTTGTGGACGATTACTCTCATTATACATGGACTCACACTCTGTGACACAATTCAGAATTTTTTTGCTGTTTCACCGTCTTTAAAATGGTTGAATGTCAATTCTCGAAGAAATTGAAAATATTTGAATCTGATGGAGGCGGCGAATTCTGTAAAACAGAATTTGTAGCTCAATGCATGCATGACAATGGAATTGTTCATCAGTTGTCTTGACCATGTACTCCAGCGCAAAAAGTTGTTGGCGGCTGAACAAAAACATTGGCATGTGGTTGATCATGGTTGAGCTTTACTTTTTCGTGCTGGAAATTGCCAGAAGATATTTTGGCTAGAAGCCTTTTCCACCTCTGTATTTCCTATAAACTGTTCTCCATCTGAGAAGTTGCGTATATATGAAACGTCCTAGGATCACAAAATAAAGCAGATTTTCCAATCTTCCTTCAAAAGTGCACCATACACAAGACATAGAATGTTTTTCTTAGAGGCAAAAGGAACTTGTATTAATCAACAAAAGGTAATACAAGGGATAAGGCTAGCACGAGAAGGCTAGGCAAAATACAAGAGATGAGTATTAAAACTTAACATCTCACACAGTATCATTATTAACTAACAACATCAACATGCATGGTTCGACTGCGGCCACCCACTCGGGAAGATAGAGAACCTGAAAGCACCTCTTTCACTAGGTCATAAGACAGCGATAGAGATCCGGAAACTAAACAGACTCAAACTAACACACAAGTACTTATTTAGGGTAGTTGCTCGCTATGCGAACTAGTTATAAAGACCATCGTTCAAAGTTAAACGACGGCCATTAAGATTAGAATAGGTGGTGCTTCTTTCCCTCGGCCTCTTTCTCTTCTGCCTTTGCTTCTTTCTTCTCATGGTGCTCATGGAATGCGTACCCACCGGCTCCAACTGCAGCTGCTGCTGCGATTTCTTCCTCTAGCTTGTGCTTGTGGGCGTGCTCTGGGTCTTTCTCTGCCTTGTGCTTCTCATGCTAAAGGCCACCAAATAGTAGTATAAGAAATCTATAGGATTTAAAAGATCGTAGCTTAAGCTGGTACAGTACCATTGGACTAGAAATCGAAATGCATCTAACAACAAAGGTTGAAAGGGAGTAATTTAAATTAATTACCAAGGCAAAAGCACCGGCAGCGATGGCACCAAGCTCACCGAGGTGCTCATGGGACTTGTGCTCCCTCCTCTCTTTCTCATAATCAGGCGCGGGCTCCTCAACCGCCGCGACCACTACGGTTGTGCTATCGGTATAGTCGTTGCCCATTCCGTCACTGGTGAAGGTGGTATCGGAATAGGCAACGGCATCGACGTCGACGGGCTTGTCTTCGTCCTTGTGGTGTCCGAAGAAGTGGTGGTGGTGCTTCTCTTCGGCCATTGCAGTGGAAGTGGTGGTGATTGGAAATTAAAGAAGAAAAGATAGAAGGATTGTGTGTGTGTGAAGGTGAAATTGGAAAGTGTTCTACGAGGTTGTGATGGTGAAGTGGAAGGCTAGTGGGTGGTGGTATTTATAGTTAAAAGTTGTGCATGGGGGAGGTTATACAAATTGTAGATCTTGAGGTATCAATTATCAACGGTAACATTGGACGGTGTGGTGGACGGTGTGGATTTCGCAATTCAAGGATCTTAGATCTTAGTACTTAATTACTTCCCAATAAACAATGAGAGCTTGTTCGTTTGGAGGCTTTAAAGTCCATAAGCACAGTTTTCAATACATTTTCTCTATCTATATCTCTGTCCATTCAAACTTTCTTTAAAATCTCTTTTAAAATCCAAAACGAACAAGCCAGTATCGACTAGTTGTGGAATACTAGCATACAGATCTCTGCTTTTTTTTTTTTTTGTTTTTTTGGAGAGAGAAGAAATATTGTAGTAACAAAGGGACTACAAGCAAACTATAGAAAGATTGCATATGACCTAGGATCAAAGGACTACGTGCAGTAAGCCCGAGGGGTTTATCTAAGTGTGTATGAGAAAGATATATAGGAGTGTTTGTCATCTATTAAGTCGCAAATTCGAATTTCTTGGAGGCCAAACATTTCAAACCTTGAGGCCATTACAGGGTTTATCTGATAATTAACTTTAGAGCCTCAAAATTAGTCGATTTGTGCCGAAGGTGACCTGGATATCCGGTTATACTCCACTGTACATAAAAACAAAAACAAAAAATCTAGACTGATCAATGTACATAAGGGACTGCATTCTTCTCCAGAATTCCACAAGACTCTGTTTGGCTTCAAAATTCAATTCAACGATCTTCGGAGACCGACCCGATTTCCATAACCTTATTGAGTGTGAGTTATTGTAGTAGTAACGGAGTAACCCAAAAAAAGAATAAAAAGAAAATCTATGTTATTCAAAATAACCAAAAAATACCAAAAGACGAACACCAATCAAGGCGGGTGATTTCTCATGAAGGCCGTATTGATTTCCTGTAGCCTTGGATTCTGGAGTCCCTAGGTGGGCGGTTAGGCCGGTGCCCCCTCCCACATGAATAACACTCATTGGTTATGGAGTCCCCAAGTATTGTTGGTCCAAATAACAATTCAAGAGGGGGTGAATTAGGTATCTCAAATATAATACGAAATTTAATAAACCAATTGCGATCTATTCAACCACAATTCCAATTTCAATGATATACTATTCTACTCATGCAATATTGATATGTAAAACTGAAAATAAAGAGAGTAGGGAAGAGAGAATCAAACGCAAATATTGATAGTGGTTCGGTCTGCAACTTCACAGTCTAGTCCACTCCCCAAGTGTCCAGCTTGGGATTTGCTGCACTATCTCCAACAATTACGATCTTCTAGCTTGACAGGTGTTAGACAACTTTTACAACGAGCAATCTATCCCCAATTGCTTCGACTAATTTTGACTCCGGTGCTAGTCACACCTAACCCAACTAGTTTTGATTTCGGTGCTAGTAATACCTAACGACCAAGTGATTTTCTCTCCAAAATTACTCACAAAAAGATAAACTTTCACAAGAGATAATAAGGGTGCACAATTCCTTTTGCAATAAGGTTCAAGAAACAACACTCAAGTTAGTGTAGATATTCAAGATGTAAGCATAGAGTTTGATAGAGATTTGCAATTGAAAAGCTCACAGAATTATTTCTCTAGAGATGTAGTATGTTTTTTTTTTTTTTTTTTGACAAGCTCTAGAGATGTATGTTGTTGTCTTCTTTCTTCTACTGTATTTATCTTCAAGACCCAATATGAACGTTAGAAATTTCCACCAGCCGTTGGAATCAATTAGCTCCACAATCTTGCCTTATTTACTCCTCTCCATCTTCCCCTTGATTTGTTCTTCAACCAAGCTTCTTCTTTCCTCAAGGGGCTTTACTAGCCGTTTGAAAATTGAGAGAATAGACTTTCCAAAGCATACAAGAGCTGGTCCATATTTCCAGAATTTCCATTGAGAGCTCTTTGACTATTGGAGATAATGGTTGCATCTTTTCCTCACATGGAAGGGTCTTTTTCCATGGAGAAAGACTTGTTTCTCTTTGTTGATATAGATGCAAAAATTCTTCCACTTGTGTCTTCAATCTAATCCCATCAATTCTTCTTTCCCCTTTTTCTCTTCAAAACTTGATTTCCATTCCTCTGTAAAACAATCAGACGTTGGCCTTGGTTTAGGAAAAATACTATCATGTACCCAACACCTCCTAATGTAGTATTTAGGGCTTCCGAGAGAATATCAGATTTATCCTTGGGCTTGAGGGAACTTGCTCATAAGTCCCTAAATTAATAACCAAATTAGCCCAATAGACTAATTGACATATGTTTGTTATCATCAAAATCTAAAACCATGGGGCTAACAAGTACGATTCCCATTTCTTGTTGGCTTAGTGTGTATTTTTTCCCGGTCCACAGCAATGATCCGAATGTACAGTTAACTTTTAAGAACTCGTCGGGGATATCATCCGCGGCAGAAAATCGTGTTCAGCAAATTAGACACGGGGAGGAAATTGAAAAGTCGAATATTTTGGTGTGGCACCCCTTATCTAGCAATTAACCATGTACATATCCCACTATATCTTCTTCCAGAACAGAGTCATATTGGGATTTTGGATTTCAAAGTGGAGTTTATGGACAGCTTGAAGATTACAATCCACCACTGATAAAGACTGATCGTCTTATATATTTTTCTTGTAGCGCGCAAAAAGACCTTAAACCAAACACAACACTGACGATTTTTTCTTAGTCAGGGTACAACGGCCAAACGCGAGATCTTTGAATTTAGCGCTAGATGCGCAAAAAGACCTTAAACCAAACACAACACTGACACAATTTTTTCTTAGTCAGTACAACGGCCAAACACGAGATCTTTGAATTTAGCGCTAGGTGTCTGGTACATCCACGGAGGGAAATCCGATATCTTATCGTTTGTGGAGGATTACGAACTCTCTGCCTCACTCACACAATCTCACAGTGTATGCTCTGTATGATTTCTGATAAAAATGCAAGAGCATTAACTCCAAGGTTGCTGAGTTGATTTGGAGATAGCCGCAGAGAACAGTTGACGGAGGCTCCTTTTCTGAGAACTATGGCTGAGTGTGAGAGAGAGCTATTGTTGAGGGTGGGAGCTATTGTTGATTCTATCTGTTGTTTAATCTCATTGGCGGATGTATAATTTGTGTTTAGCAGGGACCCGAATCACCTGTATTTTCATATTCATAATAAAATATATAGTGTAAGCACATATTGCTACCTGCGAGGTCCAAAGAAAAGACCATCGCGTGCACGTGCGTAACCTCTGTTTATTGTATGCACTCAACCGAAAAAGTGATTGATAACGTGAAATTTTAGGAATTTTTATCCCCCACATATAGAAATTTTAAGCAATTTTCTTTTACTAAGGGATTTGCAGGGGCTAATCCCATAGAGTTATTAACCTGAAAATTAGTGAGATTATTCAGAATTGTGCAGGATCCAGATCCCCCTTGCACCCCCTTAAGACCGCCCCTGGGTACCTATGAGTATCGAATTGGATTATATATTCAAGAGGATCACGTATTCGTGCTTGGTTGAAATTTAGTATATGACTTGAATAAAATTTAGTATATGACTTGAATAAACACCTATAGCATAGATAAAGTGACATTACCCTCTTGATCTCCCTAAAAAAAAAAAAAAAAAAAAAAAAAGATAAAGTGACGAGGAGTCTTTTACTTTTTCATAAATCAAACACCTATGGCATATATTCAAGAGGATCAAATTCATTGGGGCTCTTTTTCTTAAATTAAGTGATGAGTCTTATTTTTTGCAACTTTTATCGTTATGCGTAAATTTTTTTTTTTTTACCTACCAAATCGTTTTGCGAAGGGAAATCAAAAATATTAAAAATTACAACAAAAAGTGATAAAAAAGATTCACCAGTAATAAAAAAACTAGGTAATAAAAAATTACAAAAAAGGTAAAATATTCACCAGTAATGAAATAAATACAAGACGAATTTCTAGTCTACTGTATTTCTTTTGAACCTTTTTTCAACTTTAGTCTTTATTTTTCACTTTTTAAATTTCTCTCACGATGCATGTTTAATTTCAAATATTTTGACAAAACGTCCAATATGTAGGTTCACTAATCACGACAATAGATCATTGTCCAGATAAATTACTTTACTTCTTCTTTCATCAACGAGTCTTCCACCGTGTTTTAATATGTTTCCTTGAAAATACGATCAAAGACTTTTGGTTTAGTTTGACTCATTAGAATAGAAAACACAAAATCAAGCTTATTTCCAACTCTTCCTTCTGTTAAAAAGTTAAAACAAGTGACGGCAATTAAAACATAATTAACATCTCAAACAGTTTTATTAACTGACGAAATGGTCCACATCACAATTCACATGAGAAGAGAAGCAGAAAGCACCTTCTCCTCTAGGTCAAGAAACAGAGAGATTCACAAAACAAAACAAACACACAAGTAGGAGTACTTATTTAAGGGTAGTTGGTGATCATGACCACAGACCACAGTTCAACTAGTGAAGGGCCTGAAGATTAAAAGTGGTGATGTTTTCCCTCTTCTTTTGCTTCTTTCTTCTCATGGTGCTCATGGAAGGCGTACCCGCCAGATCCAACTGCAACGGCTGCTGCAATTTCTTCCTCGATCTTGTGCTTGTGCGCATTCTCCGGGTCTTTCTTTGCCTTGTGCTTCTCATGCTGAATATTTTTGTCACAAGACAACCAAAATAATAAGAAATATATGGGTGCTCACTATTTTTAAGGGCAATGCTCAAACAAAGATGAAAGTGCATAGATCTCGACACAGATGTGTTCGCTACCATCCGATTTACATAGGATCAATCCAAATGCTAGATCTGAGCTGTTTAATGTGATCAGAACGTGATTTTAAGGATACTTGTGAGAAATCAGCAAAAAAATGACCCGGAAGGGCTTGATCCGAACAGTTTCAAACAGTTTTTTATTGAACGGTTCAAATAAAAACTGCTCAAATCAAACCTTTCTCCGTCATTTTTTTTCTAATTTCTTGTGAGCACCCTTAAAATCACATTCTGCACACATTAAATGGTTCAGATCATAAAAATTTGATCAGGAACTATGAGATTGAGATTATGGGTGTTTTTTTGGGTTTTTTTTTAGGGTGTCTCTTGAACCGTTCCGATATATATATTGCTATGAAGATTGGAGAGGGCATAAAAAAACTGAGAATATGATTTGGATCAGACTTGAATCTACACGGCTAAATTACTTGCTGGTATGTTTTGAACTAGTTTTTAATGAATAAAGGGTAATATTCATAGAGCTACTAGAATTTCCCTTTTTTGTTGAATCTGACTAGTTTTTTTGTATCTCGTGCCTTTGAGAAGCTTTTTTGTTTTTTTTTTATCCGGCAGAAGAAAGTTTTATAAAAACTCGATAAAGGGTAATTTTATAAAAACTTGATAAATACCAAGATAAGGGTAATATCACTTAGGATTTACGTTGATTCAAGGATATTCTTTAAAATACCAAGTCAAATACTCTATCATTATCCTAAAGTTCAAGATCACAAAACAAGCACTCCCCCCAATATAGTAACAGATGCCGCTGCAGAGATTAAGGAATCGAAGTCGAGGGGACCCAACCATAAGCGATGTACTTTGGTAGGATGATCTATATATCAAAATTGAATCCATCCATCCATCCATCCAAAATTTCAAGAAAATTTTGATAAATTAAAGAATCAATCCCGAAAATCTGTTGTCATTATATCATTCAATAACATGTACTCCCCCCGTTTCATATTGATAGTCTCCTACAAAAAGACGTGTGATTTTCGGATAAAAAAATAAAGTATATACTTCCATCCATGATTGTGAGTTTCTTCATACCAAACTAAAGATCTCGATTAGTTATTTATTTGGTGCGGAAAAATAAAAAATCTTATGAGCGGAAGTACTTTATTTATTAATACAACAATTACACGTCTTTTCATCAAGGATTATCAATATGGAACAGAGGGAGTAGTGTCTTCATCAAAGAGTATACGAGAATAGGTATTATTTAGCCTGCTCATGATGAAAATTACTCCTACCTTAAAATTAAGATTTCTAAAAAAATCATTCAACCTAAATTCTAAAAAAATCATTTAAGGATTTGAATCTTCTCCCATCCAAGTTTATCCATGTTCTGGTTTGGAAGAGATTGTCTTGATTTGGACCGTTCATTGGTAGATAAGATTTAATGGTTTAGATTTTCTCATAAACTCTTAACGTAAAGATAAAAGTTTAAGAATACATCTACACCATTGATTGCAACCAAGGAACGGTTCGATCAGGACTGTTTTGGATGGGTGAGGATCCATTTCCTATTTTTAAACCGATCTCAGTATACAATTACTAACAATCGGGGAAAGAAGGAGCCAGTGGACGTGGTATTTACCAAGGCAAAAGCGCCAGCGGCAATAGCACCAAGCTCGCCGAGGTGCTCGCGGGTCTTGTGCTGCTTCTCCTCTTTCTCATAATCAACCGCCACAGCTGCAACGGTTGTGCTCTCGGAGTAGCCGCCCATGCCATCGCTACCGTAGGTGGTCTCGGAGTAGGCAACAGCGTCGACGGGCTTCTCCTCGTCCTTGTGGTGGTGAAAGAGGTGGTGGTGGTGTTCGGCCATTGTTAGTGGAAGTGGCGGTGGTTGGAAAAGAGAAAGGTAGAAAGGAGTTTGTCAGGGGTGTTTATCAGGCTGTGATAGTATTGAAGTGAAAAGGCCACTGGGTGGTGCTATTTATAGTTGAAAAAGTGGCGAGGGAGATAAGAGTCCAGATCTCTTGGTGAGAGAACAAGACGAGTCCGGCTCCTCTTCAATTATTGGAGAGAATACTCTCTCCAATTTCAGCCCATAAAAAATTTTTACGATCTTATGTCAATGATCGAAATAGTTCATTTTATTTTTCTCGTTGAGAACATGAAATATGCCAAAAATCAAGTTTATTGGACATTATTAGATATGACTTTGAAACAAATTAGAACACATTATCTTGCAAAGTATAAGATTGCAACATTAGAACAAAACCCCTTTCTAATTTTTTTCAATATAAATTTGTTTCGAAATCATATCAAACGATAATTGATCAAAATAATTTTTGCCATGCTTGATGCTTTTAGTGCATTAAAAATTATGAATAATTCCGATCATTGAAGTGTGATTTAAAAAGTTTTTTCCTAGCCGGAATTGGAAAGAGTGTTCTCTCCAATCCATTTAAAGGGATTGGAGAGGTGCCGGGCTCGAACAGGACCTTCATTAAATAAAACAAAAAATACTACTAAATTACAACAACAATATAAAAAGGAAAAAAAAAAGAAAAGAAGAAGATGTAGATCTGAACAGACACATAAAAAAAGGCCGCCGAAAAAAAAAAAAAAATGTTCCGGTGTTAGAAATCCATCATCCCTCGTGGAAGTGGTGGCATTGACTCTGTCATCGCCACCTCCACCATTGCTTAAGAAATCAAAACCCGGCCAGTGCAAACTAGTCTAGTCAGTCAATTAAAAATGCAAGGGATTGAAGAAATCTCAATCCGTATTTACAAGAAGTCCACATCTTGAGGTATCAATTAATCGATCGCATGAGAACAAAGGGTGGTCCAAGTGGTAATGTGTTCGTTTTACTAGGATAAGATTAAAAATGCAACGGATTGAAGAAATCTCAATCCGTATTTACAAGAAGTCCACATCTTGAGGTATCAATTAATCGGTCGCATGAGAACAAAGGGTGGCCCAAGTGGTAATGTGTTCGTTTTACTAGGATAAGGTTTAGATTAGACTAGACTAGAGGAGATAGGTTTCTAAATTGCTTGTACAGAAGGGAAAAAAAAAAAATTGTCACATGGAATGGTGTGTTGGACGGTGGAGATTTCGCAATTCACGGATCTTAAATCTTAGTTCGGATAAAGTAGTAGGTAATTAACCTCCAAGTCTCAAGTGGTAGGACCGTAGGATGCTTCCCACAAAATAATTGAAAAATTGACCTATTAGTAACGCCCAAAAGGAATAACAATAAATAAATTACCTCATGCCAATAAAATAAGCAAAGCACGGGGTACAGATCCCCGCACATAGATGGGTGGGGGACCTGTCTCACATCCCACAAATAGTTGGAATTGTTCATTTTGTTTAAAATATTTTATTTGATATTCATGTAAAAAATCAGCTTAATCTCACATCCTACAAATAGTTGGAATTGCTCATATTGTTTAAAATATTTTATTTAATATTCATGTAAAAAATCAGCTCAATCTGATATCGGTAAGAATCTTTACGGGAATCACAATCCGATGGGCCAAAGATAATCATTAATCATGGCGGGTGTTTACTCATGGAAGACCTAATTGGTGTAGTCTTAATGCAAATAATACTGGGCGGTTAGGTGTCTCCCACATGAGGATCATCCATTGATTAGAGTCCCAAATTAATCCCATTGCTCCAAGCTGCTCAACTACTTACTACTTTAGCAATAAATCCATTTCGAAGACGGATGAGTTCAGACAACCGTCCTAATCATATTATTATTATTATTTTTATAATTCTAGTACTACTTTTTAATTTTTTTTAAATGACAAAGGTTCGCCCGCTCAATGTTTCCTTCCAAAATTTAACACATGCCCATCCAAATCAATTATAAATTTCCCGGGTGT
Organism: Rhododendron ovatum; assembly: GCA_019656835.1. NCBI lineage: Eukaryota > Viridiplantae > Streptophyta > Magnoliopsida > Ericales > Ericaceae > Rhododendron > Rhododendron ovatum. The sequence goes on along the minus strand of CM033802.1, from coordinate 1,628,729 downwards.
CGAACACAAATCTAGATTCTAAATTTTCTATAGAGAAGGAACACTAGGTAGTCTAGGTTTTAGATCTTTCATCTGAAATTGTTATGAATCCCCAAGAGTATATGTATGTAGTTATGTACGATCATACTATTATTAATTGTCATCATCTTATAATTAAGTTGATGGAAATACAATAGGCCTTTTTATTTTTGGTAATCTGTATGGGTATAATTGCTGTAGTCTTACATGTGCTGTAAATTTCTCTGTAGCCCATCTAACGCTCAAATCCTGTGTCCGTGGCCTCGCATATTGCGCAAATTCTTCAACCTCCCTACATTATACCGTTGGTGAAGTTTTCCCATTAAGGTTAGGCCGATCAATTGCAAAGCTTGCACAAAAGGAGAAATCCATAACTCCGGGTGATACAATTTATTTTGATAATTAAGTATTTGGTTTAGCTTACGCGTATTCTCGACTAATCCTAGTTAATCCTAGTTATTTCTCAGAATGGATCACTGAAGTGAGAACATATTAAAAGAGGAAAACTCATGCAATACATATTGAATAGATCATTTGTTCCTTCATCGACAGTAAACTACGATGAAGTGATGTTTTCTAATTAAAACTCAATATATTATTTTGTAAATAATGTCGACATAAATCATATGTAATACTTGTTGACTAACATATAAATTTCCAATTTTTAATTAGCTAGTCATCGTAAACGCGTCCTTTTTTTCAGGAAATTTTAGATTATTAAATTCTTTTTTCGGTTTTATTTCTTTTAAGTGTCATCGCAAGGGCCCAGGAGTAAAAAGTCGCCCTGTAGAAGTAGTCTATAGTAGTATAAATAATTCTTCTTTTATTCCACTACTGTTTTGTGCGTATTTGTTTCAAATTAAGGCTCGTTCTGCGCAGATAATGAAGAGGTTAGAAATTTAGGATAGAGGGATCTGAGCGTTGTGAGAAAGAACTCAAGTGATTACATTATGTGAAATTTGATAGGAAGGAATTAGTTACCATTTAAAAGTAGATTCGATTAATCGTAGTTGCAAGTTGGACAAAGGTACTTGATTAGGAGACTTGGCGTAGTAGTCGTGTAACGCCACTAAGTGTGTGAAGCTTGGGTTTGAGCTGATCGAATAATTTTATTTAAACTTCTCTATAATTTTTAACTTTTACCAATTAAGTTGCGAGTAAGTAGTTAGTCAAAGTTTGGTGGCAAGTAAACATATAAAAAGATTTGCGAAAAGTTAAATTACATAATATCCTCAGCCAAATTCCAGTTTTCCCATATGATGATATTTGTACCGCATTTCAAGCATTTGCAAACGAGCAGCGCTACAGCCACTGTACAAAAAATGCAGTGGCCGGCCACCGCACGCAATGTGGGGTCCATTCCGGATCCCGCACAGTTCAATAATTTTAAAAAAATACGAGTGGGCATCACGGAACATCAGCTCGATCCGATATGTGTAGGTGCTCAGATCAAGCTTCTCATCTTTGGAAAATCGGAAAAAATGGAAAGAATGGTTTTCTGGTTTACAGAAAGATGAGAAGCTTGATCTGAACACCTACATATATTGGATCAAGCTGATGTTCTGCAATCCCCATTCGATTTTTTTTAAAAATTATTGAAAGACTCGGATCATCTGTGTAGACCCGGAGTAGACCCCACACAGCATACAATGCCGGCCACCGCATTTTGGTGCGGTGGCTGTAGACTTTCTGTTTGCAAACTAACCAAAATTTCCAACACATGAAATTGTTCCATGGCCAATAAAGTTTCCACTTTCTCAGACAATAAAAGTTTGTTCCATGTCTGTTCCTGGGGCGGAGGTAAAGAGGGGGCCTACTCCGGGTCCTGGCACGGGGGCCACCTGATTTAAAAATAAAATAAAATTAATAAACTATTTAGAAAAAGAGTTCTGTTATTCACAAAAAAGATTTGCATTACCTTTAATAAATCTCTTTTGTCTTTCCATTCTCTCTCAACTTCTTGTTTCATTATCTTTACCTTAAAGTCTTAAACTACTGAGACACAAGAGTTCCAAAATTCAAGAAAAACTTATGTTGAAAGAATGCCGAAATTCATTTTCATAGATCGGTGAACTATGTTTGTTATATGTTGTTGGATGATTAACGTTAGAATATTTGAATTATTTTTGAGTTAAATATTAGAACGCGTACGTGTACCTTTTTGAAGGTTAAATATTATATACTTATTATTTGGGGTTAATATATCTATTCAATTTTCTTATCTCCAGAATTTGAATCTTGGCTCGATCCGCCCCTGATTACCTCTCATTTATATTGTGCGATGTCCCTTGATATTTGTGTAATTGAATAATTTCATTGAGAGAGAAGTTTGAGGGTGAAATAAGACGATTGAATGATACTATATATTTCTGTGGGACAAAATTATACAATCAGATACGCCATTGAAAAGCTAGTTCAAAATTCATCACTACAATATTTTTTTTGACATGCACTACAAATTGGGTTTTGTAAATTTCAACGAGTTGGATCTTGTCCAAAATTAGCTGGTGAAAAAATGCTGGTAAAAGTGATATATTCATAAGTCAAGTAGGTGACCTCACTAGCCCAATTTTTGTTCTGCCATTGGCTAGACTTTTAATACTCTCAATAGGTAATGAGGAGCAAGTAGCAATGCTACCGACCATAATTTCTCCTTTTAAAATTACTCGCGAATTGATGTGTAAGGATCAGATTTCTCCTTTTAACAACTGTTACATTGGGCACTCGGACAGAAAATGGATAATATTTGCATCAAGACGGATTGTGCAGTATTTATCTAAGGGCTTGTAAAATTTCTAGACTGGACGTTAACGCTACCCATGTTAAAGCTAGGGCGGCATTAATGCGTTTGTAAGGTTAATTTTTGTCTATAGACAGCTTATCTTTGGTAAAAAAAAAAAAATACAGCCTACGTACAGTATATATTAGGGTTTCTTCCGGGCCGGTCCTTTCTAAGTCCCACGTAGTCCCGCACATTAATTCAAAAATGATACATGGCTGACAAGGTGTCCATATATTTATTTCTCTCAATAATACCATTCAGTGTATAGGCCCGCATTTAATGCTCCCATGTCACTCTGTCCCTGCCGGCCGCATGCTCCTTGAGGAACTTCTATTAATATGCGGGAGAATTGACTACCCAGATTGGTACATCAATTGATTGAACGCACAGGATTTTGTCTATGAACCCACTTTATCACCATCATCTTCAAATCTAATGGCTCGTATTCCCCCACACTCGCCAATGTGAAAAAGTATCTTCGCACCCAATATTAACTCCAAATCTCACCCAGGTAAACGCGTCAACTGAAAATTTCTCCTTTTTAGCCTTTTCTCTCCCATCATTTATACAGTACTATGGCCCGTTTGATAACCCTCTTAAGCTTTGGGATTGGACTACCAATTCCGGGGGACTTCTAAACGCTTGTTTGGTAACCCCAAAAGATTCGGACTAATAATTCCTTGGGATGAGTAGTGTGGCCTTTAGGGCTCGTTTGGATGAGATATTAGGTTTGGAGGTATTATGCAAGAAAGGGGGATTGGATAGTAGGAAGTATTATGTAAGAAGCGGTGGGTCACATTGATGTGACGGTGGGATTAAATAATACTTGATTTGATAACGTATAAAATGAGGAGATAAAGTTATTTTGTAGTTGAATGCAAGAGAGAGGGGGTATTATAAGGGGGATTCCATATTACCGGCTCCCACCCTAACCATGTGTAAGCCCTTCTCAGAGGGTATTCGGGGGTCGGGGGGGGGGGGGGGGGGTTATGGTATTAAGATATCCCCTGGTTATTGGCTTGCCAAACCACACCATAGAGGAGGGTCCACGTATTAGAATGATGTATATTACAATACCCCTTTCTATTATGGCATCCAAACATGCCCTTAAGGATTTGTTTGGATGTGGGATTAGGTTTGGAGGTGTTATATAAGAAGGGGGGATTGGATAGTAGGGGGTATTGGTTAATAAAGGATGGCATACATTGATGTGATGTTTATAGATGGAGTATTAAATAATACTTGGTTTGGATGGAGGATTAATTAGAGACATAAGGAAGGGGGATTGATGTAAAAAACTGTTAAATAACTTTTTTGCCCTTGTGCAGTGTTTTATGACAAAATTTGTTAATTTCATTATAATTAGAATAAATATGTGTTTTTTGAGTTGCAATGGACGAAAAAAGAAAAAAAATGCAAAGCTTGATTTGAGGGAAAGTTGAGAAAAAAAATTAAGTATTTCAAATTTCAATCCGTTTGAATAGATGAGAAGATTTTATTTTTGTGATCATTTAATTCTAAAGGGTCATAATTAAATTTTGACTCTAGAACTCTTGTTGGTTAGTCCTAAAAAAGTCGTACGACCAAATATTTTAGGGCTAACCAACGAGAGTCCTAAAGCCAAAAATTAATTATGACCCTTTTGAATAAAATGATCAGATGAATAGGATATTTGTACCGGTTCAAACGGATTAAAAATTAGAACACTTAATTTTTTAATATATAAACTGTAGGTTGAAAAATTAAGTATTTCAAATTTTAATCTGTTTGAATGGGTGAGAAGATTTTATTTTTCTGATCATTTAATTCTAAAGGATTATAATTAAATTTTGATTGTAGGACTTTTATTAGTTAGCCTTAAGATATTTGGTTGTACAACTTTCTTAGGGCTAATCAACAAGAATCCTAGAATCAAAATTTAATTTTGACTCTTTAGAATTAAATGATTAGAAAAATAAAATCTTTCCACTCATTCAAACGAATTGAAATTTGGAACACTTAATTTTTCAATCTACAGTTTATATATTAAAAAATTAAGTGCTCTAATTTTCAATCCGTTTAAACCGGTACGAAGATCCTATTTCTCTGATCATTTTATCCTAAATGGTCATAATTAATTTTTGATTTTAGGGCTCTCGTTGGTTAGCCCTAAGATATTTGGTTGTATCTCGGGGTGGAAAAGGGAGATTACGAGGGGTACAATCGTTCAAAATGGAGGCGGATTAGGAGGGATTCCACAATAACAGGTCCAACCCTACCCATCTCTAATACCACCTCAGTCGGTCTTAGCCGGTGCTGTGGAAGAGGGCCAAAGACAAAACCCTCTCCATTTGAACTTGCCAAACGACGTGTTGGGCTGGGGCCAGGTACTATATGAGGGTATATCACAACACCCATTCCCAATACCTCATCCAAACAGGCCATAAAGAGGATTCATAATACCCATTGGGACTTGGTATTGGTAATCCAATCCCAAGTAGGTTAATGCCAAAATACAAAGTTGCCCTTGGACTAGTAATGGAAGCTACTTTACATAAGGGCAAAAAAGAAAATATATACTATCAATTCAATCCTATCCCATGGAAATAAACATGGTATTAATAATTAAAAAATTCTAAAATCAGTCTAATGGGTTGATAATAGTGAGTATGTGAATGTGTATTAAAGGGTATAAAAATTACATAAAAATATGTGTTTTTCTTGTCTTCTAGTGTGAATCTTGTCGCTAACAATAGTAAGATCGTTAATAATCCTATCATCTAATCCCATCCCAAATAAATATACTCATTATCAATTTCTTTTCATTACTAATCCATTTTCATTATTAATTCCAATCCTAATTTCATCTCTTTACGAATTCTACCAATCTATTACCGTTATCAAACGGGGCATAGAGAGAACTTTTTCTCAAAAGAAATACTAGTAATGTAAAATTCACTATTAATACTATTGGTTGAATTAACGATTAAAAATATAAAATTCACAACTAACAGTGTTAATTTTATCTAAATTTATAGGGGACACTTAAATATTCATCCTTAGATCTCATCCCGCTTAAGAATTTATCCTGGTCATTTTGAACAGTTATGTTTTCATCCTTTCAGATGGTGAATTACCTATCTTACCCTTTTCATAATATATTCATATACTCCCTTTGTCCCAAATTCTTTGTCCGGTCCGCAAAACGGAGTGTTAAAAATAATACAATTTTTTCAAGAAAAAATCAAAAGTTTTTCAACAACTTACTAGATATCAATGAGCATTATTTTTAAAACTCTGTTTTGCAGACCGGACAAACAATTTGGGACGGAGGGAGTATGTTTTATTAAATTGACATCCTAAATTAGTGGAATTCAACTATTTTTTAATTTAGTAGGATTCAACCATTTTCTAATTTAGTGGAATTCAATCTCAATAATTACGGGATATAATTATGAAAGATGATTTCAAAACTTAAAAGATTTGTAATAACCAAATTTCACCGATTTACATTCGAAAACCATATTTATTTTTTCATTTTTACCACGTATTATCATGAAACATTTTGAAACATAATGGATTGACCATTTTTTTTTTTGCAAAATTCTCATAAAATATATTTAGAACATATATAATATTCGTACTGGCCATATTTTTCATGGTTAATTTGTCATGAAAACAATAAACTAAAATCATGATTTCTCGGCGGAACTTGAAAACCCATAACATTTCGGAAAAATAGTCCTTTTTTGAAACATGGTGGATTGACCATGTTTTTATTTTTTGCAAAATGATTTTAAGAAATATTTTGGAACATACACAATATTCAAACTGACGATATTTTTTATGGTTAATTTAACATGAAAAATAATAAACCAAAATCATGATTTCTGGGCGAAACTTGAAAACCCATAACATTTCAGAAAAATAGTATGAAAAACATGAATATAAAATGTTTTATTCATGAATATACACCACGAAAAAATATTAATATACAATGTTTCATTCATGAAAACTCAACAATATGAAAAATACATCATGTTTGAAACAAAAAATACAATGAAACGAAAAATGTACAAAATTAAACGGAGCTAACCAGCAAAGATGTTGAACACCACTCTAGATCTTGGGTCGCTCTGTTTGCGATGCTACCTGAACCCGTTCTTCTTTATCAAGAATTGGCAGGAGGATCCAAATTGAGAACTTAAACATTGGATTTCCAAAGGCCAAAGGCTGAATTTTTTTTTTATTAGGAAACTTGATAGGGTACATCAAGTCAGGGGAGAGGGGAAGGGGATTCAACCGAAGGTTGGATAATGAGCCGAGACCCAAACACTTGTGGGCAAAACCCAATAACACCCTGTGGGCCTCAAAATGTCCAAATTGAAACAAATAAAGCTCAAAAAAATCAACAGGCCTAAAATGCCCAGATATAAAAATTAAAGCCTAAAGACGAAAGCAGGCCCATAGACAAATGGGATAGGATTGCCAAAGGAAGGAAATTTGGTCAACCTCATGGAATGGTGGCCATTTGGATCAAATCCAAGGTGGATATCAAGGCCTATACCATTGAAGATTTCAAGAGGAGCTAGCCTTGATGGAATTCGTTTGCTGAGACTATGAAGGATTCTGTTTCTGTCTTTTAGCAGTGGAGATATTGTGCTCCTGCCTTCGGTGTTTTTCCGTTTTGTTTCCGCCAATCTAATGATTTATTGGATCGTTCTCTTTTGTCTGGTTGTGGCTCTGCTACTCTAGCATAGCCTCGTCCATTCCCCTTGATGCATCGTTGTCGAGCTTTATAAAATTCTCTTTTACCGAGGAAAAAAAAAGAACATTGGATTTCGAACTTTGACAAAATGCACAAAAACAAGGATCTAGCCTCATATTACGTATGAAACAAACTATTTTTTTTACGAACATTACAAGAAAATAGAACTAGATAGACCTAGCTAGTAATCAAGCATAAAAAACCCAGAAGTCTAATTATTTAGAGGGGTTGCTGATCAGTGCTGTTATTTAATTTTACAGGCTAGCTAGGTAGACAATACATAATACCCTTCAAAAGAGTAAAATGTTAAAAGAACTGGTGGTGGCTGTGGCTGTTGTGGTGGTGGTGGCTGTGGTGGTGGTGGTGGTGGTGGTGGTGCTTTCCTCCAGTCATTGTGCAGGCGCCTCTTTTTAGACAAGCTGCAATCACAACAAAGGTTTTAATATAAACAATAATGAAGATTGTAGTACGTATTAGCTTAGAAGGTTTTGATTTTAATATTTGGAGAAACAGTATGTATTTCAGTTGACGAAGTTGTTTTTTATTTGATTATAATTGTCTTCAGTTAAAGAAAGTTGACGTACGTATAGATTAAGTTTAAATCCAAACCCTACTGTATTCAAAATTTCAATCCAAGTGGGTTCTTCATCCCTAGATCATTACGTGGATCTGACTCGTTTTCGTCCCAAGTTTTCCATTTTATAAACCTTCTTAAAAAATAAACAGTTTATTTCAAATTTTCAAACTAAAAAATAATGCAAATGAAAAATAAATTTTAAATTTTTTTTGCACTGTTCAATAGATCTTAATGAGATCTATCAAATAAAATCCATATTGCTAAAAAAATTATTTGCATAAACACATTATTTTTGAATTTAAAATTGCCTTCTTAAAAAATACTCTGTAAGTACTTATTTTGAGTTCTAGAACACAATATTGTAGGACCGGATGAAATCAGTCGGAGATTTGCACAAATGGAACTGCTGTTGTCCGACAGATTTCACGTGGTCATATAATATTAAAAACTCAGTAGGTGTTTTTATTGGGTTTTTTTCTCCAGATGCAGACATTTTTGTAACACTCCGTCCCACATTGGAAGTCTACATGGATGATCTGCTTGGGGTGTTACAGTTTTTCTTTGGTTGGGTGTTTTGTGGGTTGGGCGTCTCGTTTTGTTTTGGCCCTTAGTGTCTTGGTTGGGGCATTGCCTTCCCTGGTCTCTTGGATCTCAGGTGATGTTTACCGTTGCACCATTGATCCATTTAATTTTTGCTTTCATTATTAAAAATTAATAATTTTCTTTCGCCAAGAAAAATAAAAAAGAATCGTTGGACAAATCATATTTTTTCTCTGGTATAAATGTGCATGATTCAATCGTGGAGATCAATGACTACAACAAAAATGTGTTGTGACAAAAAAGTCATTGTGGAAACTCTACTAAAAATATATTTTAGCTAAAGTTCTTACTAAAATTTCTATTTAGTGACAACACACTAATTTGCTGTCACCAAAAACTTGCAGTTTTTTTTTTGAACAGCAAAAGAATTTTATTAATCTTTGAAAATAAATTACAAAGATTAAAAGGATTCAAATCACGATGCACTTGAAAAACTTGCAGTTAGTGATAAAGCATGGATGTTGTCACTCGAAATAATCATTTATTGACAAAAAAAAAATGTAATGTTGCATATCGTTAAATATATATTCGTGGCGAAAATAAACTTTTCCGCTAAATATATGACTTCTTATAATCCTACTTTATTCTTAAATTAGATTATAGACAAAAAATTGTACTAATTAGATCTTTAATCTTGTTAAAGAAAGCCCATGTAATTGAGAGAGCAAAGGTTGGAATGCTGGTTGGGCTATTGGCTCCTTTGGCAACTTCTCTAATATTAGCTAGGGAGGGAATTAATAGGCAACATCATATCTACTATGGTTTGAGTTGTACAACATTTTAGCAATCGTCGTCTTCCCTATTCCACCCATTCCACATATCAAACGAATGCGAACTCCCGTTAACCTATATTTTATCCACGAATTAACATATATGCTTGGTAATTTGAGAATGCATACCTTTTACGTGGTCCCAAAACCCTAGCTGGCTCTTGAGTTCATCAATAATTTCTTCAATGAACTCGGCTTCCCTACAAGTTCAATTTAATGTGCAAAATGAAGCATGGTATATCAGACAAGATTTGGAAGGGAAAATCAAATCTCAATGTAGATCCCTAAACAAATAATTGTGTACCACTGTTTTAGGCTATTCCTTCTTTTTTTTTTTTTTTAAAGTAAGAGTTTGAGTATTTTTTTAATTTTTTGCTTGGCGAAAGGGAAAGATTTAGTAATCTTGACAAGGGTACATCAAAAAAAAAAAAAAAAAAACGTGAACATGCCACCAAGAATCTGCTGTAGAAGACAGAGCAAAATTCTCAGCGACTAAACGAAAAACATAATTAAAGAGAAAAGAGAAGCAACCCCAACAAGTAGGTTGGGAGAACTTTAAACAAAATTACACTGGAATTTCAGTAGTCTATTCTCCCTCTTTATATTGTGTCTATGGACTATAAAATGTGGTGTCTATGAACTATATATTGAGTTCTATAAAAATTACCCATGGCGTTGATTTCGCGAAACCATCCCAGCCATACCAGCGACCTCTTCAAGCGCCGCACTCCATCCCTTCACTTTCTCATGTGTCACTTTTTTTCCCCTGAAGTGCAGATGTTTGGCTTGCTTCTTAACTTCCAACGGATCCACCTCATAAAACACAGGCAAAACAAAGTGATCTGACTTCTTCCATTGCTCGAGTATCATCTGGAGTTCAAACAGGCACGCTGTCGAATTGGCGTAGTTTTTCGACAAAATGACCACGAATATCTTGGAATTCCCAATTGCTTTCTGCAACTCGGATTTGATAGGCTCACCCATCTCGATTTCATCGTTGTCTCTGAACGTTCGGTAACCCTTGTGCGTCAGAGCATTGTAGAGGTGATCGGTGAATTTTGTGCGAGTGTCTGGGCCCCTGAAGCTTAAGAAAATGTCGTACAGAGCCATGGAAGAAAGAATGCAGGGTTTCTTCTTAATTTTCTAATAGCTTCAGCTACGAGATGAACGGACAGGGACAAATTAAGTTATATAGAAACAATGGACAGTGAAATCAATACTTAAAAACGAAATAAGTCTTTTGCAAACACTGTTTTTAAAAGCAGATATAGCAATACAATAATTTTGCCAAAAGGAATTATGTATTCAGCGCATTTTTTAGTTGCACGGAATAATAAAAGAAGTAGTGGCCGTGGTGATGCTTCACGTGTTTCTTTGCTCAGTATTGCTATATACGCCGAAAGTTTTACCCAAAAAATGACCCGAACACACACACAAGTGTGTGGATCCCACACACTTGTGTGTGTCTTTGGGTAAAAATTTCGGGGTCCTTAGCATTTCTGTTCTTTGCTTCTTTCTTCTGATCATGATGCTCATTGAATGCATACCCATTGAAAAACACATATTCTTATTGCAATTTACGCAATAAGAAGTTGCCCGGTCGAAGCAACACCAATCACTTCATAGGTAATTATCATTTTCATGATTTTGTATATGCATTTCTTCATTCTCTTTCTGCAATTTTTTAATACCCAAAAACTTAATAGACTGAAATGATCAGCAAAGTGGCAAAAGAAACTCGCCGTGTAAGATCATGCATCTTACGTGAGAAGAAGTTGACCTGCCATTTAAAATAACACGTACGAACCACTCCTTAGGTAATTGTTGCATTTACGAATTTGTATATACCTTATTTATTTTCTCTTTATGCAATTTTTTAATCCTTAACCGCGTAAAATATGATTTTTTTTTTCTCTTTATGCATTTTATGATAACTTTTTTCCCTCTTAATGCACTTTATGATATCCAAGTAAAAGATTATATTAACTTTTTTTTTTCTCTGTTTGAGGATCTTTTTTAAGTTTCCAGCTTCCACCTTAACCACAAGTTTTGAACACCAAATATTTTGAATCTTATTTGGGAAATTATACTGGAACTCCAAAAATTAATGAAGGCACTCCAAAAAATAAAAAAAAATGGCTTTGGAGTTTTATTGATTTTGGAGTGCCTGCATCAATTTGCATTGTTGAAGATTCATTGAATTCAGAACTAGAAGATGGATATATACCATAAATTAATTCATAGGTAATATAGTAGTTTGGAAGTAGAGACGATGATTTGAATTGTCCATAAAAAAATAATCAAAATATCACTTCCAAAATGCCTAATTTGGATAGCATGTAACTACTCCCTTCGCCCCTTAATTTTAGTACCTTTTAAGCTTCCCTGTCATTTTTAAACCCCCAAAAAACTGTACTTCTGGAAATAACTAACAATTGGGCACCATTCAAGAATCGAAAAAACCAAAAAATTATTACCATAAATATATTTTTTTGGGTTCCAAAATAGTAAAGAATTTAAAAGAGACTAAAATTATCGGACGAAAGGATTGTATGAAAAAAAATTAATTAGCTTGCGCTATGTGCGTGCATAGCATGGGTTGTTGCTAGGATGCTAGTACTATATAGTAAACATAAGGGAAGAGTAGTGAGAAGAGCTAACAGGATGACAAGCTGCAGTTTACCTTGTCTTTGTTTATCTTTGTAGGATTGGGTTGAACTTTTTGGTTCTCCTTCCCTTTTACTCGATGTACTCTCTTCGAGTTTAATAAAATTTTCTTTAGAGCCGATTAAAAATAAAACTAGTGGCTTAAGTTTTCCCAATTCCAAAAATAACAAAAAAAAGAAGAAGAGAGAAACTGAATGTTATTATTACAGGTTCAAGTCAAATTACAATGTTCAACACTAATTAACCTAGGTATATATAAATAGCCCTAGAAAAAAGATACGTAAGAATATGCCTAGTAATGAAACATAAACAACCCATGAGTATAACTATTTACAGCAGTTGCTGATGATCACTGCAAATTTAATTATATACTATGTAGACAATACATATTAAGAGTAAAAAGTTAGAAGAAGTGGTGGCCGTGGTGATGCTTCATATGTTTTCTTGCTTCTTTCACCTCATGGTGCTCATGCAACGCGTACCCACCGGCTGCAACTGCAACCGTAGCTGCAATCTCTTCCTCTATCTTGTGCCTTTGAGCGCGCGTTGGGTCTTTCTTTATCATGTGCTTCTCATGCTGAAATTTTCATTACAAGAAAAATTTAAAACATGTGACATTTAAAGTGAGCAGTACTTTTTGAACAATAGGACAAAAAGGATCTGGATCCTCTCCGTTCCAAAACGAGACAGTCAAGACCGCTCATTTGCTGCAATGAATGGTCGAGATTTGTTTAAAAACTCTTCCACCTAGTTTGGACTGGAGAGGATCCGGAAGGAAATGGATCCTCTCCGGTCCAAACCTACAGTCCATGTGTCGACCGTCCATTGGTATAATCAATGGTTCGGCTTTGTTTAAAAAACTCTTCAATGGAAATGGATGGTCGATAAATGGGTTGTCTCATCCAATCCAAACCATTGGACCGGAGAGGATCCGGACCGATTGCTATCCGTTCATTATTCTTTTTGCTTCATTCTTTCAACCGATTTGTGAAATTAATACATGAAATGATCACGGAATAAATAGTTTTTGACGAACACATATTTGCCCACAAAATACACACTCTATATTATATGTATAATCGCCCCGAAACTACAAGTATCAGATAAGTAAGCGTCAGAGTCATAGAGAGACATACCACGGCAAAAGCGCCGGCAGCAATGGCATCGAGCTCGGCAAGGTGCTCGTTATGCTTGTGGTGTTTAACCTCTCTGGCATAATCAATCGGCTTGATGTCTTCCTGAACGTGGCGGTGGTGTTGGTGATGGTGGTGGTGCTTTCCTCCAGTCATTGCGGTGGCTCTTAACAAGACAAAAAAACTACAATCACAACAAAGAATGAAGGATCTAAACTAGAAGCTAGGTTTTGATTGATGATTTGGTTGGAGGACCTCATCGGTATTGGTATTTATAAGGTAATCTACTACTAATCTTTGGGCAAAGACTCCATCATCACGAACGCGGTTCCGTGTTGATATGTCAAACGGTATCTATTTCGGCTGAAGAAGTTAATTTTTTTATTGATTATATACTACTTAATTGTTTTCATGCTGAAGATCAAAGTTGATATACATATATATACTTTGTTCTCGAAACGGCCTAGCTTTACGTGTATTCATAATTTTCAAATCCAATGCGTGTATTCAAAATTTCAAATCCGAGTGGGTTCTTCATCCCTAGCTAGATCGTTCATTACGTCAATCTGACTCGTTTTCGTCCCAGATTTTGCCGAGTTTTTATAGGAGTACTATATGACCACGTGAAATCAGTCGAACGATGACAGGAGCACAAATCGTGTGTTGAAACTAATTATCTAGACAATGCAAAAACGGCTCCCAAACACAAATTGAATAAGAATAAATACATACTCTAATAGTTTGCCGGAATTTGAAAAACGCGAATAAATCTAACTCCATTGAGAGAATATATAAAACATGGGTATGCACCAACACCCCAAGAGGAAACCCTTCGCGGGGGTCTAGCAAGGTCACAATTATCAAGAAAACAAATGTTTCTCATTTGTCATGTAGTGCACATTAATTTTTTAGGGCAATGGTGACACTTCACATGGTACGCAAATATGCTACTTGAATATAGTTACCATATAATTGCTCATGTTCAAATATACAAACTTTATATGTGACAACTTTTACTGTGCGATGTCCCTCGATGTGGTGTAATTGAATATGTTCGATGAGAGTATGAATTTTGAGGGTGAAATAAGACGATAATGATAAAATTATACTCTCACATATGCGAATCAAAAAATAGTTGAAAATTCATCACTAAATATTGTGCTTTCGTAATTTATAACTGCGCGGATCTTGTACAAAAATTAGTTCACTAATTCTTTGGTGACCATATTTGAGTATCACATTTTGGGTATCATATGATGTGTCACCACTGTATTGGTAGAATGCGCCCCATTTGTCATGTCGTGGAACACATTCTAGAAACAGAGCCGGCTCTGATTTTTCGGGGGCTTAAAGTAAAAATTAAAAATAGGGTCTCTTTTGTTGGATTATAATAAGAGATAAAAAAAAAAAGGAGGGCTCATTACAATTTAGAATTTTTTGGAGGCCTAAAGAGATTGCAATACTTACTTTAGCTCAAAACCGGCTCTGTTTACCAATGTAATAATGACACCTCATATGGTACTTAAAATATAATACTCAGACATGGTCACAAAATCGAGGTCAAGTCAAGTAGGTGACCCCATTTTTGTTCAGTTGGGGCCCTGGCATTGGCTAGACTGACAATAAGAATCAATGATAGTATGGTATGGACCAAAATTTCTACTCATCCATTACTCCATCCGTTCCCATTCTTTTATCTTTCATCCTATTTTAATCGGATAAAAACCTAAATATAACTTTTAATTGGTAATACTACTTATATGCAATATAGATCTTATTTGATAGATCTCAATAAGCTCTTTTAAATGATATTTTCAAAATCACCTAAAAATTTATAAATTGCAAGATATAAACAATTGAAAAGTGGCACATATTTTCAAAAATGACTAAAGAATTGGGACGGATGGAGTATAAAATTACTCAAAACTTAGGGTGTAAGGATCAGATTCATTCTAAATTAAACCTACGACAGTACATGGATGTTAAAATCTGGTTCATATATTCCACTCTATAGATAATTTTACCTCAACAGATTATGATTTTATTGCCTTTTTTTATGTGTACACTTTTCAACTAATGACGATGTTAACATACAGGCCGGAGGATCCGAAATGAGAACTTAAACATTGGATTTTCATCTCTGAGACAGTTTACACATAAACAAGGATATTTCCTCGTATAACATTTGAAACACGATATAGTCTTACAAACATCACATTAAAACGTACTGAACATGATAACACCAGCCATTTTTCTGTGATAATTCAGGTTTTCGGGCCAGTTTACACACATCGATCTCGACTAATCATCGGGACAAGATAAAACCACTTCTACTAGACCAATATCACAAAGAGCTAGAGACCTAGTAATGAAGCATAAACAACACACAAGTTTAATTATTTAGTGCAGTTGCTGATCACCGCTGAGTATGTGGATTACAATACATAACACCTTTCAAACCAAAAGAGTGAAAACTAAAAGCGGTGGTGGTGGTGGTGATGCTTCATATGTTTCTTTGCTTCTTTCGCCTCGTGGTGCTCATGCAATGCATAGGCTCCAGCTGCGACTGCAACTGCGGCTGCAATTCCCTCCTCTATTTTGTGCATTTGAGCGTGCGCCGGGTCTTTCTTTATCATGTGCTTCTCATGCTAAAAATTTTCATGAGGAAAAATTTCTCTAAGTATATGAGACATGAATATAAAAAGTGAGCATTACTGGAACAATAGAAATAATCCAATAATAGGTAAAACAAAATACAATTTCGAGTGGTTTAGTATTATATACGTATAATTTTTGTTCTAGATCTAGAATATACTTCCTTAGGAATTGCAGAGTTGATCCTAACTTGTAAAATTTCATTAGTGTTCTGGATGAATGGAGAAACAAATAATCGAAAAACCAATTGTAAATAAATAATACAAATATTTTGGGGCCCCAAAAAATAGCACCGGATCCCCTGTCCTAGTTTGCCTGTCCCACTCCCCTGTCCCAGTACTCTCCTTGCGCCACGTATTCACTTCTTCCTCCCCTCTAACACCCCGGTTAAACTCCACCTACTCCCTTTCACAATTTGTATTCACTTCTTCCTCCCCTCTAACACCCAGTTAAACTCCAACTACTCCCTTTCACAATTTAAGTGTAATTATTAAATAATTTTTTTATAAAATTCGGTTTTTGGTAAAAGATTAAGTGTTTCAAATTTTAATCTGTTTGATCGGATGGAAAGATTTTAGTTTTCTAATCATTTTATCCTAAATGGTCATAATTAAGTTTTGACTCTAAGGCTCTCATTGATTAGCCCTAAGAGATATTTGATTCTACAACTTTCTTAGGGCTAATCAACGAGAGCCCTAGAGTCAAAATTTAGAGTCAAAATTTAATTATGACCATTAAGAATAAAATGATTAGGAAACTAAAATCTTTCCACTGGTTCAAACAGATTGAAATTTGAAACACTTAATTTTAATCATATTTTTTAATGTATAAACTTTCTAAAGAGGTTAAAAAATAAGTGTTTTAAATTTCAATCCGTTTGAATCGGTGGAAAGATTTTAATTTTTTGATCATTTTATCATAAATGGACATAATTAAATTTTGACTCCAGGGCTCTCCTTGATTAGCCCTAAGAAAGTCGTAGAATCAAATATCTTTTAGGGCTAATCAACGAGAGCCCTAGAGTCAAAACTTAATTATGACCATTTAGGATAAAATGATCAGAAAGCTAAAATCTTTCCACCCGATCAAACAGATTGAAATTTGAAATACTTAATTTTTTACCAAAAATCAAATTTTGTTTAATAATTACACCTAAATTGTGAAAGGGAGTAGTTGGAGTTTAACCGGGTGTGTTAGAGAGGAGGAAGAAGTGAATATGTGGCGCAAGGAGGAGAGATTATTCCATGCCCCCGGGGCATGGTCATGTGGTGCCCCAGGGCTTTCTGCACCACACATTTCAATGGCTCACACATATTTGTGTGGTACAAAAAGCCCCTGGGGCACCACGTGGCTATACCCTTGGGGAATAGTACAATTTTTCCGCAAGGAGAGTACTGGGATAGGAGAGTGGGACAGGCAAATTAGGACAGGGGATTCGGTGCCCCAAAAAATAAGAAAAACTTGGGGCCCCGATGCGGCTACATCTTTGGCGTATGCCCAAAGCCGAGCCTGATTGTAAGCCGATCTTTTTTTCCTTCCATACTTTCAAATAAACGGTGAAATTAATCCACGTACGTAATGATCGTGGTATAAATAGTTTTAAACGAACATATTTTTGCCTGCCAAATAAATACTCCAGTTAACTTATAATCGCCAACATATTTTGTTTTCAAGGATTAATAAAATCTTTTTTGCCGTTCAAAAAAAAAAAAAAACATATAATCGCCGGCAAGCTACAAGTATGAGATAAGTAAGTGAATTATAAGAGTCTTAGAGAGAAATACCACGGCATAAGCGCCAGCAGCTATGGCAGCGAGCTCGGCGAGGTGCTCGTTATGCTTATGGTGTTGAGCCTCTTTCGCATAGTCAACTACCTGCTTGTCTTCCTGACCGTGGTGGTGGTGGTGCGGGTTGTGATGGTGGTGGTGCTTCCCTCCGGTCATTGTGACGATGGTAGTGTAAACAAAGGTTTTGGTTGATGATTTGGGGAATCTATTTGGTAATGCTATTTATAATACTAGTTAACTAATTAATCACGCGGTTACGTGTTTATGGTGGCCTCGTTGATATGTCAGTAGTACCTTATTTTCTACATTACATATTCTATATACGTTTTCCGAAGATATATAGCAACAGTATTGAAATTTTATTTTTTATATATCAATTCATAACACTATGATAAAAAATTAGTATAACGTTAAATTTGACTTCAAAACATTTTAATGGATAAAACAATGTGTACACACCATTTGGTCATGTACACCTAATATACACCGCCTTGTGTGAGACCCACCTTGGGGTCACATGTAAATAATCGAAGCCGGCCGTTTAATTTGTTTAACATATGTTTTTTGACGATCCATGTATAAAATAAGCTATGTAGGATATCTTTAAAGGCTTAATCAATTCTTCGCTCAATTTTTTGTTAGAATGAGTTGTTTTTTTTATAGAAATCCTTAAAAAAATATTTTAAACAAATTGAGCGGCTCTGATCCTTTGTGTGGGACTTAGCTAAGTAAGAGTGTGTAGCTTAGTGTTTCAAAATGTCATATTCTTATTTATTTTTTTAGTTGGAGAGTTGATATTCTCCAAAATGCCCTTTCCGTATATTCATATGCTAGTGGGGTTCTTCGACTTCATCCTTCGATGTTTTCTTTGACCGGCATTGAATTGTGAAGATGTTTTAATAATAAGAAAAAGAAATTATATTAACTTGAGCTATTGAGCAAAATGATGACAACGAGTAAAAGAAAAGTTGGGCAAGATGCCAACAAAAGACTGCAAAATACACCAAGCCAAAAATCTACGCTTAACACCAATAATTCAATTGTAAAGACGTTGATATCTAACTAGTCTTGATTAATTACTGCACAAATAATCAACTTAGTGACGACCATTTTTACAAAATGAATGACCCGGATAATTTAAAATAGCCCCGGGGTGGATCCACCGTGAGATGATATGCGCGGTGCATTTGGAAAACCAAGTGCAGATGGGTCCACCGTGTTGACTATTTGATGTACAACGAATAAAATCGATCGGACAACTATAGTTTCCCAATCTAAATTAATTTTTTCAAGACAAACGAGTCTCGACCGTAGAGATGTTAATGTCCAATTGACCTAGTTATTATTTTGCATAAATAATCTACTCAGTGTTCAATATTCTTTTTTTTTTGCTTGGCAAAATGAAATTTTATTAAACTCGAAAGGTTACATCGAGAGGAAAAGCTGAGGAGCAAACCAACTCAACTCAGCGAAAAGAAAAAACGAAAACAATCTCATCCAGCAGGAAATTGGAATAGAGCACCTTAAGGATTACAGTTTCAACAAACGAATACCATCTAAGAATCTTTTGAACTCCTCAATCGAATACACCTTAATCTCAAAATTAACTTTCATCCACATGGCCACTTTGTACTTGATTAAATCTACTACCTCCTCTAAGCTGATCGTCACATTCTGAAATATAAGCTTGTTCCGCATAATCCAAATTGATCAGATTGTCCCATAGAAGCAAGCTTCCCAAATGTGTTTTTCTAGGTTGTGGAAACTGGTATCTGTCAAGCCCATTGAACATAGTAGATCAAACCCAAGGTCAAGAAGTGGAAGTGCATATGTGCACACGTGATCCAACAGCTGGCCACTAGTTTGTTACACCTGTTGGTGTTAGTTTGTTACACCTGTGTATATATAGCTAGTAGTGCTCTTGTATTCAGTTAGTGTGTTACATTCAGAAATAAAAAATAAGTATGTCTTTCTCTCTCTAGAAAAGTTGTTATGGTATCAGAGCAAATCTGACGAAAGTCGCTGTTCTCGATCTCGCATCTTCCGCTTTAATTCAGTCTGGTTTCCTTCAGATTTCAAGATCTCATCCATGGCGTCAGGATCGTCTTCTTCGTCCACAAGTACTGAATCTTCATCTTCTTCATATTTGCCTGCTTCTCTGTCGTTCTTAGTTGCTAATTTTCAATCCTTCATTACGCTTAAGCTAGAGACATCGAATTACTTTGCCTGGAAAACTCAGGTCGAAAATGCCTTGAAAGCTACCTGTTTGTCTGAGTATATTGATGGATCTGTTGTGATACCTACTTCTCATATTGTTGATACTTCTGGAAATACGGTTCCAAACCCTGAGTTCAGTCGTTGGAATACAGTTGATCGTATGCTGTTGTCCTGCCTTATTGCTACCCTTACACCTCCAATTTTACCTCACGTGGTTGGATCTGATCATACTTTTCAATTATGGCTTAAACTTGAAGAGAAGTTTAGTGTGCTCTCTCGATCTCACATTCATGACCTAAAACGCAAGTTATATAGTCTCCACTAAACTGGTACTATGGAGACCTATCTTGATTCAATCAAAGAAATCGTTCAGAAATTAGCTGCTTCATGGACACAGATTGACGATGAAGAACTGATTTTTCACACCGTGAATGGTCTCAAGAAAGGTTACAAGTCTCTTAAACAAATGGTTCGTAATACTACTGAACCTCTGATCTTTAGTGGTGTATCTTCCATGCTTATGGCTAAAGAGTTACATATCTCTCAAGATCAGGTTGATTCCTCTTCTACAATTCTGGTTGCTCCACATCAAAACCCTAACCCTACTCATATTCTACAAGCTCCTATAACACCAAACCCTAGTTCTTCTTATTCTGGACCTATGCCTTTTCCAAACACAGCAGTTCAAACCCCTTCTAGTTCCACATCTTTCCAATTTCCCTTTCCTGTAGCATCATCTCAGGCTTTCTTACCCACCTTTCCACAACCAACCTTCAATGGTCAAAGGTTTAATAGAAACAACAATAGATTCCGAGGAAATCAGTTTTCTAAGCCTTTCTTTCCTAACTATCAAGGCAGTTCTACTCCTCAGATGTTTTCTCCTGGTAGCTGTCAAATTTGTGGAAAAACTAATCATCAGGCCTCTACTTGCCATCACAGACAGAATCTGGGTTATAGACCTTTTGCAAGGCCATTTGGACAGTTTGGGAATCATTTTGGAAATCACTTTGGACAACAGACAAGTATATTTCCATCTCAGAATTCTCAGGCATTCTATGTAGGCTCTGGACCTATAAACGGGTATGGGGGACCATCTGCTGTTGGTCAATCTGAGTTTGCTCTCCACATGAGTTCTCTTTATAATGGTGGTTCGTATCCCACAGCTCCATCTGCACCACCATATTGCTCTCAGTTTGGAGATAATTCTGCATCAAGTTTTGGTTCCGCTCAGTTTGGGGGTACCTCATCTCAGCCATGGTATTTTGATTCCGGAGCCACCTCTCATGTTACTCATGATGCTTCACACATCTCTCTTCCTTATGAGGACACCAATAGTGCCAGTGTAACTGTTGGCAATGGGCAAACCATACCAGTCACTCACTCAGGTAAAGGCATTCTTCCAACTCCTTCTTATAAGTTTGGTTTATCCAATATTCTTCATGTTCCTCTGATTTCTCATAATCTTTTATCAGTTCATCAGTTTGCTCTGGATAATAACTGCAAAATCACCTTTGATTCTTGTGGCTATGTCATCCAGGACAAAGCTACTCATCAAATCCTTCACCAAGGCCCTTGTCACAAGGGGCTTTACCCCCTTCTTCCTTCTTCTAAATCTGTCCAAGCTCTGATCAGCATGCCCTCTTCAGCTTCTCTCTGGCATAGAAGGTTGGGACATCCACATGCTGGCTTACTTCATATTTTGTCTAAAAACTATCAGATTCCCATTGGCTCTATTACATCTTTGGATTGTTACTCATGTAATAAGGCTAAAAGTCATAAAATTCCTTTTCCTGTTTCTATCACTCACACTACAGCACCTTTTGAACTTCTTCATATGGATGTTTGGGGTCCATCCCCTGTACTTTCATTTTCTGGTTATAAGTACTATCTTCTTGTAGTTGATGACTTCACAAAGTATAGTTGGTTGTTCCTTCTGCATGCCAAGTTTGAAGTTGCTTCTCATGTGCAAGCATTCCAAACTTTTGTTTCTAATCAGTTTTCACTTCCTATCAAAGCTTTTAGAACTGATAAAGGTGGAGAATTTCTAAATAAACTCATGGCTCTCTTCTTTGCTTCTTTTGGTATTATACATGAAACTACCTGCTGCTTAGCTCCCGACCTTGCCTTCAAATAAGGTTGAATTACCCCGAGCGTAGGGCTAGGTCATTGTCAGCATAAAATCCGGAAGTCCGGAATCGTTCCCACAGAGATGGTCTTTATAGCTTGCTAGGATTTTTAGATGTAAGGATTTGCGGCGTTTAGTCGGCCAACTTTTGGTTTTGCTTTGAAAGGTGAAAAGTGCTCTTATGAAAAAGACTAGAAATGAGTTTTAACTAGATTAAACAAGTGGCAAGGCGTTGGAGTTCATAACGCCCGTAACTTAGGCCAACTAACCAATCTCAACGAAAACACGATTGAATCGCACGGCATAGGCTATCAACCGGAAGATTTAGCAATGAAAATGTTTAGACTTGATATAGAGTTTGAACAACAAGCTTAACACAAGGCGTGACATAGCTCACGGAACCATATGTGCTAGCATATGATCACCGGAGGTTAACAACGCCAAGACTTGCATTCGAACTAAATATCAAGGTCAAGAACTAGAAGCATGGTTTGGAAAGCGAGCAAGTTCTTTGGTTCTTTTGGCAAACACGAGGCGAGACATAGCTCACGGAACCATATGTGCAAGCATATAATCACCGGAGGTTAACATCGACAAGTTTTGTTACATAAAAGGCGAACCACGCACATTTACAAACCAAACCTCAAGTCTTAAGTTGAGAAGAGTAAGATTAACATAAATCACATGACGTTAATTACTCCGTGGCCAAGCCTAATCAACTACTCACACATAACAAAAAGACTAGAAATTATGCTTGAAAAGGTAAACATGATTAACCGATAAAAACGGAAATAAACTTGATTTATAAGTAGATCCAAGCCTTAGCTACAACATTAACACTTGAGAATTAATGATCCAACCATTACTTACTTGAGTTGTTGAGGAATTAAAGACAAGAGCTTGAGAGCTTTAACTATGGAGTTCTAAAAACTTGAAAGACTTAAAGTGTAAAAGATTGCATAATGGCCAAATATGGCATAAAAGGCCATTTATAGGGCTTAACAATCAGCCATACAAAGGACCAAAAGGCCCCCAAAATATCCCAAAAACATGCCTAAAGTAGAAACTTTCCATTTATAGAAGGTTGAACAATTCAGCAAAAAGGTGCTGGCCGGAGGGGATTGGTACCGGTAGCTCAAAAACATGGTACCGGTACCAATTCAGCTGTCTTCATATCAGTAACTTTGGTACTGGTACCATATTTTTTGAGGTACCGGTACCAAAACCTTGAAACTGCAGAACAGCTTCAGCTTGGTCCGCCATGCCTTGTAGTGCCCCGACGGCCTTCCAATACTTGATTTCTTGATCTCCGAGACTTGGCGGACATATGCCATGGGCACTTGGACTCTCGGATATCCTTGAGAACCATCCTCGAAGCATTAGGCTTGCTTGAACCACTCTGGCACGATCCTTGCCAACCTTGACCTCCGGCCGATCTCCGAGGCTTCTTATGACACCATTAGGCTTCGGCGGCAATGGAATGAGTACCGGCGGGCATTTGGACACTTGGTTCATCCCGGAACGTTGATTGGTATTCAAAACCGCCTTATTAGCACGTTTTTTTCCTGAAACTCACAAAAACCTACCTTACGTGCATTATGGGATAAAAACGACTACTTAAACTTATAAAAGCTACAAATTAGAGGATTAAAGCCCCAAGATTATACAATCTTAGGTGCTAATCACCTGCCCTTACACCCCTGAACAAAATGGGGTGGTTGAACGTAAACATGGCTATCTTATTGAGACAGCTATTACTCTTCTCCAACAAGCCAATCTACCTATCACTTTCTGGTTAGAAGCCCTTACTACAGCCCTCTACCTCATAAATAGGCTACCTAATTCATCGATTCAATTTCAAGTACCTTATCATGTTCTTTACAACCAAGCTGCAGATTATTCTATTCTCAAACCTTTTGGTTGTTGTTGTTTCCCATGGTTACGACCCTATGCTGAAAACAAGCTCGTCCCTAGGTCTATTCCTTGCATTTTTCTTGGTTATTGTGCAGCTACAAAAGGGTATAGATGTCTTGATCCCACTACTCACAAAGTATACATCTCTAGGCATGTTAAATTCTTCGAGCATGATTTTCCTTATTCAACACTTATTTCTCCTTCCTCTTCTTCTGTTCCTAATTCTTCTATTTTGTCTATTCCTGCTTTTAAGATTCCTTCTATTCCTGTTCCTGTTCCTCTATCTGTGTCTCAAATGTCAGAGCCCAATCTTACTACTTCATCTCCTTCTCCTGTTGTTTCTCCTTCAGTTCATACATCTTCTATTGTTCCCTCATCTCTTCCTAGGGAACCTATCTCTACTTCATCTTCTTCTCCTGTAGTTATTCCTAACCATCCTGTGGTCACTAGGGCCAAAAATGGCATATCAGTTCCTAAACATCCATTCACTCTGCTAGTTACTTCTCCTCCTCTTACTGAACCTTCATCTTTTAAGGAAGCAATGCAATTCCCTGAGTGGCAACATGCAATGTTAGAAGAATACACTGCTCTATTGCAACAAGGTACTTGGTCACTGGTTCCTCTACCATTTGCTACACCTGTTATAGGCTGTAAATGGATCTTCCGTATTAAAAGGCATTTTGATGGCAGCATAGCTCGCTATAAAGCTAGGTTGGTAGCTCAGGGATATCAATAAACTGAAGGCATTGATTACACTGAGACCTTTAGCCTTGTTGTTAAGCAACCAACCATCAGATTGGTTCTCTCTTTAGCTCTTCATTTTGGCTGGTCTATCAGACAGTTGGATGTCTCAAACGCATTTCTCCATGGTACAATTCAAGAACATGTTTACCTTAGACAACCTTAAGGTTATATTAATCCTCAATTTCCAAATCATGTTTGCAAGCTCCATAAGGCCTTGTATGGTCTCAAACAGGCTCCAAGAGCCTGGTATGATTTGCTCTCCAAGAGTCTTCTCAAGCAAGGTTTTCAAAATAGTTTGGTAGACTCCTCCTTGTTTATTTTATCAACAGGATCTGATTTTGTGTATGTTCTGGTGTACGTGGATGATCTCTTAATCACAGGAAATAATTCTACTCTTGTGAACAAGATTATCACCGGTTTAGGTGCAGATTTTGCTCTCAAGGATCTTGGTCCATTGAAGTACTTTTTGGGGATTGAAGTTGTTTCTATTCCTGCTGGTTTGGTTTTATCTCAGGCTAAATATGCCTTAGATCTTCTCACCAAAGCTGGTATGCTTGATTGTCGACCTTGTGATTCTCCCTCTAGTCTCAAGCCCATTCAAAATGCTGTCGATTCTGTCTTTGATAATCTTGAATTCTATCGAACTATCGTAGGGTCATTGCAATATCTTACCTTAACACGACTAGAAATTTCCTTCTCTGTTAATGCTGTTTGTCAGCACATGCATAAGCCCCTACTGAGCCATTTTACTGCAGTTAAGCGTATCTTAAGATACATTAAGGGTACTATAAATCAAGGTATCCTGTTTACCAAAGGCTCGCTAGCCCTTTCTGATTGGGCAGATAATTCTATTGACAGAAGGTCCACAGGCGGGTATTGTATCTACTTGGGGCCTAATCTCATCTCGTGGTCATCCAAGAAGCAAGCTACTGTCGCTCGTTCCTCTACTGAGGCAGAGTACAAGGCATTAGCTAATACCACTGCTGAAGTTGTTTGGCTTCATCAACTTCTTAAAGATCTACATATTTCCCTTTCTTTTATTCCTATTATTTGGTGTGACAATGCCTCTGCTATTGCATTGGCCTCTAATCCCGTATTTCATGCTCGCACCAAGCATGTAGAAGTGGATTTTCATTTCGTTCGTGAGAAAGTGCTCAAGAAGCACCTGCAGATTCAGTTTGTTCCTTCTGCTCTTCAAACTACTGATGTTCTTACTAAGCCACTTACCATCACTCGTTTTCACTTTCTGAAGTCCAAACTGAGGCTGTCAAGTCTTCCTGCCTCAGTTTGCGGGGGTGTGTCAAGCCCATTGAACATAGTAGATCAAACCCAAGGTCAAGAAGTGGAAGTGCATATGTGCACATGTGATCCAACAGCTGGCCACTAGTTTGTTACACCTGTGTATATATAGCTAGTAGTGCTCTTGTATTCAGTTAGTGTGTTACATTCAGAAATAAAAAATGAGTATATCTTTCTCTTTCTAGAAAAGTTGTTATCAAACCACCAACTCGCCATACCAGCTATCGAGGAAAGGCAAACCTAAAAAAAAATGCCACCAATCCAGAATTTGAGACCAAACGGACCAGGAGAACTTACCGTGGAGGAATAAGTGATTAGGCGTTTCCTGATGCAGTGAGCACAACGGGCTTGACTGATCATTCAGCACAATATTCTTACTGACTAGAACCGACCTCGTTGCCACCCTTTCTTGAATAACCATCCAAGTCAATATTTCCACCTTCGGAGGGCATAAATTTTTCCAAACCGAACCCAAGAGTAAGTTCCGATCCAGAGATAGCGTTCAATATTTCTTTAAAACTAATGTCTCAGATAATTAATTAAGGTGCGTTTTGAAAAAACAAGCGCAGATAAGCTAATTTCAATGTCTTCGTAGTACTACGTATGAATGACGTAGATACCAACTAAACTATTTTTTTTCTCGGCAAATGAAACAATTATATTAAGGCTTGAAGGGATACATCGAGGGGCTCGATCAAAGTAAGCATAGACAACTCACACAATCAAGCACAAAATAGAAAAAAGGAAAACCACCAAACAACGTCCTCCAACAAAACATTGGAAGATTAGACCTCATCTAAACTCAAATCCCGACTTACAATTTTAGAAGCCTAATTCCATCCAAAAAGACCTTAAATTCCTCAACCGAATATAGCTTGATGTCGAACTTTGCCTTTACCCACATAGCAACTCTAGTTTTTACCTTGTCAACCACGGCCCCAACAAATACTAAAGCGTTGTTAAAGACGGGCTCGTTACGTATTAACCATAGCGACCACAACGTTGCAAAAAAAGATGCTTCCCACTGACTTTTCTCGAGGTTTTTGAAACTATTATCCATCCACCACTTGAGATGATCTTCCAGAGATTCGGAGCACACCCATTGTACATGCCACCATTCCAAAATCCGCGACCAAACCTCCCACGAAAAATTGCAGTGTAGAAACAAGTGGTGCGGAGTTTCAAAAAACAGAGAACAAAGAGGGCACAAGGTAGATTGGTCCTCAAAAATCAAGTTTCTATCCCACAATACCGATCTCGTCGCCACCTTGGATTGAACAGCCATCCAAGCAAATATTTCTACCTTCCGGGGGCTAATGTTCTTCCACAAGCCTTCTCTCCCCAAACTTTCGGATTGCCCACTATTTTCCCATTGATTGTACACCGATTTTGCCAAGAAACGATTATCAGAGGACCATCTCCAATTCAAGGCATCACGACTGGACGAATCTAGAAAAATTGGTTGTAGGCTTGTAGCCTTTGCTTTAGTTCCTCCATTTGATTAGATTCCCAGTCTCGTAGCGTTCGGCTAAAGGAGAAGTTTCATTTGTCGACTCCGGTTCCACTTCAGAATGCATTGACAACTGTCTCTTTTAGAGTAGAGATCAGGTATAGATGAGGATAGTCCTCTCTGAGAGTCGAGTCCCCCAACCATACCTGGTTCCAAAAGGAGATCTCCAAACCGGAACGTACTTGGATTTTAAAACCCTATTGGATTATGTTTCCTATGCAAGAGGAAACTTCCCCAATGGCACAAATATCTCTCCATAAGTTCGAGGCCTTGCCCGATGAAGGCATATGTGGAAGCCAACAGTTTTGTTCTAAATTGTATTTTCCTTTGATTACTTTCACCCATAACGATTCTGGCTCTTTGTTGAACCTCCACCACCATTTGGCCAAGAGGGAAAGATTTTGGATCATCAAGTTCTTCACACCTAAACCCCCATTCTCCTTCTTTTTGCAGATTATCTCCCATTTGATTAGGTGGAGTTTTCTCTTGTCAATCGTGTCCCCCCAAAAAAATTTCCTTTGAATTCGCGCCAATCCCTTCGCTACTGACACTGGCATTTTGAAAAAAGGCATGAAGTAGATCGGCTGGTTGGCAAGGGCGGAATTAATCAAGGTAAGTTTGCCTTCAGTGGAGTTATATCTTCCGCGCCACAAACTTAACCGCCTCTCCATCTTTTCGATTACTGGATCCCACGTCTTGAGCCTCTTGGGGTTGGCACCCAGAGGCAAACCCAAATATTTAATAGGATGGTGATCAATTTTACACCCCAAAACTTGTGCTAAAGAAATCACATCCTGTTGTGGAATTTTAACGCCACATAAGGAGCTCTTGGAGAAATTGATTTTGAGACCAGACAGGAGTTGAAAGCACCTTAGGATTCTTTTGATATTCGACATCTCCACCAAGTCATTGTTGCAAAATAAGACTGTATGATCCGCGAATTGAAGATGTGTGACCGTCACCCCATTGACCCCTATTCTTGCTCCCTTTATGATGTTCCATTCCTTAGCTCTTTCCAATAAAATGTTCAACCCTTCAACCACAATATTAAAGAGAAAAGGGGACAATGGATCTCCTTGTCTGAGACCTCTCTCAATCTTAAATTCCTTGGATGGAGAACCGTTGATCAAAACTGACATGGAGACCGTCGAAATACACTCCTTAATCCAGCCGCACCATTTCTCTCCGAAACCCATTTTCGCTAGATGGTCTAATAAAAAACCCCAGTTGACACAATTGTAGGCCCTTTCAAAGTCAATTTTTAGAATTAACCCCCCTTCGGCTATTTTTCCAGCTATGGCCGGATAGCCTCATTCGCAATAAGAACACCATCCAAGATTTGTTTACCTCCAACAAATGTAGCTTGAGCTTCTCCGATTACTAATGTTAAAAGGGTTTTGATTCTATTTGCAAGAACTTTGGATAACACCTTATACACCCAACCCACCATGCTAATGGGACGACATTCTTTAAAGGATAAAGGACAATCAATCTTAGGAATCAAAGCAACAAAGGTCGAATTTATACCTTTTGTGAGTTTACCATTAGCATGGAAGTTGGAGAAGAATTGGAATATCAACTCCTTCATAAACCGCCAACTTTGCTTCACAAAGGAGAAGTTAAAACCATCCGGACATGCGGCTTTGAGGTTGCTACAGTCCTTTTGAGCA
The DNA here is from genome assembly GCA_019656835.1 of Rhododendron ovatum. Lineage (NCBI taxonomy): Eukaryota > Viridiplantae > Streptophyta > Magnoliopsida > Ericales > Ericaceae > Rhododendron > Rhododendron ovatum. Next base: position 1,599,514 of record CM033802.1, on the reverse strand, counting down.
GTAAGAATCTCCCCTTCTTCAAACATCCTACTAAGATGGGCAGAAGTTTCAGGGGTTAATTTCCGGAGAAAGACACCACCCAGCCTTGGTCTATAAGTGCTGTCCTCTTTGAAGTTCTTGCTAAAATACTCAACTATTGTACGTAGTAGTAAAATAATTAGGTTGTTTTCTGATCTGATCCAATATTTTGGACAGCTTAATGAGCCCCAACGCATTCGTGCAACTTTTCATTACTTCATTCACAAGAAAATTGGTCAAGATTAAGATTATACTCCTGATTTGGCCGGTGTGACTGATCATCCAAATATATAAATTTTCAAAAATAAACAAAAGAAAAGTACAAAAGAGTTTGAAGATCGAAAGACAAAAGGGTTTTTCTGAGAAAACTCACCTGCAACTGTTTGGTAAAAGCTCTCTCTCTAGAACCAAAGCAACTGCCCCCAACCGTTTAGGGTTTCTCGTGAGGGGGAGGCGCCGCTCCCCTCCTCCCCCGGGTGTCCTTCGTCCCATTCCTTTCTTTTCTTTCTTCCCCTTTCCCTTGTGGGGCTGTCACTTCCCTGTCGTCGTTCCTTATCTTCCTCGCCGGCATCGCCTTTTCTCCCGTCTTCCTCGCCGGCATCGCCTTTTCTCCCGTCACTGTTTGTCCGCCAGGCTGCTTCTTGGGGCTTTCTGGTTTCCTAACGGGTAGGTGCGTGGCGGCGGTTGGTGGTGGTGCTATGAGTCTCTCCCTGTAGGAAGCAAATCATGATCCCATGATTTTAGTCATTCAAATTACTAAGATATTCAATCAATCCCATGATTGGTTGCCTAATTAGTGTAACTTGATTTCCTTGTAATTAGCTGTTGTAATCCTTATATAACTGAACAATATACAACCTACCTAATCAAGGAGGTTTTCATTCTTCTTCTCCTAATTATCGTTCACCGTCGATTTCGTCTCTTGAGCGCTATCGGGTGGGCCTAACGGCTAGGTGGTGAGCTCGATCTGCGGTTGTAACCCTGTTCTCCGGCGTTTCGCTCCGTCTAGTGGTTGGGTTGTGGTTGTTTAGTGGATTGGGCTGGGCTGAATGGAAGGATGGTGGGTTGGGCTAAATTAATTTGGACTGAAAATTTACATATAATTATTATTTTTAGTTTGTTGGGACTACACATGGGCTATAGCCCAACCAGCCTTGTGCTAGTTCCGCTCTTGACGCAACTGGAATCATTTTTGTGGGACCAATTACATTTTCCATAAATCATTTTAATTTTTTGAACAACGAAGAAGAAATTTATTAATAGAGATGGATGGATATATCGAGAATCAGAGGAAGTGAGCGTACATGGGCATCACTACGCAGGGTATGCATCCCAACGAAATTGACACCCAAACCCTGTGACAATGATATGCCGGAGTTTTCAAAACCTGATGCCAATAAAGGAGCAAATTCTTAAATTCAAAGATTTAATCACCAGACCAAAACCTTTGTGTTTAATTTTCTTTTATTTTCAAAAAAGATAGTCTCTCTCTCACTTTTTTTTTAATCTCTGTAAAAAAAGAACAAGATAGTCTTATTCGTTACCTTTTCTTATAAGTACGAAAGGTGTTCATCCTGTTCCTTTTATCATCATCAGTGGGCAAGGAATGCTTGGTCCCCATAATAGAAGCTTGTTCTATGTCTAATACATGGGTGATTATCTGGTGCTCTTGGAGCATCGTCACCTGGCGATTCACAGCTCTTTTTCATCACTGTGGGAGCTATATATGCACTTGACCGGAAAATCCGGTCACACGAATGTGTAGTAGAGAAGTAGAGAAGCGGTGCTCCAAGAGCAATAAGTAGTTTTCCATAATACATTTCATAAAGTGCGGAGTCGCTTGATATTTGTATAATTATCTTTAACGAGAAAGTATTTCAACGAGGCGGTCCAAAATTAGTTGAAGTCTAAGTTCTGAAAAATGCTGGTAACAGAGAAATATTGCAAAAGAACCAATAATATACTCTTACATGAAAACAAGAAGTAGATTAACATCACTGTTACTAGATCAATATCACTAAAACGTAGAGACCTAGTAATCAAGCATAAACAACGCAGACGTTTATTTATTTAGAGCAGTAGCTAATCACTGTGCTACTCAATTATACGTAGATAATACATACTATCCTTTCAAAAAAAGTAATTAAGTATTAAAAGAAGTGGTGGCCGTGGTGATGCTTCATTTGTTTCTTTGCTTCTTTCTTCTCGTGGTGCTCATGAAATGCGTACCCACCGGCTGCAACTGCAACTGTAGTTGCGATTTTCTGCTCTATCTTGTGCCTGTGAGCGTGTGCTGGGTCTTTCTTTATCATGTGCTTCTCATGCTGCAATTTACATTCGAAGAAAAATCTCGAATATGAGACATGGCTATAAAAAGTGAGCACTTTTTGAACTGTTGAACAAAACTGATGATTAAGTGAAAGCACAAAATTGGGGGGGAGAAGAATTACAATTTTGTGTTCTAGAGAATAATTTCATTAGGAATTTGAACCTGTACTCATGATTTAAGAGATACGACTTGGGAAAAAAATTGGAAACAAGAACGTACAAGAAAATCGTTGTTTAGCAAAATGTTGGGCTATGCAATATTTGTAATTTTTTTCTCAATATATGAAGCACAAAAATAGTGGCAAAAGTTTAGACAGGTATATATTTGCTCGTAAAGTAACTTTTGTATAATAACCGGTAAGCGATCGACAAGTAATCCGATAAATAAGCGTTAGTGTTACAGAGACATGCATACCTTGGCAAAAGCGCCAGCAGCAACAGCACCGAGCTCGGCGAGGTGCTCGTTATGCTTATGGTGTTTAAACTCTCTCGCATAATCAATTGGCTTGTTCTCTTCCTGAACGTGGCCGTGGTGGTGGTGCTTCCCTCCGGTCATTGTGGTACTGGTGCTTACAAAGAAAGAACTACAATCACAACAAAGGATCTAAACAACGATGGATGTAGATGGAAGTATTTTTGATTGATATGATGATGATATGGAGGGACAAAACTAATTATATGTGTTGCCATTTATAATACTAAAGTGGCCACGCGGATCCGTCTTGATATGTCAAATAGGATGTATTGCCATATGGATATTTCAGTTCTAGAAGTTATTTCTTTATTTGACATTTTGGTTCTCGTAAATGCCCTTACCGTATGGATTAAGTTTAACTCCAAACCGTGTATTCAAATCAAAGTGGGTTCTTCATCCATAAATCATTACGCCGAGTTTTAATTTGAAGTATGAACGGACGATGAAATCGGTGGCTATCGGACAACTACAGTTGCACACATCTTATCTTATGGTTTTCACTTTTTGGATAAAAAAAAAGGCTTGGAACACAACTATCAGAACATAACATCAAACACAATCTCTCACATACATGTGAGGCTCATACACACCAGTATGTGTCGACCCCACATGTATGCGATAGATTGTGTTTGATGTTGTATATGTAGGCACTTTTGTTTCGGATAGTTGTGTTTCAACCGCGGAGATGTGATGCTTAACTTCTCTGACTTGTTTACCAAAAAAAAAAACTTATTTGACCAGAAGCCGGGAACATGCATTTTAACAAAATTTGATCAAACAAATAATTAGTGGGATTGGACAAATTTTGCCAAAATTTGACTTGCACACGCATCTCGATCGTGTGCCCGCCTTTCGTGGCCAATCTATCGCACACTTTGTATAGCGTGTTTTTTTTTTTTTTAAAGAGGGCACTTATGGGAAAGAAAAATACATCGCAGGGCTTTTAAAAAGGGGGACACCAAAGAGGTGCTCTCCCTTTTTCTGTCTTCCGATTGGAAAAAAAATAAAAAATAAAAACTTATCAGATTATTGTGCTTAGTAGTATTGAATTTATTTCAAGATTTATTTGAACACTAAGTCCTATAGTATAAACATCTATTAAACCAAGTAATTCTTAATTCAACACTTAATACATTACCCCAAAAAGGTACACATTCATGAAGATAAAAAAAAAAAAATTGAGTTAAAAAATGATATAGTATTATCTATATCAAGCTCTGACTTATCTCTTGACGACAATGAACTCTATTTGTCCAAAAAGATCCATACCAACCTTTTCGTCTAAATTTCCTCTAAAAGAATAATTGTGAATTTTTAATCTTGCTTAGCTCAAAATATAAAATTCGTGAAAAACAATGTTAAAATCTTATGTATTTTTTATATTTTTGCTCGGACTATGCACACTAATACATAAAATTTTGTGTATGAATACTGGTTAATAGATCTAGCACAGTTAAGGTAATTTTTGAATGCCAAAATTAAAATTTCTGGAGCCGACATTGATTTTTTTTCCACTAATACTTAGTATTTTGGTTGAATAAGTATTTTTCTTTATTTTCCCAATTTTTTCTCCAGTTGAAGAAATTTGATATTTTTAGTGATAGGCGCGTGATATCTTAGATATAAGAGCCTAAGTAGGGCGACTTAGCGCATTAGAGGTGCGTTTTGTTTCATTTTTTCACTTGATGCTGTGCTTTGTTTTGGTTTTGTGTTCTTTTTATTTTCTCAGGTAATAAGGCGGATTTAGCGCCATGATTGGAATGAGTGGCCTAGAGGCCGGTTTGCACGTTGCCAGGATGCCAAAGCGGAGGTGTGAACGTGGGGTGACGTCGTTTAAACGTCGGGTGGTAAAAAAAACCCCATGCAATGATTAAAAGCTGGCCATTATAGCGTGCGGTTTCGATACATATATTCCAAGTATCAATACAAATAGGTGCAAAAGCAATCCGAAATTGGACAGTTTCATATGTATCGATATTGCCATCACGCGTATCGATACCGAAGGCTCCACGGGGAATTTTGGTCTTCGTTGTTTTTTTTATTCTTTATTCTGATTTATTAGGGGACTTATATAAATACTCTTTGGAACTCCGTTTTTAGGGTTGATACTTTTGATTAGCAACTTTTTTTTCACGTTCTTTCTATCCAGAGCTCTTTACTTTTGAAAATTTCAAGTTTTGTTTAAGAACACATCTTCCGGTAACTTATTTTATGTTCTCGTTTTTAATTAAAGTTTCTCGTGGATCTTAACTTAGTTTTAATATCTTGTTTAAATTAGATTTCAAACATGATGCAAGCTAAGGTTTATTTTTCTTTCTTTTTATTTTTAATAATGAGTGAGTAGTTTTTCTGAGGTTTGGTCCTTGGGTAAAGGCGCGCCGCGACCCAATTAGGATTCGTCTCGCAATTTTTTGCACATTAATTCAATTAAATAAATTTAGTTAGTGAAAACTATGTCCGTTGGACGATCCGAGGCATTGCCAGGGCTCATGTGAGCGGGAACGGGGGACCAAAACCTGTTCACCGCTGTGTACGGGACTGGCAACCTTAGGATTCGCATTCTTTGAGGTTTCCAATTCTCCCTAAATTTAATCGTTTTTTTAGAACTATGAAAAGTGAGCGGATTCTGATTGAGTAGCAAGCGCCGGATTCCCTACGACCGCGACTCTCTTTTTAATCTTTCAAGCAATTTATCAGTAGCATTAGTTAATCAATCAACCAAAAGATAAGGGGTAGCTACCTAAGAGCTATTTTAATACTACAACCCGAGGTTCCACAATACACACTTCACCGTTCTTAGTGGATTCGACTTTAGTCTTATCTGGTATTGTGCTACATCGGTCTCAGCCCTACGCTTGAGGCAACCCAATTTTTAGGTCTAAGAATCGGTCAAGCATTTAGTCTAAAAAAATGACTTTTTTACCATAGATTTAAGTTCTAAAAGGACTTCTCCGCACGAATGTAATTATTCATTTCTCTTGGGATGTCATGAAGTTATGCCTGAACTTTTTTGCATTCACACATTGATAATGATATGAAACTCATATACTTATTCGCTAATAGGGCTGTAAACGAACCGAGCAGCTCGCGAGCTCGGTTCGGCTCGGCTCGTTAAGGCTCGGTTTGTTTAGTAAACAAGTCGAGCTTGAGCTCGAATTTTTGGCTCGTTTGACAAAAGCTCGGCTCGTTAAGAGTGACTCAACTCGATTAAATAAGCTCGTTTAGTAAATGACTCAGCTCAGCTTGATAAGGGCTCGACTTGTTGAGGCTCGAGTTCAAATTTTGGGCTTGTTTACAATCCTGTTCGCTAATATGGCATAATGTGTGGAATTATGTTGCATTCACACAATGATAATGTGTTGTTGCGCGGGGATTGGAATGGGCCGAATGGCAGTGCCCGGCCCCGTAGGCACCCGACAATGTCCAAATAAAAAAATCAGCCCAACTGAAATTATTTTTGAGGGACCAAAGTGCAATTATTTAGTGCCCTTAGGGTATCGTCACACGATCCCAGAACTTGTTCAGAATCACAAGATCATGTGGAACTTAGTCGTGGATCTCGCATAATATGCGGCACCCAATAATTTTCCTTGCTTTGGTTATCTCTAATGTCACCGTGTAGTCCAGGTGGGGGATCATCTCTAGATCAACGTGATGATCAGACTCGACATTTGCCGTGTTGACTATTAGATGTATAACGAATAAAATCGATCGGACAACTATATGTCGTTTCCCAATCGAAATTAATATTTTTTCAAGAGACAAACGTGTCTCGACCGTAGAGATGTTAATGTCCAATTGACCTGGTTATTTTGCATACAAAATCTACTCCGCGTTCAATATTTCTTTAAAACTAATGTCGTCGACGGTGGGGATCCTATCTCCACGGGTGCGTTTTGATAAAAACAAGCGCGGATAAGTGATGCAGTAGCCAAAGAGGAGGAGTTTCACTTTAGGCATTCCAGAGCCTATTTCCACTTAGTCGGTATTTCCACTTAGGAGTTTCACTTTGGGCTTTGGGCCCGCTTGGGTTTGATTCGAAATGGCCCGATGGTCAGGACACAGCGCCTTTGGCCCTGTGCCGTGTGTTTTTTAGCCTTCGACCGTTTATGGGCTATTTTTTATTTCTCCTATAACTTCATTTTTTTTTTAAGTTATTGAAAAGCTCGGATCATCCATGCAAATCCGGAATAGACCCCACACAGCATGCAATATCCGGCCACCGCATTTTGGTGCGGTGGCTGTAGACTTTCTATTTGCAAACTAACCAAAATTTCCAGCACATGAAATTGTTCCATGGCCAATAAAGTTTCTACTGTCCACAATAAAAGTTTGTTCCTTGTCTTTTCCTGGGGCGGAGGTAAAGAGGGGAAGGGTGGCACGGGGGCCACCTGATTTAAAAATAAAATAAAATTAATAAACTAATTAGAAAAAGAGTCATGTTATTTGCAAGGAAGATTTGCATTATCTTTAATAAATCTCTATTGTCTTTCCATTCTCTCTCATCTTCTTGTTTCATTATCTTTACCTTAAAGTCTTAAACTACTGAGACACAAGAGCTCCAAAATTCAAGAAAAAATTATGTTGAAAGAATGTCGAAATTCATTTTCATAGATCGGCGAACTATGTTTGTTATATGTTGATGGATGATCAACGTTAGAATATTTGAATTATTTTCGAGTCATTATGCATGATAAACATTAGAAAGCGTATGTGTACCTTTTTGAAAGTTAAATATTATACTTATTATTTGGGGTTAATATATCTATTCAATTTTCTTATCTCCAGAATTTGAATCCTGGCTCGATCCGCCCCTGATTACCTCTCATTTATATTGTGCGATGTCCCTTGATATTTGTGTAATTGAATAATTTTATCGAGAGAGAAGTTTGAGGGTGAAATAAGACGATTGAATGATACTATATATTTTTGTAGGACAAAATTATACAATTAGATACGCCATTGAAAAACTAGTTCAAAATTCATCACTAGAATATTTTTTTTGACATGCGCTACAACTTGGGTTTTGTAAATTTCAAGGAGTTGGATCTTGTCCAAAATTAGCTGGTGAAAAAATGCTGGTAAAAGTGATCATATTCATAAGTCAAGTAGGTGACCTCACTAGCCCAATTTTTGTTCTGCGATTGGCTGGACCAATACTCCCAATGGGTAATAAGGAGCAAGTAGCAATGCTACCGACCGTAATTTCTCCTTTTAAAATTACTATCGAATTGATGTGTAAGGATCAGATTCATTCTAAATGCAGCCTACGTAAAGTATAGATTAGGACTTCTTCCGGGCCGGTCCTCTCTAAGTCCCACGTAGACCCGCACATTAATTCAAAAATGGTACATGGCTGACAAGGTGTCCATATATTTATTTCTCTCAATAATACCCTTCAGTGTATAGGCCCGCATTTAATGCTCCCATGTCACTCTGTCCCTGAGGAACTTCTATTAATATGCGGGAGAACTGACTACCCAGATTGGTACATCTATTGATTGAACGCACAGGATTTTGCCTATGAACCCACTTTATCACCCTCATCTTCAAATCTAATGGCTCGTATTCCCCCACTCTCTCCAATGTGAAATGTATCTTCGCACCCAATATTAACTCCAAATCTCACCCAGGTAAACGCGTCAACTGAATTTTTTTCTTTTTTAGCCTTTTCTCTCTCATCATTTATACAGTACTATGGCCCGTTTGATAACCCTCTTAAGCTTTGGGATCCAATCCCAAGGGACTTCTAAATGCTTGTTTGGTAACCCAAATAGATTCGGACTAATAATTCTTTGGGATGAGTAGTGTGGCCTTTAGGGCTAGTTTGGATGAGATGTTAGGTTTGGAGGTATTATGTAAGAATGGGAGATTGAATAGTATAGAGTATTATGTAAGAAGGGGTGGGTCATATTGATGTGACGGTGAGATTAAATAATACTTGGTTTGAATGACGTATAAATGAGAGGATAAGGTTATTTTGTAGCTGAATAGAAGAGAGAAGAGGTATTATAAGGCGGATTCCACATTGCCGGCTCTCACCTTAGCCGTGTATAAGCCCTCCTCAGAGGGTATTGGTGGGGGGGGGGGGGGGGGGGGGGGGGGGGGCGGGGGCGGTGTGTTTAGATATCCCTGGTTATTGGCTTGCCAAACCACACCATAGAGGATGGCCCACGTATTAGAATGGTGTATATTACAATACTCCTTTCTATTATGGCGTCCAAACATGCCCTTAAGGAGGATTCATAATACCTCTTGGGACTTGGTATTGGTAATCCAATCCCAAGTAGGTTAATGCCAAAATACAAAGTTGCCCTTGGACTAGTAATGGAAGCTACTTTGCATAAGGGCAAAAATGAAAATATATACTATCAATTCAATCCTATTCCATGGAAACAAACATGGTATTAATAATCGAAAAATTCTAAAATTAGCCTAATAGGTTGACAATAGTGAGTAAGTGAATGTGTATTAAAGGGTATAAAAATTACATAGAAATATGTATTTTTCTTGTCTTCTAGTGTGATTATTGTCGCTGACAATAGCAAGACCGTTAATAATCCTATCATCTAATCTCATCCCAAACAAATATACCCATTATCAATTTCTTTTCATTATTAATCCATTCTCATTATCAATTCCGATCTTAATCTTATCTCTTTACGAATCCTACCCATCTATTACTGTTATCAAACGGGACATAGAGAGAACTTATTCTCAAAAGAAATAGTAGTAATGTAAAATTCACTATTAATACTATTGGTTGAATTAACAATTAAAAATATAAAATTCACAACTAACAGTGTTAATTTTGTCTAAATTTACAAGGGAGACTTAAATATTCATCTTTAGATCTCATCCCACTTAAGCTAGAATTCATCCCGGTCATTTTGAACAGTTATGTTTTCATCATTTTAGATGGTGAATTACCTATCTTACCCTTTTAATAATATATTCATATACTCTCTCCGTCCCAAATTCTTTGTCCGGTCCGCAAAACGGAGTGTTAAAAATAATACAATTTTTGCAAGAAAAAATCAAAAGTTTTTCAACAACTTACTAGATATCAATGACCATTATTTTTAAAACTCCGTTTTGCAGATCAGACAAAGAATTTGGGACGGAGGGAGTATGTTTTATTAAATTGACATCCCAAATTAGTGGGATTCAACTATTTTTTAATTTAGTAGGATTCAACCATTTCCTAATTTAGTGGAATTCAATCTCAATAATTACAGGATATAATTATGAAAGATGATTTTAAAACTTAAAAGATTCGTAATAACCAAATTTCACCGATTTACATTCGAAAATCATATTTATTTTTTCATTTTTACCACGTATTATCATGAAACATTTTGAAACATGATGGATTGACCATTTTTTTGGGTGCAAAATTCTCATAAAATATATTTAGAACATATATAATATTCATATTGGCCATATTTTTTATAGTTAATTTGTCATGAAAAATAAACCAAAATCATGATTTCTCGGCGGAACTTGAAACCCATAACATTCCGGAAAAATAGCCCTTTTTTGAAATATGGTGGATTGACCATGTTTTTATTTTTTGCAAAATGATTTTAAGAAATATTTTAGAACATACACAATATTCAAACTGACCATATTTTTCATGGTTAATTTAACATGAAAAATAATAAACCAAAATCATGATTTCTGGGTGAAACTTGAAAACCCATAACATTTCGGGAAAATAGTATGAAAAACATGAATATAAAATGTTTTATTCATGAATATACACCACGAAAAAATATTAATATACAATGTTTCATTCATGAAAACTCAACAATATGAAAAATATATCATGTTTGAAACAAAAAATACAATGAAACGAAGAAGGTATAAAATTAAACGGAGCTAACCAGCAAAGACGTTGAACACCGCTCTAGATCTTGGACCGCTTTGTTTGCAATGCTACCTGAACCCGTTCTTCTTTATCAAGAATGGGCTGAAGGATCCAAATTGAGAACTTAAACATTGGATTTCCAAAGGCCAAAGGCTGAATTTTTTTTGAAACCACAAAAATTTATTAGGAAACTTGATAGGGTACATCAAGTTAAGGAAGAGGGGAAGGGGATTCAACCGAAGGTTGGATAATGAGCCAAGACCCAAACACTTGTGGGCAAAACCCAATAACACCCTATGGGCCTCAAAATGTCCAGATTGAAACAAATAAAGCTCAAACAAATCAACAGATTTAAAATGTCCAGATATAAAAATTAAAGCCCAAAGGCGAAAGCAGGCCCATAGACAAATGGGATAGGATTGCCAAAGGAAGGAAATTTGGTCAACCTCATGGAATGGTGGCCATTTGGATCAAATCCAAGGTGGATATCAAGGCCTATACCATTGAAGATTTCAAGAGGAGCTAGCCTTGATGGAATTCGTTTGCTGAGACTATGAAGGATTCTGTTTCTGTCTTTTAGCAGTGGAGATCTTGTGCTCCTGCCTTCGGTGTTTTTCCGTTTTGTTTCCGCCAATCTAATGATTTATTGGATCGTTCCCTTTTGTTTGGTTGTGGCTCTGCTATTCTAGCATAGCCTCGTTCATTCCCCTTGATGCATCTTTGTCGAGCTTTATAAAATTCTCTTTTACCGAGAAAAAAAAGAACATTGGATTTCGAACTTTGACAAAATGCACAAAAACAAGGATCTAGCCTCATATTACATATGAAACAAACTATTTTTTTTACGAACATTACAAGAAAACAGAACTAGATAGACCTAGCTAGTAATCAAGCATAAAAAACCCAGAAGTCTAATTATTTAGAGGAGTTGCTGATCTGTTATTTAATTTTACAGGCTAGCTAGGTAGACAATACATAATACCCTTCAAAAGAGTAAAAAGTTAAAAGAACTGGTGGTGGCTGTGGCTGTTGTGGTGGCGGTGGCTGTGGTGGTGGTGGTGGTGGTGGTGCTTTCCTCCAGTCATTGTGCAGGCGCCTCTTTTTAGACAAGCTACAATCACAACAAAGGTTTTAATATAAACAATAATGAAGATTGTAGTACGTATTAGCTTAGAAGGTTTTGATTTTAATATTTGGAGAAACAGTATGTATTTCAGTTGACGAAGTTGTTTTTTATTTGATTATAATTGTCTTCAGTTAAGGAAAGTTGATGTACGTATAGATTAAGTTTAAATCCAAACCCTACTGTATTCAAAATTTCAATCCAAGTGGGTTCTTCATCCCAAGATCATTACGTGGATCTGACTCGTTTTCGTCCCAAGTTTCCCATTTTATAAATCTTCTTAAAAAATAAGCATTTTATTTCAAATTTTCAAACTAAAAAATAATGCAAATGAAAAATAATTTTAAAATTTTTTTGCACTATTCAATAGATCTCAATGAGATCTATCAAATAAGATTCATATTGCTAGAAAAATTATTTGCGTAAACATATTATTTTTGAATTTGAAATTGTCTTATTAAAAAATACTTCGTAAGTACTTATTTTGAGTTCTAGAACACAATATTGTAGGACCGGATGAAATCAGTCGGAGATTTGCACAAATGCAACTGCTGTTGTCCGACAGATTTCACGTGGTCATGTGATAAGTGCCAAAATATACATATTTTGGCCTTCCAAACTACATTTGTTAGTCATTTATTTTGGTTAACTGATTTTTATTATGTATTTTTTTTATGTTTATAGGTTACTCGAGCCCGTTGTCCAAGATTTTGGATAAAAAGAAGAATTTCTAGAAGTTCTGGATCAAAATGTAAAGTCCATCAAAGTTGATTGACTAATGTCTTATAATGTAAAACTCAAGGGGCTTTTATGTTATTAAGGTTTAAAACCCTACTCCTATGATATATAAAGTCAGCCTACTGACTTTAGGAAGCAGTTTTGGAAAAGGGGAAATTTCCTACGGACGGAAAAGAAAAACAGAGGCTGCTGCCGTGGAAAAAACAAAAGGAAAAAAAGGACGGGGGCTGCTGCCGATTCTGTGGTTTGATTTTTGTTTAGTTTTTTTTCACTGTTTTTTTTTCATTCAAGTTATTTAAAATTTTGTTCAATTATTCATATCTTTCGGTAACTTGTTTTAATTTATGTTCTTTATAAAAGTTGCTTGTTGGTTCTTGTTTAATTTAGATTTCTTGTTTATTTTTCATCTCGCGTAGTAAAAATATGTTTCAATCTAGGGTTTCTTTTGTTTATTATTTAATGATTAGTGAGTAGTTTTATAGGTAAGGTCGCGGGGTGATTAGCACGCCGTGATCGGTTCGGATGAGAACTGCTCCTGTTTAGAAATAAAAAAATGTAAAAAGAATAATTTTAGATTGGTAAAATACTTCCTGTGGACGAACCTGGACATTGTCGGAGCCCATGTGAACGGGGGGATGGGGGTCCAAAACTCATTCTTCGCTGCGCATGGGTATTCGGTGACCTTAGGGTCTCGCATCTTGCAGGGTATCTTTTTTGACCTAAAATTAAACGTTTTTAAGAACTCCAAACAGAGCAGGTTAATCCGGACTGATTACGAGTGCTATGAACCTTACGACCATACCTTCTTTTAATTATTTGAAAAGTTCAATAAATTTCTAGGTTTTAGTTAATCTCAATCAATCGTCAAAGGGTGGCTACCTAAGAGCCCGTTTAAATTATAACAACCCGAGTTTTTAGTCAGTACACATCACCGTCTTTGTGGATTCGACTCCGGTCTTACCGGATATTGTGCTGCGTCCGTCTCCGCCCTACGCTTGGGGCAACCCATTATTTTAGGTCTAGGAAATCGTCAAGCATTTTTGGCGCCGTTGCCGGGGACGGTTACGTGTGTTAAGAATTCGGGTAGTTATTTTTTATTTGTTTTCTTTTGAGTTCTTTATTTTTTTTTAAATTGTTGAAAAAAAAAATGGCCAATTTTGCAAAGTGCTATGGAGGTTATACAAAACAATTTGATTGTTCATTATCACTTCCTATATTTTATGGTTTGGCCTCAGAAAATCCTTTTTCGCATATTGATAACCTTGAGAAAGCTTTTGCTAGCGATGAAGTGGCTCTTTTACATGTATTCCCAAAATCTTTGCGTGGTCGTGCTCAAAGTTGGTTTATTTTTTTGAGTCCAAGATCGACATGGAGTGAGATTGTCATACAGTTTTTCAAAACTTTCAATCCCTCGTATGAGACTCATATGCTTTTACAAGAACTATCAGATTTCTCTCAACAAGATGATGAGTCTTTGTCACAGTGTTGGGAGCGATTTAAATTTGTCGTATTCTCTTGGTCGAGTTATAATTGTGAGCTTGGCAATCTTCTGGTTATCTTTTGCCGTAATTTAAATCCTAAACCATGCCAGGTGGATTTTAGGTCCACTGATGAATTTTTGGATAAAAACCCTGAAGATGCTTGGGATTTCTTAGATGAATTAACCCAAAAGCTCCAATTTTGTGAGTTGGCCGAAAGTTCCGAGGATACTAATTTTGATGCTAGAGAAAGAGAGGAAATAGAGCCGCTTCCTGAGGATATTAATTCTGATGCGAGGGAAAAAGAGGAAATAGAGCCACTTCCTAAGAATTCTGATGCGAGAGAAAAAGAGAAAATAGAGCTACTTATCATTAGTGAAGGCTATATGCCTTTTGATGAGTCATTGCCTATAGTTGCACCAGGTTATCTGCCTTTTGAGGAGTCATTGCCAATAGTTGCACTGAATAATCAAGTACTCTCAGCTCTAGATTGTGCCACCCCTGCTATTGAATCTACACTTTCGCAAGAGTTTTTAAATGTGGAGCTAATTGATTTTCTTGGTATTGATGAATTTAATTTAGTTTATCATTCATATCTTGTGGATTTTGTCAACAATTTGAAAATTAATCTAGTTTGGGCTATACATTTGTTGGAATTTAAATGTCTAAAACGAATTCGGCAAATATGCTACTCGAAATATCTTATTTTGTGGCATGGCCGAGTTCAATTCTTGATAAAGGTGTAGAATGGAGTGCGATGTTCATTGTCTTAACTCTTGTTGGCATAATAAATGTTTGGTACCCGCGTTTGGCTGCTCGTACAATTTTTTTTTTGGTCTGGTATAGCCACCCGTTTCTCGCTTGAGAAATGGGGAGAAAAGTAGTACCCGTGTCTTTCGCGTGAAGAAAGTGGATGGTTTAATTTTTGTCTTCCATTTTATTTGTTGTCTTATTTATTTCTTTTAGTTATTTTTCTTGTTGTCTTGAATGCTAACATTTTGCAGGTTGTTTGATCCAAGTTGGGAGGTCTCCCTCTATCTATAGTTTACCCTGCTTAGCCCCTCTTTTTCGAGGTGATATCTATCCTCTCTTTTATGTTTATGTCCCATCATTATTTTTCCTGCTTTTAATGCGGACATTGAATAATTCAAGTTGGGGGGAGTGATCACTTTATTCTTTATTTTGTTAGTTCTTTATTTTGTTAAAAAATTAAAAAAATAGTAGGATTCTTTTTGCATGAAACTTGAAGGCTGTTGATATTGGCTCTTAGTTAATTGAGTTTGTGATGTGATAGCCATTGTTTTGATGTTGTGGTGGCATAGTAGTTCTTTTTACTAGTCTGTCGCGAAAAATCTGTCATGGCATTTATTTTTAGCACATTTGCACTTCACGTCTGTTTGGGCTTTGGTTGCTTGTGAGCTGTGACTTGATTATTCTTGATGGCTAGTTTAGTGGAGACTTATACCCCATGTGAGTTTAGAGCCTTATCTTTTCTTGGAGTGGTGTCAAATAAACTCTTGTTGTCAAAAAAAAAAAAAAGTAAATTCGTTGTTGATCTCATTATTTTTGTCGTCAAGTGTTGAAAATATTTTGAATTGCCTACTTATTTCTTGGATTTGGAAAATTGCATGGTTGTGTTACCCATTGGAGAGGATTATAGCCCATCTTTGCTATTTAGAGCCGGTTCGTTTCTTTCTTTTATACATTTATCTCTTGTGAGCCCATTTGAGCCTTTCGCATGTTACCCTTTTCTTGTTGAACTCCTCTATCTATATTGTGTCTTGAGAAGGCTTAGATAATTGTGTGGAGGTATATATTTTCAGAAGAGAGGGTAAATGTAGTGAGAATTGAGTTTTACTGATTGGTGATCTTTTCCATAAAAAAAACATAAAAAAAAAGAAAAGAAAAAAGAAAAAAAGGAAGACACCATATTATTGTGGAAATGAGAAATTCTTGTTCTAAAGGTAGAAGAGAGAGAAAAAAAGGAAAAAAATTAAAGAAAAGGGGCACGCATTGTTTTATTTGCCCTATGTGAATTGTTGTAGGCCTACTCTTGGACACTTGAATTTTTACCTAACCTTGAAATATTTTTCTTTACCTAACGTTATAACCGAAATGAAAGTCCTATTTGATCCTAGGGGCAATGGGCTGTGAATTGGTA
Source organism: Rhododendron ovatum (assembly GCA_019656835.1). NCBI lineage: Eukaryota > Viridiplantae > Streptophyta > Magnoliopsida > Ericales > Ericaceae > Rhododendron > Rhododendron ovatum. The sequence continues at coordinate 1,583,323 of CM033802.1, read as the reverse complement.
GATAAAGAGAGTTTCCAATACTTGGCATTCCATTCATGAGATCGTGTGTCTGATACGCACTTAAGATTGCTTGATCGTGGTGCGTAAACCCATTAATTATAAGTCTTTTTAGTTCTTAATTGTCGTTTTTAGTCAATATTACTCGTAAGGTAGTTTATTGAGTGTTTCAGGCAAAACGCCCTTAAAAGGCGTGTTTTGAGTGCAAAGTCAACTCCCAAGATAATTCAAGGATAATTGCCCGGTGGAACATGTGCCAAAGCGACCGAAGAACGAAGGCAAGGAGCATCGGGCAAGCAAACGGTCGTCGGGTGTCAAGACCAGGAGGCTAGCCTGAGGAACCAGAGATAAGCCACCCGTATCGATACGGATTTCACGCGTATCGATACGCGTTTGTTATCTCTCGAACCAGAGAGTCCCGTATCGATACGGATGTTGGTTGTATCGATACGGGTTTGTTACGGGAGATTGGCCTTTTCAGCTTAACGATGTGGTATCGATACTTTTCTTAATCTGTATCGATACGGAGAGCCTTCGGCCAGATATTTTGCTACTTTTTGGGGTTTCCATTTATGGAATACTTGCCTTTTATAGTATGTTTTTAGATATTTGAGGAGAGAGAAACCCATTGTGTATAAATAGTGGTTTCTTCTTCCTCTTTTTGTATCTAGTTCTTTATTAGATTTAGAATTTCCTCCATTAATGTCTTTTTAAGCTTTTCAAGTTAGTTCCTTAAGAATTCAAGTAAGTAATTCTCGTTTATCAATTTCTCGTTTATTAAAGTTGTTCCTACGGACTAGATCCTTCATAATATCAAGTTTGTTTTCGTTTTTATCGGTTAAAAGTCATGTCTCGTTTTTATGCTTTCTTTTATGCCTTAGCTATGTGTGAGTAGTCGATAGGTCAAGTCTCGGGGTAATCTTTCCCGAGTACTTAGGTGGTTATTTGGTTCTCAAACCTTCGGGCTTAAAATCATGGTTTTCGGAATTTCACTAATCTAGCCTTTTTGGTCTAAGCGAGGCGTGTTAACTCCTTGATATGAAGTTTAGTCAAGCGGTCTTGGCAAGCGACATATTGAGGGCTCGTGGCCCCCTACGTGTTAGATACATTAGCAAAAATAGGTTGATTTAATTCCGGTTAATCACATCTTTCGATAAACGTAGTCATTAAAGTTAAATCTTCCGGGCGTGAGCACGCGGTCATGACTCTCGCCTGAGTTATAATTGAGAACCGGTAACGGCCTAAGTCAAGGGTTAGACGATCCCTAGACTTGCCTCCTTTAGTTTATCAAACTCATTTCTAGTCTTTGTTTTTATCATTTTCACCGTTTAAAGCAAAACCAAGTTGGCCGTCTTAAACGCCACAATCCACCACATAAAACCTACAATCCAATTAAGCTACATTTGAATTCTCTGTGGGTACGATCCCGGACTTCCGGATATTATGCTACCGACGATCTAGCCCTACACTTGGGGTATTTCAACCTTATTAGAAGGCGAGGTTGGAGGCGAAGCAGTGTCCACTTTGTAGAGCTTTCTTTTTGTGTCAACTTGTGCAGAGTATTTTGCTTTCAGTTACATAATTTCCGACTGCACATATTGACAGTAATATGCACCTTGTTTCGAGTGATTTCATTTGTTGAGTGCATGATACGGTGAGATTTGAAGTCGAAACTCGGTCCGGAAAGAACTTTTAGTTATTTTTCACTTGTGACCGAAATCCTTGTTCACACACGCTGAATATAGCTGCCATGACCTATTTTTCTGACTTGATAGTATTTAGAACTACTTATGCCTGTTATCTCTTTGCGATGGCTTCATGTTCTTTGTTTGGGTATCATTGAGCTATCTTACGGTTTTCGGATTTCATGTGGAGAGGATTCACAGTGTTTTGTAGGTAATCACTCTTGAAAACCCTCACGGGACTTCACTCGTCCTACCGGGGCCGCCTGGGGGTTTAAAAGAACTATCGGTTTTAATTTGTTTTCTTTAGTTGCATTTGTTTTGGTTTGCTAGAGACTAGCAAAGTGTAAGTTGGGGGGTGTGATAAGTGCTAAAATATACATATTTTGGCCTTCCAAACTACATTTGTTAGTCATTTATTTTGGTTAACTGATTTTTATTATGTATTTTTTTATGTTTATAGGTTACTCGAGCCCGTTGTCCAAGATTTTGAATAAAAAGAAGAATTTCTAGAAGTTCTGGATCAAAATGTAAAGTCCATCAAAGTTGAATGACTAATGTCTTATAATGTAAAACTCAAGGGGCTTTTATGTTATTAAGGTTTAAAACCCTACTCCTATGATATATAAAGTCAGCCTACTGACTTTAGGAAGCAGTTTTGGAAAAGGGGAAATTTCCTACGGACGGAAAAGAAGAACAGAGGCTGCTGCCGTGGAAAAAACAAGAGGAAAAAAAGGACGGGGGCTGCTGCCGATTCTGTGGTTTGATTTTTGTTTAGTTTTCTTTCACTGTTTTTTTTTCATTCAAGTTATTTAAAATTTTGTTCAATTATTCATATCTTTCGGTAACTTGTTTTAATTTATGTTCTTTATAAAAGTTGCTTGTTGGTTCTTGTTTAATTTAGATTTCTTGTTTATTTTTCATCTCGCGTAGTAAAAATATGTTTCAATCTAGGGTTTCTTTTGTTTATTATTTAATGATTAGTGAGTAGTTTTATAGGTAAGGTCGCGGGGTGATTAGCACGCCGTGATCGGTTCGGATGAGAACTGCTCCTGTTTAGAAATAAAAAAATGTAAAAAGAATAATTTTAGATTGGTAAAATACTTCCTGTGGACGAACCTGGGCATTGTCGGAGCCCATGTGAACGGGGGGATGGGGGTCCAAAACTCATTCTTCGCTGCGCATGGGTATACGGTGACCTTAGGGTCTCGCATCTTGCAGGGTATCTTTTTTGACCTAAAATTAAACGTTTTTAAGAACTCCAAACAGAGCAGGTTAATCCGGACTGATTACGAGTGCTATGAACCTTACGACCATACCTTCTTTTAATTATTTGAAAAGTTCAATAAATTTCTAGGTTTTAGTTAATCTCAATCAATCGTCAAAGGGTGGCTACCTAAGAGCCCGTTTAAATTATAACAACCCGAGTTTTTAGTCAGTACACATCACCGTCTTTGTGGATTCGACTCCGGTCTTACCGGATATTGTGCTGCGTCGGTCTCCGCTCTACACTTGGGGCAACCCATTATTTTAGGTCTAGGAAATCGTCAAGCATCATGTAATAGTAAAAACTCAGCAGGTGTTTTTATTGGGTTTTTTTCTCCAGATGCAGACGTTTTTGTAACACCTCGTCCCACATCGAAAGTCTACATGGATGATTTTGGGCATAAAACAAATCTTGTGGGCTACTACTAGTACCTTGTGCTTAAGCTTTTGGGTCATGTGGCGTGGCTGGTGGATCAAAATTAAGATATTAAACCAGTGATCTGCTTGAGGTGTTATAGTTTTTCTTTGGTTGGGTGCTTTGTGGGTTGGGCGTCTCGTTTTGTTTTGGCCCTTAGTGTCTTGGTTGGGGCATTGCCTTCCCTGGTCTCTTGGATGTGATGTTTACCGTTGCACCCTTGATTCATTTAATCTTTGCTCTCATTATTAAAAATTAAAAATTTTCTTTCGCTGAGAAAAATAAAAAAGAATCATTGGACAAATCATATTTTTTCTCTGGTATAAATGTGCATGATTCAATCGTGGAGATCAATGACTACAAAAATGTGTTGTGACAAAAAAGTCATTGTGGAAACTCTACTAAAAATATATTTTAGCTAAAGCTCTTACTAAAATTTCTATTTAGTGACAACACACTAATTTGCTGTCACCAAAAACTTGCAGTTAGTGATAAAGCATGGATGTTGTCGCTCGAAATAATCATTTATTGACAAAAATAAATGTAATGTTGCATATCGTTAAATATATATTAGTGGCGAAAATAAACTTTTCCGCTAAATATATGACTTCTTATAATCCTACTTTATTATTAAATTAGATTATAGACAAAAAATTGTACTAATTAGATCTTTAATCTTGTTAAAGAAAGCTCATGTAATTGAGAGAGCTGAGGTTGGAATGCTGGTTGGGCTATTGGCTCCTTAGGCAACTTCTCTAATATTGAATTAATAGGCAACATCATATCTACTATGGTTTGAGTTGTACAACATTTTAGCAATCGTCGTCTTCCCTATTCCACCCAAGGATGGGATCCGGGGTGGTTTAGTAGCGGCGACTGCCACGACAAGAATTTTAAAAAATACAATTATTATATGTAAAAAAAAATTTATGCCCAACTTATATAGTTTTGCCACCACTAAATTTTTTTAGTATACATTTCGTCACTGCTAGGGTAAAATTCTGGTTCCGTCCTTGATTCCACCCATTCCATATATCAAAAGAATGCGAACTCCCGTTAACCTATATTTTATCCACGAATTAACATGCTTGGTAATTTGAGAATCCATACCTTTTACGTGGTCCCAAAACCCTAGCTGGCTCTTGAGTTCATCAACAATTTCTTCAATGAACTCAGCTTCCCTACAAGTTCAATTTAATGTGCAAAATGAAGCATGGTATATCAGACAAGATTTGAAAGGGAAAATCAAATCTCAATGTAGATCCCTAAACAAATAATTGTGTACCACTGTTTTAGGTTATTCCTTCCTTTTTTTTTTTATAAGTAAGAGTTTGAGTATTTTTTTAATTTTTTGCATGGCGAAAGGGAAAGATTTAGTAATCTTGACAAGGGTACATCAAAAAAAAAAAAAAAAAACGTGAACATGCCACCAAGAATCTGCTGTAGAAGACAGAGCAAAATTCTCAGCAACTAAACGAAAAACATAATTAAAGAGAAAAGAGAAGCACCCCCAACAAGTAGGTTGGGAGAACTTTAAACAAAATTACATTGGAATTTCAGTAGTCTATTCTCCCTCTTTATATTGTGTCTATGGACTATAAAATGCGGTGTCTATGAACTATATATTGAGTACTATAAAAATTACCCATGGCATTGATTTCGCAAAACCATCCCAGCGACCTCTTCAAGCGTCGCACTCCATCCCTTCACTTTCTCGTGTGTCACTTTTTTTATCCGAAGTGTAGATGTTTGGCTTGCTTCTTAACTTCCAACGGATCCACCTCATAAAACACAGGCAAAATGAAGTGATCTGACTTCTTCCATTGCTCAAGTATCATCTGGAGTTCAAACAAGCACGCTGTCGAATTGGCATAGTTTTTCGACAAAATGACCACGAATATCTTGGAATTCCCAATCGCTTTCTGCAACTTGGATTTGATAGGCTCACCCATCTCGATTTCATCGTTGTCTCTAAACGTTCGGTAACCTTTGTGAGTCAGAGCGTTGTAGAGGTGATCGGTGAATTTTGTGCGAGTGTCTGGGCCCTGAAGCTCAAGAAAATGTCGTACGGAGCCATGGAAGAAAGAATGCAGAGTTTATTCTTAATTTGCTAATAGCTTCAGCTACGAGATTAACGGACAGGGACAAATTAAGTTATATAGAAACAATTGGACAGTGAAATCAATACTTAAAAACGAAATAAGTCTTTTGCAAACACTGTATTTAAAAGCATATAGCAATACAATAATTTTGCCAAAAGGAATTATGTATTCAGCGCATTTTTTAGTTGCACAGAATACTAAGAGAAGTGATGGCCGTGGTGATGCTTCGCATGTTTCTTTGCTCAGTACTGCTATATACACCGAAAGTTTTACCAAAAAAATGACCCAAACACACACACACATGTGTGGATCCCACACACTTGTGTGTGCCTTTGGGTAAAAATTTCGGGGTCCTTAGCATTTCTGTTCTTTGCTTCTTTCTTCTGATCATGATGCTCATTGAATGCATACCCATTGAAAAACACATATTCTTAAACGTTGAAAAGAAATTAATTAATTAGCTTGCGCTATGTGCTGTGCATAGCACGAGTTGTTGCTAGGATGCTAGTACTATATAGTAAACATAAGGGAAAAGTAGTGAGAAGAGCTAACATGATGACATGCTGCAGTTAACTGGTGGCTTAAGTTTTCCCAATTTCAAATAATAACAAAAAAAGAAGAAGAGAGAAACTGAATGTTATTATTACTGGTTCAAGTCAAATTACAATGTTCAACACTAATTAACCTAGGAATATATAAATAGCCCTAGAAAAAAGATACACAAGAGATATATATGCCTAGTAATGAAACATAAACGTACCCATGAGTATAACTATTTACAGCAGTTGCTGATCACTGCAAATTTAATTATATACTATGTTGACAATCCATATTAAGAGTAAAAAGTTAGAAGAAGTGGTGGCCGTGGTGATGCTTCATATGTTTCCTTGCTTCTTTCACCTCATGGTGCTCATGCAACGCGTACCCACCTGCTGCGACTTAAATTGTAGCTGCAATTTCTTTCTCTATCTTGTGCCTATGAGCGTGCGCTGGGTCTTTCTTTATCATGTGCTTCTCATGTTGGAATTTTCATTACAAGAAAAATTTAAAACATGTGACATTTAAAGTGAGCAGTACTTTTTGAACAATAGGACAAAAAGGATCTGGATCCTCTCCGTTCCAAAACGAGACAGTCAAGACCGCTCATGTGCTACAATGAATGGTCGAGATTTGTTTAAAAACTCTTCCACCTTTGGATTGGAGAGGATCCGGAGGGAAATGAATCCTCTCCAATCTAAACCTACAGTCTATGTGTCGACCGCCCATTGGTATAATCAATGGTTCAGATTTGTTCAAAAACTCTTCAATAGAATGGATGGTCGATAATTAATGAACTGTCTCGTCCAACCAAACCATTGGACCGGAGAGGATCCAGACCGATTGCTATATGTTCATTATTCTTTTTGCTTCCATTCTTTCAACCGATTTGTGAAATTAATACATGAAATGATCACGGAATAAATTGTTTTTGACAAACATATATTTGCCCTCAAAATAAACACTATATTATATGTATACACTCGGGATCCAATGAGGGATCCCGCACGGTCTTACCGTGCGGGACTCCCCTTTCCCGATCGAATTGCGACGATCCGAGCCGCTCAAAGTTTGCAGAACGTGATTTTTTTTGCTGATTTCTCGCGGGTACCCTTAAAATCACGTTTTGATTACTTTGAGCGGCTCGGATCGTCGTAATTCGATTGGGAAAGGAGAGTCCCGCACGGTAAGGCCGTGCGGGATCCCTTAGGAGATCCGGGCTGTATATGTATAATCGCCACGAAACTACAAGTATCAGATAAGTATCCGTTAGAGTCATAGAGAGACATACCACGGCAAAAGAGCCGGCAACAATGAGTGAGGTGCTCGTTATGCTTGTGGTGTTTAACCTCTCTGGCATAATCAATCGGCTTGATGTCTTCCCGAACGTGGCGGTGGTGTTGGTGATGGTGGTGGTCCTTTCCTCCAGTCATTGCGGTGGCTCTTAACAAGACAAAAAACTACAATCACAACAAAGAATGAAGGATCTAAACTAGAAGCTAGGTTTTGATTGATGATTTGGTTGGAGGAACTCATCGGTATTGGTATTTATAAGGTTATCTACTACTAATCTTTGGGCAAAGACTCCATCATCACGTACGCGGTTCCGTGTTGATATGTCAAACGGCATCTATTTCGGTTGAAGAAGTTAATTTTTTTATTGATTATTATATACTACTTAATTGTTTTCATGTTGAAGATCAAAGTTGATATACATATATATACTTTGTTCTCGAAACTGCCTAGCTTTACGTGTATTCATAATTTTCAAATCCAATGCGTGTATTCAAAATTTCAAATCCGAGTGGGTTCTTCCTCCCTAGCTAGATTGTTCATTACGTCGATCTGACTCGTTTTCGTCCCAGGTTTTGCCGAGTTTTTATAGGAGTACCATACGTGAAATCAGTCGAACAACGACAGTAGCACAAATCGTGTATTGAAACTAATCTAGACAATGCAAAAACGGCTCCCAAACACAAATTGAATGAGAATACAGACTCTAATCGTTTGCGGGAATCCGAAAAACGCCAATAAATCTAACAGTACCAATGAGAGAATATATAAAACAGGGGTATGCACCAACACCCCAAGAGGAAACCCTTTGCGGGGGTCTAGCAAGGTCACAATTATCAAGAAAACAAATGTTCCTCATTTGTCATGTAGTGAAACACATTGATCTTTCAAGACAATGATGACACTTCACATGGTACGCAAATATGCACCTAGCTAGAATATGGTTACCATATAATTGCTCATGTTCAAATACACAAATTAACTTCATATGTGACATGTCCACAAAAGTCCTTAGGACCTGATTAACATCTCATCTCAATAAAACAAAACAACACCTACCCCCCCTTTTTTTTTTCCAACCCACTGACCGTATACTAGTTATATAGGCAAGTAAAGTGAAAAATGTACGTATACATATGCTCAGCCAAATTTCAGCATTCTCAAATATATATGATGCTATAACTATTGATCTCCCACATTTCAATCATCTGCAAACCAAAATTTCCAAGGCATGAAAATTTTCATTTAATCTCTGTGCACGGACCCCTCCAACCTCCTCCTCAAATATGTAGTAATTGTACGTTCTAATTATTTTCAATAACTCAAGGTGTCTTATCGTTTTTATCATGGGGGCAAAGGATACCCAATCGGCCCCATATAAAAAAGTTTGTTTTATCAGGCCCCGTTTCATATATGCACTAAGCCTTCTTATTCAATAAATATTTATTTTACAACTTTGGAAGGGGAAATAGGAACACTTATTCTACTAAATTCTTAAGAAATAAGTACTTATTCGGTGTGCTATTTTTGATTGCTTAAATATTTTTTAATATGAATCTTAAAAAATATGCAATATGAATCTTGTTTGATAGATTTCAATTAGTTGTATTATACAAAGTTTGCAAAATCATGAAATTCACTATAAATTGAAAGGTATAAGTGATCAAAAAATGACAAAGATTTTGAAATGTAGAAATAAGAAGGTAAAAAGTTAGTGGAACATGAGTTCTTATTGGATAAAAAATAAGTATTTATTTTCTTAGTGGAACAGACCCTCATGTCCAGTACAAAATTTATTGCGCGATGTCCCTCGATGTTGTGTAATTGAATATGTTCGATGAGAGTGTGAATTTTTTAGGGTGAAATAAGATGATAATGATAAAATTATACTCACATATGCGAATCAAAAACTAGTTGATTTTTTTTTTTTTTTGCTCGGCAAAAACTAGTTGAAAATTCATCACTAATTATTGTGTTTTCGTAATCTATAACCGCGTGGATTTTGTCCAAAAATTAGTTCACTAATTTTTTGGTGACGATGTCTGAGTATCACATTTTGGGTATCATATGATGTGTCACTGCTGTGTTGGTAGAATGCGCCTCAATTATCGTTTCGTGGAGCACATTCTAGTAACATAGCCGGCTCTGATTTTTCGGGGGCTTAAATCAAAAATTAAAAATAGGGTTTCTTTTGTTGGACTATAATAAGGGATAAAAATGTAGGATGAGCCCTTACAATTCAGAATTTTTTGGAGACCTAAAACAATCACAACATTTGCTTTAGCTCAGAACCGACTCTGTCTATTAATGCAATGATGACACCTCATATGGTACCTAATATATAGTACTCAAACATGGTCACAAAATCGAGGTCATCAAGTCCTAAAAATTCTGGTAAATATTCAAAAGTCAAGTATATATGTGACCCCACTTATTCAGTTGGGGCCCTGGCATTGGCTAGACTAACAATAAGAATCAATGGTAGTATGGTATGGACCATAATTTCTTCTCATATATCGTACTGTATTAAATTACTCAAAACTTAGGGTGTAAGGATCAGATTCATTCTAAATTAAACCTACGACATTACATGGATGTTAAAATCTGGTCCATATATTCCACTCTATAGATAATTTTACGTCAGCAGATTATGATTTTGTTGCATTTTTTTATGTGTACACTTTCAACTAATGACGATGTTAACATAGAGGCCGGAGGAGGATCCGAAATGAGAACTTAAACATTGGATTTTCATCTCTGAGACAGTTTACACATAAACAAGGATCTTTCCTTGTATAACATTTGAAACACAATATAGTCTTACAAACATCACATGAAAACGTACGGAACATGATAACACCAGCCATTTTTCTGTGATAATTCAGGTTTTCGAGCCAGTTTATACGTATCGATCTCGACTAATCATTAGGACAAGAAAACACCACTTTTATCAATAGACCTATATCACAAAGAGCTAGAGACCTAGTAATGAAGCATAAGCAACACACAAGTTTAATTATTTAGTGCAGTTGCTGATCACTGCTGAGTATGTGGATAACAATACATAACACCTTTCAAACCAAAAGAGTGAAAACTAAAAGCGGTGGTGGTGGTGGTGGTGCTTCATATGTTTCTTTGCTTCTTTCGCCTCGTGGTGCTCATGCAATGCATAGGCTCCAGCTGCAACTGCAACTGCGGCTGCAATTCCCTCCTCTATTTTGTGCATTTGAGCGTGTGCCGGGTCTTTCTTTATCATGTGCTTCTCATGCTAAAAATTTTCATCAGGAGAAAATTCTCTAAGTATATGAGACATGAATATAAAAGCGGGCAGGACTTGAACAATAGAAATAATCCAATAATAGGTAAAACAAAATACAATTTCGAGTGGTTTAGTATTACGTACAATTTTTGTTCTAGATCCAGAATATATTTCCTTAGGAATTGCAGAGTTGATCCTAACTTCTAAAATTTCATTAGTGTTCTAGATGCATGGAGAAACAAATAATCGAAAAACCAATTGTAAATAAATAATACAAATATTTTGGGGGCCCAAAAAATAAGAAAAACTTGGGGCCCCGATGCGGTTGCATCTTCGGCGTATGCCCAAAGCAGGTCCTGATTGTAATTCGATCTTTTTTTCCTTACATACTTTCAAATAAACGGTGAAATTAATCCACGTAATGATCACGGCATAAATAGTTTTAGACAAATGTACTTTTGCCTGCAAAAATAAATACTCCAGTTAACTTATAATCGCCAGCATATTTTGTTTTCAAGAATTAATAAAATATTTTTAGCCGTTCAAAAATAATAAAAAAGGACATCTAATCGCCGGCAAGCTACAAGTATGAGATAAGTAAGTGAATTCTAAGAGTCTTAGAGAGAAATACCACGGCATAAGCGCCAGCAGCTATGGCAGCGAGCTCGGCGAGGTGCTCGTTATGCTTATGGTGTTGAGCCTCTTTCGCATAGTCAACTAGCTGCTTGTCTTCCTGACCGTGGTGGTGGTGCGGGTGGTGCTGGTGGTGGCGCGGGTTGTGATGGTGGTGGTGCTTCCCTCCGGTCATTGTGAAGAAGATGATAGTGTAAACAAAGGTTTTGGTTGATGATTTGGGGAAACTATTTGGTAATGCTATTTATAATACTATTAGTTAAGTAATTAATCACGCGGTTACGTGTTTATGGCGGCCTCGTTGATATGTCAGTAGTACCTTATTTTCTACATTATATTCTATATACGTTTAATTTTTACATATCAATTCATAGCACTATGATAAAAAATTAGCATAACGTTAAATTTGACTTCAAAACATTTTAATCGATAAAACAATGCGTACACACCATTTGGTCATGTACACCTAATATACACCGCCTTGTGTGAGACCCACCTTAGGGTCACACATAAATAATCGAAGCCGTTTAATTTGTTTAACATATGTTTTTTGACGATCCATGTATAAATTAAGCTATGTAGGATATCTTTAAAGGCTTGATCAATTCTTCGCTCAATTTTTCGTCAGAAAATTGGGCGAATAACTGATCAAGCCCTCACTGATATCTGGCTGAGTTAATTTTTTTTTCAAAGATTCTTAAAAAAATATTTTAAATAAATTGAATGGTTCTGATCCTTTGTGTGGGACTCAGCTAAGTAAGAGTGTGTAGTTTAGTATTTCAAAAGGTTATATTCTTATTTATTTATTTTTGTTTTTTAGTTGGAGAAAGTTAATATTCTCCAAAATGCCCTTTCCGTATATTCATATGCTAGTGGGGTTCTTCGACTTCATCCCTAGACGTTTTCTTTGATCGGTATTGAATTGTGAAGATATTTTTTAATAATAAGAAAAAGAAATTATATTAACTTGAGCTGTTGAGCAAAATGATGACAACGAGTAAAAGAAAAGTTGGCAAGATGCCAACAAAAGACTACAAAATACACCAAGCCAAAAATCTACCCTTAACACCAATAATTCAATTGTGAAGACGTTGATGTCTAACTAATCTTGATTAATTACTTCACAAATAATCTACTTAGTGACCATTTTTACAAAATGAATGACCCGGATAATTTAAAATAGCCCCGGGATCGATCCACCGTGAGATCATATGCGCGGTGCATTTGGAAAACCAAGGGCAGATGGGTCCACCGTGAGACCATATGCATATCGATTTAAGTTGTGAAAGGACGGAGCTTCTCCTCATTTTCCTAAAGTGTAAACGGAGCTTCTCCGTTTGTTGGACGAAAAATATTTTACATATTTTTCAGTGTTTGGTTGTTGAAATTGCCAAAAAATGATTTTTTGGGAAAAATCTTTTACCCCTTAGGCGGTAAAATTATTTACCGGAGAAAACCTGGTAAGTTATTTTATGATTTTTAGGATAAAATGATCAGAAAAATAAGATTTTCGTACCGATTCAAACGGATAGTGGGTTGGGTTGGGCGGAATGGAAGGATGATGGGTTAGGCTAAATTAATCTGGACTGAAAATTTACATATAATTATTATTTTTAGTTTGTTGGAACTACACATGCGCTACAGCCCAACTTAGCCTTGTGCTAGTTTGCAATTGGAATCATTTTTGTGGGACCAATTACATTTCCATAAATCTTTTTAATTTTTTGAACAACGAAGAAGAAATTTATTAATAGAGAAGGATGGATAAATTGAGAATCAGAGGAAGTGAGCATACATGGGCATCACTATGCAAAGTATGCACCCTAATGAGATTGACACCCAAATCCTGCGATACTGATATGCTGGAGTTTTCAAAATCTGATACCAATAAAGGAGCAAATTAATTCTTAAACTCCAAGATTTAAGGGAGAGTTAAAGATTCATCTTCAAACCTTAAAGATGGAGGGGTTTGGTCTCTGCTTTGAAACAGAAGCTTTGAAACGGTGATGGAGGAAGGCGATTTCGGGATGGGCAGAGAAACCCCATTCGTATTGTCGAGGAAGAGTGCGCCGATTTTCTTCATGCAACAATGGAAAAACTAGTGTTTGCTTAGCCATTTAGGATTTTATCCAAACGGGGAGGGGGTTAAAATTCAAATGGGGGGTTTCATTTGAGGGGAACAGAGCAACATTTGCGGGATTGTGCGGCGAAATCTACAGGGACCGAATGCCTAATTAAGCGGTGGGACTTGAAGTCTTAAAATTTCATCTCAAAAATCAATGCTATATATATATATATGTATATATATATATATATATATATATATATATATATATATGAAAATATAACTGTTCAAAATGACGAAGATAAATACTTACATGGGATAAAGTCTGAGGATGAATCTTTAAAAACTCCAAGATTTAATCACCAGACCAAAACCTTTGTGTTTAATTTTCTCTTATTTTCAAAAAAGATAGTCTTTTTTTTTTTTTTTTAAATCTATGTAAAAAAAAGAACAAGATAGTCTTATTCGTTACCTTTTTCTTATAAGTACGAAAGGTGTTCATCTTGTTCCTTTTATCGTCATCAGTGGGCACGGAATGCTTGGTCCCCATAATATATAGAAGCTTGTTCTGTGTCTAATACATGGGTGATTATCTAGTGCTCTTGGAGCATCATCACCTGGCGATCCACAGCTCTTTTTCATCATTGTGGGAATTGTATATGCACTTGGCGAGAAAATCCGATCGCACGAATGTGTAGCTGAGAAGCTGCGCTCCAGAAGCAATAAGTAGCTTCCCATAATACATTTCATAAAGTGCGGAGTCGCTTGATATTTGTATAATTATCTTTAACGAGAAAGTATTTCAACGAGGCGGTCCAAAATTAGTTGAAGTCTAAGTTCTGAATAATGCTGGTAACAGAGAAATATTGCAAAAGAACCAATAATATGCTCTTACATGAAAACAAGAACTAGATTAACATCACTGTTACTAGATCAATATCACTAAAACCTAGAGACCTAGTAATCGAGCATAAACAACGTAGACGTTTATTTATTTAGAGCAGTTGCTAATCACTGCTACTCAATTTTACGTAGATAATACATAATATCCTTTCAAAAAAAGTAATTCAGTATTAAAAGAAGTGGTGGCCGTGGTGATGCTTCTTCATTTGTTTCTTTGCTTCTTTCTTCTCATGGTGCTCATGCAATGCGTACCCACCGGCTGCAACTGCAACTGTAGTTGCGATTTTCTGCTCTATCTTATGCCTGTGAGCATGTGCTGGGTCTTTCTTTATCATGTGCTTCTCATGCTGCAATTTACATTAGAAGAAAAATCTTGACTATGAGACATGGCTATAAAAAGTGAGCACTTTTTGTACAGTTGAACAAAGTTACAAAACTGATAGTGAAAGAAAATACAAAGTTGAGGGGAGAAGAATTACAATTTTGTGTTCTAGAGAATAATTTCATTAGGAATGTGAACCTGCACTCATGATTTAAGAGATACGACTTGGGAATAAAATTGGAAGCATGAACGGACAAGAAAGTCGTTGTTTAGCGAAATGTGGGGCTCTGCAATATTTGTAATTTTTTCTCTATATATATGATGCACAAAAATGGTGGCAAAAGTTTAGGCAAGTATACATTTGCCCACAAAGTAACTTTTGTATAATAACCGGTATGCGATCGACAAGTAATCCGATAAGTAAGTGTTAGTGTTATAGAGACATGCATACCTTGGCAAAAGCGCCAGCAGCGACGGCACCGAGCTCGGCGAGGTGCTCGTTATGCTTGTGGTGTTTAAACTCTCGCGCATAATCAATTGGCTTGTTCTCTTCCTGAACGTGGCCGTGGTGGTGGTGCTTCCCTCCGGTCATTGTGGTACACTGGTGCTTACAAAGAAAGAACTACAATCACAACAAAGGATCTAAACAACGATGGATGTAGATGGAAGTATTTTTGATTGATGATATTATGGAGAGACAAACTAATTATATGTGTTGCTATTTATAATACTAAAGTGGTCTTAGGGCAAAGACTCAATCGTCACGCGGATCCGTGTTGATATGTCAAATAGGATGTATTGCCATATGGATATTTCAGTTCTAGAAGTTATTTCTTAATTTATTTAAGAGAGATTACACAATAGTTTTCAGTTGAAGAAGGTAATTAAAATTTTGGTTCTCGAAAATGCCCTTTCCGTATGGATTAAGTTTAACTCCAAACCGTGTATTCAAATTAAAGTGGGTTCTTCATCCCTTACATCATTACGCCGAGTTTCTAATATGAAGTATGAACGGACGATGAAATCGGTGGCCATCGGACAAGCACAGTTGCACACATCTTATCTTATGGTTTTCACTTTTCGGATTAAAAAAAAATGTTAGGAACACAACTATCCGAACATAATATCAAATACAATCTCTTACATAAATGTGAGGCCCACACACACTAGTATGTGTGGACTCCACATGTATGTGATAGATTATGCTTGGTGTTGTGTATATATGTAGTACTTTTGTTTCGGATAATTGTGTTTCAACCGCGGAGATGTACGTTGAAGCTTAACTTCTCTGACTTGTTTCCCAAAAAAAAAAAAACTTATCTGACAAGAGCCTGGGTACACACGTTTTAACAAAAGTTGATCAAACAAATAATAAGTGGGATTGGACAAATTTTGCCAAAATTCGACTTACACACGCATCTCAATCGTGTGCCCACCTTTAGTGTCCAATATATCCCACACTTTGTACATATAGTGTGTTTTTTTTTGAGATAAAAAATGATATAGTATTATCTGTATCGTGCTCTGACTTATCTTTTAACGACAATGAACTCTATTTGTCCAAAAAGATCCATACCAACCTTTTCGTCACAATTTCCCCTAAAAGAATAATTGTGAATTTTTAATCTTGCTTAGCTCAAAATATAAAATTCGTAAAAAACAATGTTAAAATCATATGTATTTTTATTATCTTTTGATCAGACTATGCACACTAATACATAAAAATTTGTGTATGAATTACTGGTTAATAGATCTAGTACAGTTAAGGTAATTTTTGAACACCAAAATTAAAATTTCTGGAGCCAACATTAATTTTTTTCGACTAATACTTAGTATTTTGGTTGAATAAGTATTTTCTTTATTTTTCCAATTTTTTCTCCAATTGAAGAAAGTTGATATTTTTTAGTCTAAAAAATGACTTTTATACCATAGATTTAAGTTCTAAATGGACTTCTCCGCACGAATGTAATCATTCATTTCTCTTGGGACACATGAAGTTATGCCTGAACTTCTTTGCATTCACACACTGATAATGATATGAAACTCATATACTTATTCACTAAGATCGATGACATAATATGTTGAATTATTTTGCTTTTATTATTATTATATATATATATATATATTTTTTGTTCCTAATTTCACCAAGATGGGGTACATCCCCATCACGTTGATCTGACTCGTTCCCTAGCAGGGTTTGCCAAGTTGACTATTACTCCGTATAATAGATGTACAAAAAAATAACATCGGTCAGATCTAGACAACTATACATCTCTTTGTCTAACACAACAACTTCTTTATAGAGCTTTCCGTAAAGAAGGCGTTATGGAACCCAATCGCGCGGGTTTAAAGTGTCTTTGGACGGTCTAGATCGAAAATCAATTGTGACCGGTAAAAATTACTAATTATGACCAGTTAAAATTAAAATTGAATCTCAACCATTGATTGCGTGAATAGATGGATGTGATTGCACTGCTTAGTGAACAACCTGCTCACGGAACCTCAGGGAATAAGTTTCTCTCTTTGTCTGATTACTTACCAAGTATATTGAATTGTGCCCGTACCTCTATGTCGATGGATTTTTCAGAAGTAAGATTTGAAACATAAAAAAAAACCACTCACACAATCCAATGACTGGAAAACCCTCAGCACATAGATTTTCGAGATAGTGGAGATCGGACTCCCCCAAAACCAGGCAGATAATAAGACTAATTTGAAGATTTGGATTTTGTGGCGAAACCCATATAATGCTTGTTTTAGACAGAGATTCAAGTTGGAGAGACGTCTTTTAAGAATGCTTTCTTAGCCGCGTTTGGTTGCCATGTATGCATTGCCAATTCAACTAGGTAGTGCTTTTTACTTACCGCATAAGACTGGGTTATAGAAGAGCCAAATTTATTGGATGGTCTTGGAATAATATGTCATGTGGGGGTTCTACTTACCGTATAACAATCATACAATGTTATCGATCTTACATGGCGGGCGGGCGTTCTAAGATTTTCGTTCCATCTGCGGTGATGTAGAGAAATCCAAAAACAGGCGGATTAGCATTGGTAATAATAATGATTTAATTTGAAGATTTGGATTTTGTGGCGAAATCCACACAATGTTTGTTTCTAGGAGTCAAGTTGGAGAAATGTCGATTCCTCCTGGAAATAAACCATGATTTAAGTGGGGTGGTCATGGCGGTGGGTTGCTGTGCTAGTTTTCTCCGGGGTTTGGATTGCGCAGTCGGGTCCAATAATAGCTTATCTACAAGGTTGTTCCTCGGTTACCAAAAAAAAAAGTTGGAGAGATGTATTGCTAGTAATTTGCTGTATTTTTCGCATATACATGCTTTCTTAGCCGCGTTGGTTTGTCATTGCCAATTCAACTAGCCAGTAGGAGTACTTTTTACTTACCGCGAAATTTATTGGTTGGTCTTGGTATATATTTATATTGTCATGTGATGCTGCCGCGGCCCCCACAACTGCACATGCAGCCACGCATTTAACGTAATGGAGAAATATTAAGGACACATCAATGTGTCATACTTCGACTATACCTTTCTCATATGCATATGTGAAAATTTCACAATAAATGTTAAAGACCCACATGTATGTGAGAGGGGTGTGGTTATGGTGTGACAAATTAATGTACCCCTAACATCTCCCTTGTGTAGAACATCATTTTGATTTGTTTTTAAAAAAGATTGGACAGAGAAACCCAATAAATAACGGGATCGGATCCTATCTAGTTTCAATGACTGGTTCTGTCCAGTTTGGTCCAGTTTTTTTATCCGAGCTGTCCAAAAGTCATTTGTCCAGGAGTGTTTTGAATATTTGTAATAAAAATGTAACCAAACAAATCTGGCTATCCAAAAAACTTTTGAGCGGTTCAAATGTAAAAATTGGACCAAACTGGTCTGAAAAGATTGGACGGGATCCTCCCCCATAAATAACTGACGGAAAACATTAGCGGAAAAGCTGGTTAAATGGAGACAACAACCACAACCTTTTACATACCCTGCCTCAAATAATTGGACGATGGATAATCTTTTGCTTCGTGCTAAAAGGTTAACCTCACAACGGATATGCCGCAATGAATATTCCATCCATTTTTTATTTTTGGGGGAAATTTATATAAATATTCCTCATAGTTTCACCTGAGTCTCGTTTTTATCCTCCAAGTATCAATTGCATCTCTTTTAACCTTCAAGTTTGATATTTGTACGAAATTGGTCCAATTGATAACTTTTGTCAGCTAAATTGGACGAAAAAAGTCAGATTGATGTTAGTTTGGACGTTGTAGTTCATACCAAGTTGGTCCAATTGATGACGTTTGCCATTAATTTGATTTTTTCCGTCCAGTTTGGCTAACAGACGTTATCAATTGAACCAACTTGGTACGAAAACCAAACTTAAAAGAGTTGCAATTGATACTTGGAGGACGAAAATGAGACTCGGCACTAACTTTCCGGAAAAGGCCCAATTCATGAAAATGAAATGAAGATTTTAAATAATTCAGTATTTTGTCAGCTTACACGGACCTTAACTAATACCTAATGCCTTCAAATGAACACCTCGACAAATTTTAAGCGGACTCACCAATATTTTCTTATTAGTGATAAAAATAAGCCTTAAAAATGTACTAGGGATTTCTAGGAAACTGAAAGCTGATACTACTTCCATGAGTTCCATCTCAAAAAAATTCTCAAGTCCACAAAATGAGAACTTAAAATTAATGCATTTTCGTCAATAAAATTTTAATTTTTTAGTCTAAAAAATGACATTTTGTCCCATAGATTTATGTTCCAAAGGACACAATTTTCCGCACGAATGTAATTATTCAATTCTCCAAGGACATCGTCACATGATGCCGGAACTTTTTCAATTTATCAATTCTCCTGAAACATCGTCCCATAATGCCTAAACCTCTTCGTAATCACACTATGACAATAATATGAAACTCATATACTTAGTTGTTAATCTCGCATAATGTGGTGTTGTGAGGGAATTGGAATGGCAGTGCCCTTAAGCACCCAACAATTTTTCCTTGCTTTATTTTTTCCCCTAATTTTTCTGTGTATTTTGCGTTCATCCCCATCACGTTGATTTGTCTCGTTGCCAAAAATTACTATAGGTGACAAAACATAATTTTCGTCACCAGGTGACTTTCTGAGACAACCTATAGGTGACAAAAAAAATTTATTCTCTAAACTTTTGGCGACAAAAAAAGTGCATTTTGTGACGATTTAATTCGTTTCCAAACACAAAATTTCTTGTAGTAATTTTGGCTTCTGCAAACGAAGTGGGTCTTAGAGTAGGTTCATCCGTGGAATAAAAGTGCCCCACAATTCTCTGATTGCTTTAAATGAACTATTGCTCCAACCATTTAGTGGTACACCATAACAACACAGCCATGCGAATCTTTCAATACATGCAGCCTGACCTTTCCAGAGCCTAACCTCAGAGAACCATCTTTGCAAACAGTCTAGATTGATTACTTCCTCCCTCTCCTCTTTGTTATTACACGTGAAGATATTAGATCTTCCTCCCATTGCTCTAATCATAATATTGACAAAACCCATTTTCGCCATTTGAGATTGTAACTCGTTGATTGAAATTAATTTATGAAGTTTTGCCACCACACTGCAGAATAACCAGCCATTGCTTTCTGGTTTTATTAAGAAAACTTGATAAGGGTACATCAAGTGGCCAAGTGGGGGAGGTGGGAGATCAAACCAAAGCTTGGAAAACGGGCAAAGGTCCAAACACCTGAGGGCAAAGCCCATAAACACCCTATGGGCCTCACAATACCCAGATTGATACAATATAAGGCTCAAACAGCCTGAAAGGCCTATAGTGCCCAAATAAGAAAATCAGCCCAACTGGAATTATTTTTGTTGGACCAAAGTGCAATTATTTAGTGCCCTTAGGGTATCGTCACACGATGTTTGAACTTGTTCAGAATCACAAAATCATGTGGAACTTAGTCTTGGATCTGGCATAATATGCGGCACCCAATAATTTTCCTTGCTTTGGTTATCTCTAATTTCACCGTGTAGTCCAGGTGGGGGATCATCTCTAGATCAACGTGATGATCAGACTCGACATTTGCCGTGTTGACTCTTAGATGTACAACGAATAAAATCGATCGGACAACTATAGTTTCCCAATCGAAATTAATTTTTTCCAGAGATAAACGTGTCTAGATGTTAATGTCCAATTGACCTGGTTATTTTGCATACACAATCTACTCAGCGTTCAATATTTCTTTAAAACTAATGTCATCGACGGTGGGGATCCTATCTGCACGGGTGTGTTTTGATAAAAACAAGCGCGGATAAGAAGTTCAATGTCAAACAATAGGAATAATAAAAACAAGGGGTTCTTACTGGCCGGCCCCTGTTTTGTTACATCCTATCCATTCGAGTCCATTGCGTGTCAAGCCCATTCCGCATAAATCCCGTTTCAAGTAAACTACCAAAAATACCCTCATGTGAATTTTGTGGGAGTGAACTCTGCGTGCAAAGGGGTGTAAATTCACACCCCCAAATTTTTTGCAAAAGAGCAAAATAAAAATTCTGCAAAATGGCAAAATAGTAAAAACATCTTTAAGAAGAGGCTGGATGGAATAGCTCTACAAAAAATAATTTGCATGGAATTTCAAGTAAAAAATGGACTTCATAGTACGAATGACATATATAGATACAAACTAAACTACTGTAGTAAAATATATAATTAGGTTGTTTTCTGATCTGATCCAATATTTTGGACAGCTTAATTAGAGGCTAGAGCGTCCAATTAATGATAGGCGCGTGAAATGCATAGGATTTTAGCGCCTAAGTAGGGAAATTAGCGCGTTAGATGTGCGATTAAGTCTCATTTTCCATTTAATGCGTGCACGTGGTTGGATTTTGTGTTTGTGCCTAATTTGCAGGGAATTGAGATGTTTTGGCGCTATTGAGAGGTATTCATAACGGCCAAGATGGAGTTCGGAAAGCAATAGGGCTGTGTGAACTAAGTATGGGAGCAAGAATTCGTGAAAAAGTGAATGAAGCCTTCGTGAGCGCTACAATAAAAAGACCTAGCGCTCGAAAGTGGAACAAAAGGAGCACGAACGCATCAGAAAGTTCGCGAGCGCTATACCCTTTTGGGTATAGCGCTACATTTAGACTGAAGGGGGTCAACGGCCACGTCAGCAGGTCAACGAAACACGCCCTTAATGGATTCGCGAGCGCTACACCTATTTTGGTGTAGCGCTACCGAGGGCTTACGAGTGCATGGAACGGCGGCGTTTTGGGGTCGTCTCGGTTCGAATTCCGATTATAATTAGGATTTTAATTGTTTTTAAGGGGGATTAATATAAATACCCCGTTTTAACTTAGTTTTAGGGTAGAATTTTTCATTCCAGACTTTTACGTAGCAGCTTTTCACTAACGTTGTTTTGTTTTCTCTCAGTTCTTAAGTTTTCTGCATTACTTCCTTCAATCGCTTGGATTCTGGTAACGTTTGAGATTTTCTTCATTAATTAAAGTTGTTCGTTATTAATTACTCTTCGTAGATCTTTCTTTTATTTTCCATTTCTATTAAAAATAGATGATCATGTTTTTATCTAGGTTTTTATTGCCTGTTACTCCAAGCATGTGTGAGTAGTTCCTTAGGGTGCAGCCACGGGACGAAGGAGTCCTGTGACTAATTTAATCAGTATTTTACCTCGGGTACGTATTAATTTATTTTTCCGACAATTTTGGGATACGAAAGAGAATCCTTTTCTAATAAACAAAACCCAGGCATCATCAGATTTCAAATGCGCATGAGGGCTGGTGACAGGCGGTAGGCATTTATTGGGAACCCCCTCTTCCCTTATTCTGAAATCAGTGAATCAAATAATTGTGTCCCGAGTGAATATTGGTTAGGCTAGTTGCAGACGCTGGGTTCCCACGGCTGTACTCTCCGTTAAATTCAGAGTTAATTAATTCAATTTAGTAGTTTAGGCGATCAATCCATCAATCAAATAAAGGGTGGCCACCTAAGAGCCAGATTAAACTAAAGTTCATCACAATTGAGTCAACACCGTCCGTCCGTCTCTGTGGTTCGACTCCGGTACTTCCGGAATTATTGTGCTACATTGGTCGAGAGTCCTACGCTTGGGACGCATTTTTAGTCTTTATTTATTAACACCCGGTCGGTCAAGCATTTTTGGCGCCGTTGCCGGGGACGGCGACGTGTGTTCCAGAGTGTGAGTTTTCATATTTTTGTCTTTTAGTTGAGTCACCATAGGTAGAGAGAAGAAGGTGTCCTTTAAACAGGACCCTCTTTATTATCGCGACCCGACACATCGTTTAGTTCGAAAAGAACTGGAGTCGAGTCAGCCTGTGTCTTCTAGTTCTTCATCTTCTAGTTTAGAGTCAGACTCAGCTGAGCATCAGTCAGAGTCCATTTCCATTAGTGGTTTTTATATAGATTTGCCTTTTGAGTCAGTTAGTGTCAGTAATCCACTTTTCCAGTCGGTTTTAGAATCAGAGTCAGAATCCGTTGAGATGGGAGATAGGCAGGTAGCTATTCAGCCGTCCTTGAGGCAGCACATGCATCCTGAGAGAACCACTCCTCTCGGACCTATTGTGTTCCCTCAAGAAACACAAGAGGCACGAAATGCCTTTACAGTAAAGCCTGGTGTCCTTAATAGTCTCCCTAGTTTCCACGGGAGAGAGTGTGATGATCCGTACGAACATGTGCGGACATTTGAGGGATTGGTGCGCAACCTTGCGTCTAATACCCAATATGAGAATGCGTGTCTTAAGCTTTTTGAGGCGACATTGAAAGATGGCGCGCTTCTGTGGTTTCGAATGCAAAAGTCTCAGTCTTTCACCACTTGGGCACAAGTGCGTGATGCATTTTATAGGAAGTACTTCTCTGAGGCTAAGACTAAGACTTATAGGCGTCAAATCCAAGGTTTTAGGCAGGAGAGGGATGAGTCATTTCTCAAGGCATGGGAGCGCTTCAAGGAATTGCTCCTAAGGCTGCCACACCATGGCTTTGAGAGAATTCAGTTAATTGGGTTCTTTCATCTTGGTCTCAATGCTGAGTCAGTCCAGCACATAGAATATTCTTGTAAAGGGGACGATTTCTTGTCCAAAACAGCAGACCAGGCATGGGATTTCTTAGATGACTTAGCTGATAGGCAGAGGGCTTTAGAGCCATCCGATTTTGAGCGATCCGGACCTTCTGGGTCCAGTGTTATCCCGGTCACCATTCGTGACCAGCGGCTTCAAGCTCAAGTGGAGAAAATGGCTCAGAGGTTAGAGGAACTAGAGGTGAGGCAGGCTCGACCAGTTCATGAGGTATCAATTGAGGAAGTGTGCTTGTGGTGTGAATGTAAAGGGCACACCGCGACCGTTTGCCCTGGGTTTATTGCCGCCAAGGGGGCAAGTCATTTTACCCAGGAGGAAGTCAATGCAGTTAGGACTTGGGATCCTTATTCTACCACGTATAATGCGGGATGGAAGGATCACCCCAATTTTGGGTGGTCTGACTCCAGACCCGTGGGTGGAGGTCAAGCTCAATCCTTTGGGCCACCTCCGCCGCAGCAGTTTCAACAGGCCCAATCGTCCAGGCCCCCTCAGGGCCAAGTTATCCCATTTCACTTCCAGCCACAAGCTGGTAGAGGGGCAGGACCATCCACTCGTGGTCCTCCCCCAGGGTATTCACAGATGACCGCGCGTGACCATAAGTTAGATGATACTGTCAATTCCCTGATGCAGTCACAGATGACATTTCAGACGGAAACGAGACAGCAAATTGGGGCTCTTACAACCCAAATGTCACAGCTCACTGCGGTGATCGGTCATCTGCAACAGGAGAAAGGTAAGTTTCCGGCCCAGGGTAGTACAGCAGGGGCCCATTATTTAGAAAATTCTTCAGGTTCCAATATTCATAACCCAAATCAGGAGGAGGCTAAGTCGGTCACCATTCTTAGGAGTGGGAAGGAGATCGATAAGTCCATCCAGCCAAAGCAGAAACCAGCTCCACCCCCGGAGCCGGTTGATGCACCAAAAGCAACTCCTGATTTTGTTGATGTCCCTAGGAAAGAGGAGATGGATGATGAGGAGTCACCAGTGGTGGTGGTACCTGCAGCTGCAAACTCCACGACTCCAACACCGCAGGTTGTGCCAGTAGCTCCATTTCCCCAGAGGTTAGCGGTGAAACCTAAACAGAATATGAACCATCAAATGATTGAACTTTTTAAGAGGGTACAATTCCCTATCACCCTGATGGAGGCTATTGAGTCTTTTCCCCAGTGCGCGAAGGTATTGAAAGACCTTTGCACGAAAAAGCACAAGGGTCAGAATAATGTGGTTCTGACCGAGCAGGTGAGCTCCATCCTTCAGACTGAAATTCCTGCCAAGTGCAAGGATCCTGGGTGTCCCACCATTACCATAGATATAGCAGGCCAGACGTTCGATAAGGCATTGTTGGATTTGGGAGCAAGTGTTAACTTGCTCCCCTATTCAGTTTACTTGAGGCTAGGTCTAGGGGATTTGAGAGCCACTCCTGTCACATTGCAGTTGGCAGACAGGAGTGTGAGAGTACCCAAAGGTGTGGTGGAGGATGTAATGATTCAGGTAGGTGAGTTCAAATTTCCCGCAGACTTTATTGTTCTAGACACTTGCCGAAACCCTGAGGTTCTAGAGAAGACTCCCATTATTCTAGGTCGTCCTTTTCTAGCCACCTCCAATGCCGTCATGAATTGCAAAACTGGCAGAGTCCAGTTGTCTGTTGGCGAGGAGATGATGGAGGTGGATGTCTATAATGTTAACACTCTTGAGGAGGATGATGAGGAGGTAGAAGAGGTGAGTTTGATTGATGCGCTCGTGCAGGAGCATATAGATACAGTTTTGTATAAGGATCCTCTGGAGATTGCTCTTACCGCCGAGGAGGCGTCATTTTTAGATTCTCCAGAGGTGGGAAGTTTGTTAGAGTTATTAAATGTTGAGGATTCATTAGAGGAAGTATGTGGGGTCTCTTATGACCCATTGTTTGAGCCTCTTGGCGACCCTCCGCCCAAGGTTCTTCCGTCTTCAGTTCAGCCGCCGAAACCAGAGTTAAAACCTCTGCCGGACACACTCAAGTATGCCTTTTTAGAGGGCAGTGATACTTATCCGGTAGTGATCTCCTCATCCCTTGAGGAGAATCAAGAGAGGAAGTTGCTTGATTTGCTGAGAGAGCACATAGGCGCACTTGGCTGGACTGTAGCAGATTTGCATGGTATAAGCCCAACGGTGTGTACACACCGAATCGATCTTGAGGATAGTGTGAAACCCTCTAGGCAGCCTCAGCGGCGCTTGAATCCCCACATGAAAGAGGTGGTTCGAGCTGAGGTTTTAAAGCTCTTAGATGCGGGTATCATTTACCCAATCGCCCATAGTGAGTGGGTGAGTCCAGTTCAGGTAGTGCCTAAGAAGGCTGGGGTGACAGTTATTACTAATGAGCGAGGTGAGTCCGTACCAACCCGAGTTCCAACGGGATGGAGAGTATGCATAGACTACCGGAAGCTCAATGCGAGTACCCGGAAAGATCACTTCCCTCTCCCTTTCATTGACCAAATCCTGGAGAGGGTAGCTGGTCGGGCTTTTTATTGCTTCCTGGATGGGTATTCGGGATACAATCAGATAGAGGTTGCGTTAGAAGACCAGGAAAAGACCACTTTTACGTGTCCGTATGGTACTTATGCTTACCGTCGCATGCCCTTTGGGTTGTGCAATGCACCTGGTACTTTTTCCAGGTGTATGATGGGGATTTTTAGTGACATGGTGGAGAGAATAGTGGAGGTCTTTATGGATGATTTTTCGGTCTTCGGGGACTCATTTGATGGGTGCCTCGAGAATTTAGGAAAAGTATTGCAGAGATGTGAGGAGAAGCACTTGGTGCTGAATTGGGAAAAATGCCACTTTATGGTAACCCAAGGGATTGTGTTGGGACACATTGTGTCCTCCAAGGGTATCGAGGTGGATAAGGCTAAGATAGACTTAATTCGTAAACTTCCTACTCCCAAGTCTGTCAGAGATGTGCGTTCATTTCTTGGACACGCTGGTTTTTACCGGCGATTCATTAAAGATTTTAGTGCTATCTCCCGTCCGTTGTGTCAGTTGTTAGCAAAGGACGCACCCTTTGTGTGGTCCGATAAGTGTGAGGAGGCATTCCAAGAGTTGAAGCGGAGTCTCACTACTCCGCCTATTGTGCAGTCTCCTGATTGGAGTCTTCCCTTCGAGTTAATGTGTGATGCATCTGACTATGCAGTTGGAGCTGTTTTAGGACAGAGGAAGGGGAAAGACCCATTTGTGGTTTACTATGCGAGCAAGACACTCAATGAAGCACAGATGAATTACACCACTACCGAGAAAGAGTTGTTAGCAGTGGTGTTTGCCTTAGATAAATTTCGATCCTATCTGGTGGGGTCGCAGATTACGGTGTTCACCGATCATGCGGCCCTAAAGTATTTAATGACCAAACAGGATGCGAAAGCTCGCCTTATTCGATGGATTTTGTTGCTGCAAGAATTCCATCTCATAGTTAAGGATAAGAAAGGGGTAGAGAATGTAGTAGCTGATCATCTGTCTCGCCTGGAGTTCGAGGATCCCACCTCGGATCTTCCCATTAGAGACTCTTTTCCAGATGAGCAATTGTTTGCTGCTAACGAGTACCCGTGGTATGCTGATATTGCCAATTACTTAGTAACCGGGCAGATTCCTTCCCATTGGTCTACCCAGGAAAAGCAGAGGTTTTTAAGGAGTGTCCGACAGTACATTTTTGATGACCCATATTTGTTCAAGTACTGCGCGGATCAAATTGTGCGTAGATGTGTCCCCGAGGCTGATCAGCAGGGGATTATAGAGTTTTGTCATGGGGAGGCGTGTGGGGGTCACTTCTCTTCGAAGAAGACCACCGCCAAGATTTTGCAGTGCGGGTTCTGGTGGCCCGATATGTTTAAATATGTGCAAGCGTTCTGTAGGTCATGTGACCGTTGCCAACGGCTTGGCAAGCTGTCTTCACGTCAGGAGATGCCCCTCCGGCCCATTCTTGTGTTAGAGGTATTTGATTGCTGGGGCATCGATTTTATGGGTCCATTTCCTATGTCTCATGGTTTCGAGTACATTCTGTTAGCAGTGGATTATGTGTCAAAGTGGGTGGAAGCGATTCCCACTAAATCTTTGGAGTCTAAAGTCGTCCTAGAGTTTCTTAAGGCTAATATCTTGTCGAGGTTTGGCGTGCCACGCGCCATTATCTCAGATCAGGGCACGCATTTCACGAGTCGGTCATTTGGGAAATTGATGGGGGAGTTTCAAGTTACTCATAGGGTGTCTACATCTTACCACCCCCAGACCAATGGCCAGGCCGAATTAGCTAACAGAGAGATTAAGAGGATTTTAGAAAAGACTGTAGGTGTGACGAGGAAAGATTGGTCCACCAGGTTAAACAATGCGTTGTGGGCCTACCGCACTGCTTATAAGACCGTGTTGGGTGCTTCACCCTACCGGCTTGTTTACGGTAAGGCCTGCCATCTGCCAGTTGAGTTAGAGAAGAAGGCCTATTGGGCCATACAGAAAGTCAATTCGAGTTTACGTGAGGCAGGTGAGCATAGGAAATTACAGTTGTGTGAGCTCGAGGAGCTTCGGAATGACGCGTATGAGAACGCTAGCATCTATAAGGCTAAGGTTAAGGCGTATCATGATAGGAATATCCAGCGCAAAACCTTTAAGATTGGTCAGAAAGTGTTGCTCTATAATTCGCGTCTCCATTTGTTTCCAGGGAAGTTGAGGTCACGTTGGGACGGTCCCTATGTAGTGGTTCATGTATATCCAAATGGTTCAGTCGATGTCCAAGATTCTAAGGATGATCATGTGTTTAAAGTTAATGGCCAGCGCCTGAAACCCTATTTGGAATTTCTAGAAGTAGGTGAACCGGATGAGGAATTGGTCAATCCTGTCTATCAGGATGACCCGGTTGCATAATTTGATAGTCATGATTTGCACGGGGAGCGAAAGCGTACCGCTGGACTTAATTGTTTGTCGGGCCCGGCCCCTAGCGATAGGGGTACCCATCATTGACTTGGGTTTATAGCTCCACACGCCGCTATTAAAATAAGGATCGTGTGCCCAGCTCCGGTTAGTAAGGGCAATTTTGTGTCAGTAGCATTGAATTTTTCCTAGGATCTTTAGCTTTTGGCACAATCTATGTATTTTCATCTTTTATTTATTTGTTCTTTATTACTAGGATAATTTTTAATATCCGTGACATAGGGTTTTAGTTAGCTTTTCTGATAGGAGTAATTCACCGTGCACCACTCACGTCTTCCAGATTAGCCCCATCGGGGGCGGTATAGATCATAGGTTAGGCTTTGGTATTCCCGTGCTCCATAACCGCACTTGGCCCTATCTTGTGCCTGCCTAGTTACGATCTTAGGGGACGCTGGACTTAATTGTTTGGCGGAGTCCAGCGGTGACTTGGACGCTCCGAGTTCTGATATTAACTCATGAATCTTGTGAACAATGCACATACTGTATATTTTGTACATAGTTCTCTTTTTGGTTGTTGTTTCTTTGTGTTTCGGGCTTTTCATTCAAAAGATTTCATCAACGCATTATTGTATCGGACTTTTAGTAGTCCGTCTTTGTGGTAGTTTACCGTTAATGATCCGTGCTCTCCGAAATTGTCCCTATCGGTGGCAGCTTAGGTCTGTGGGTGAGATTTACTTTTGTTCTTGTCTCACTTTGTTTCGACCGAGGGAACGCTGGGCTTAATTGCTTGGCGAGGTCAAGCGGTAAATTTTACTTCGAGCGTAATGTAACACATTTGACGGTCTAGTATAGCCACCCGAGTTTTGTCTCTTCGGTGAGACTCGGGAAGAAAAGTATGACTCGTGAAACTGCGTGAATGTCTGGTGGTGTTCTTTTATTTTCATTATTGTTTCTTGTTGTGGCCCGGCTTCTACTAGCGGGCGGTACTAATGTCATATGTTGCCTAGTAGGTAGTTGGTTCTTAAGACTTTTGCAGGATGAGCATGCTACCACATCAGCCTTGGTAGTTTGGGCCTCTCCGCCGGTGTGAGTGAGGCATTCAGGAGCCTCGAGCAGGGGTGCCACTATGTGTGGCGGTTGTCAGTCCGATAAAGCATTGGTGCGGCTCTATGTGACTAGCTGTGGACCTCGTAAGGTCCGAAGGAGCGAATTCTGGAAGCAGTTCCGATGACGAAACGCAACAGTGACAGTAAATTCCTCGAACATCGGCCGAGGTCACGGTGGTTGGCTGCCACCCCAGGTTCACTCCTTCCTTCTTTTTGCTCTTTCTTGTTCAGTGTCTCCATGCTTTGGGGACCAAGCGCATTTCCAGTTGGGGGAAGGGGTGTACTTTGTACACTTGCTTTTATTTTTATTTTTTATTTTTGAGCGTTGTTAGTTGGTTTAGGTTTTTATTTTTTATTTTTTATTTTTTATTTTTTATTTTTTATTTTTTATTTTTTATTTTGTTTGGGGATACGATTGTTATGCTTGTTTGTATGAGTTAGATGAGCATGCTAGATTTTTGTCTTATTGTTTGCCTGTTTAACTCGTTTACATGCATATATCTGGTATCTCTGTTTAAGTATTTTCGCACCATAAGCAATGTTGAGTAGATGTTCCCACTTAGTTCACAGTGTGTCCTGAAAGCATTCCCATGTTTCTTTGTTCTTTGATTTCCGCAATTGCATAAAATAGTAGGCGTTTGCACCGCTTGTCGTAGTCTAAATATTTTGCATGCATGATTGAGAGTTGGAAACGTGCTTAGGGGATGAAACAAGGCAGTTCTTGTATGATTAAACCACTAAATGAGTCCCGTTGATCCGTTTTAGACCCGTCCGTGTCAGTCAATATCTGTGTCAACTTAGGAAACCGGTGTTTGGATGGGGTGTGTGTTTGGTGGTCCAGCTCTGTGCACAGTTTAGAGGCCTCGAATTGTTGAGATTAAGGAGCATCGTCATTCGGTGAGAATTAAAGTTTTGCTTGTGGTGCTGTATCTTGGTAAAAACCCAAATCCTTAAACCATTCTTAAGCCTAGCCATAATCCCTTTTTAAATAAGAGAGAAATTTTGAAAAAGAGGAAAACCGAAGTCAACTGACCTTTGACCCGTTCAGTTACTATTAAAAAAAAAAAAAAAAAAAAAAAAAAAAAGGAGTTAGCCATTCGGGAGCGCTACACCCAAAGTGGTGTAGCGCTAGGGTCCAGAGAAAGAAAAAAAAAAAAAAAAAAAAAGAACGCTGGACGGTCAAAGGGGGGTCCACCCCATTATTACCTTTTCAGAATTTTTTTTTTTTTCCAATACCCCACATAACCCCACGAATCTTTACTCTCTCTCTCCTTCATCACAATCATCTTCTTCCTTTCTTCTTTTCAACTTCCAGACCTCCAAAACTCCATAACCAACTCAAACCCTAAACCTTAAAACTTCATATCTCCCTCAAAACTCCACCAATCTTCACCAAAATCCACAAAAATACTCCTCTCACCCTCCTCTACCATATTATCCAACCCAAAATTCCCATAACTCCCTAAAATTCCCAGATCAGAAAATCCCAAAAACAACCTTTTTAGCCCAAAACCCACCGAGAGTATGGCACCCAAAAAGCAAAATTTAGGCAAAGGGAAGGCAGTGGCTGGAGCCTCTGGTCCACCGGAGGAAGTTCCAAAGACCCGGGCTAAGCGTAGGGACCGGGAGCAGATTGACAGAGATAGTCAAGCGGAATGGGAGGCTTCCATAAAGGAGCGGGGCGTAAAGAACGAAAGACACATTGTTGATGATGGGTTATGGCCGGCAAATTTTGAACCTTTTGCCGCCATTCGGGACCAAGGTCTAAGGTATTGGTTCACTCCTAATCCTGGGTACAACAATGCTTTATGTGAGGAGTTTTATAGGAATATGGTTGTGCCGGAGCCGGGTCACTTTTTGGCTCCGGGTGCCCGGATTACTTCACGAGTAGGTAATACTTCAGTTTTTATTGATGTGGCTGAGATAGCCACTGCTTTAGATTATCAGAGGCCCACGAGACCTGTTAATTTCCCTAGGCCGGATGAAACTTTTGATCAGAATGAGATAGCTGGATATCTGTATGAGCACCGAAAGAATGCTAGGATTCCTCACTGGCCTGGTAGATTCACGACTGCGTATAGGTTTATCAACCAAGTGATTTGCTTTAATTTGTATCCTCGGGGTCGGGAGGGCGCACCCCAGAGGTCGGTTGGAAACTTGATGTATGCATTCATGGGTGAGGACACGGTTTCTGATTGGGCCCTTTATATCTTTGGGCAAATGTGTGATTTTAGAGATGCTCCGACTACTTTGAGGATGCCTTTCCCGTGCTTAGTTACCAAAATTTTGAGGACTAGAAATGTTCCGGGAAAGCGATTCTATAGTAATGATGATCTACTGCCGGGGGATTTGGATTCCTCGTTTATTCACCGGAGTATGGCCCAGTTAAGAGGGGTAGAGGGATCGTTACTGACTCCGCCAACGGCTAGTGCTAGTACTAAGACTTGGCTGGAAAAGATTTTTGGTTGTTTGACAGGCATTGCTAGGAGCCAGCGCAAGTTAAAGAGAGAGCAAAGGCAGTTGGCTCGAAATCAGGCGGACTTACTTGATAGGCAGCGCCACATGGAGGCACAGATGTCTGGGGAAAATCCAGGGCCGTTCCAACCTAGGAGGTGGCCGGCATTAGAGGTGAGCGATGATTTTGGGGATGAGCCTGAGGAGGAGCAGCATTCGGATGCTGGAGATGGGAACTGAACATAGAGCTGGACTGGGTGGTGGTGTTATTTCATGTGTCTTCTTTGAGTCTGTTATTTTATGCGTTATTTCATGTGGGGGTGTGATTTTGTCTATGTATTGGAGGTCTGCTAAGAGTCAAGGTGGCGGCCAGTCAGGGTAGGCTGTCCATGCGCTTCTATAGGCCGTCATCCTTTGTATTTTTCCTTATCTTTTGCAACCTCGGTTGTTAAAAACCAATGAAGCCCTTAGTTGACCCAATGCACGTTGTTAACTCTCGTGCATGCATGTTTTACATTTAGCTATGAACATGTGGTATCTTTATTCCGTTGAGCTTTCATTGTTTTAATTGGCGTTAGTTTGATTGGCACGTGGTGATTTTTATTTCATCTCACGTTGGTCGCCAAGCGCCTCGCATGGGATGTTGAGTGTTTCGGTAAGCAAGAGTAACATTGTAACTTTGTGGGGACGTTTCATCTCTAGTATGTTTTGGTGCGGAATGGTTCAAATAATAGCTAGGGCATGCATGTGACTGAGTTAAAGGTGGCAATGAGGAGGAAATTTTATGTTCACTTAATTTTTATACAGGTTGCATAATTCTCGTATCCCCTGTTGAGTCTTGTTTTGTTATTTTTATTTCGTTGGTTGCTAGGGACTAGCAACGCTCAAGTTGGGGGATATGATAGGCGCGTGAAATGCATAGGATTTTAGCGCCTAAGTAGGGAAATTAGCGCGTTAGACGTGCGATTAAGTCTCATTTTCCATTTAATGCGTGCACGTGGTTGGATTTTGTGTTTGTGCCTAATTTGCAGGGAATTGAGATGTTTTGGCGCTATTGAGAGGTATTCATAACGGCCAAGATGGAGTTCGGAAAGCAATAGGGCTGTGTGAACTAAGTATGGGAGCAAGAATTCGTGAAAAAGTGAATGAAGCCTTCGTGAGCGCTACAATAAAAAGACCTAGCGCTTGAAAGTGGAACAAAAGGAGCACGAACGCATCAGAAAGTTCGCGAGCGCTATACCCAAAAGGGTATAGCGCTACATTTAGACTGAAGGGGGTCAACGGCCACGTCAGCAGGTCAACGAAACACGCCCTTAATGGATTCGCGAGCGCTACACCTATTTTGGTGTAGCGCTACCGAGGGCTTACGAGTGCATGGAACGGCGGCGTTTTGGGGTCGTCTCGGTTCGAATTCCGATTATAATTAGGATTTTAATTGTTTTTAAGGGGGATTAATATAAATACCCCGTTTTAACTTAGTTTTAGGGTAGAATTTTTCATTCCAGACTTTTACGTAGCAGCTTTTCACTAACGTTGTTTTGTTTTCTCTCAGTTCTTAAGTTTTCTGCATTACTTCCTTCAATCGCTTGGATTCTGGTAACGTTTGAGATTTTCTTCATTAATTAAAGTTGTTCGTTATTAATTACTCTTCGTAGATCTTTCTTTTATTTTCCATTTCTATTAAAAATAGATGATCATGTTTTTATCTAGGTTTTTATTGCCTGTTACTCCAAGCATGTGTGAGTAGTTCCTTAGGGTGCAGCCACGGGACGAAGGAGTCCTGTGACTAATTTAATCAGTATTTTACCTCGGGTACGTATTAATTTATTTTTCCGACAATTTTGGGATACGAAAGAGAATCCTTTTCTAATAAACAAAACCCAGGCATCATCAGATTTCAAATGCGCATGAGGGCTGGTGACAGGCGGTAGGCATTTATTGGGAACCCCCTCTTCCCTTATTCTGAAATCAGTGAATCAAATAATTGTGTCCCGAGTGAATATTGGTTAGGCTAGTTGCAGACGCTGGGTTCCCACGGCTGTACTCTCCGTTAAATTCAGAGTTAATTAATTCAATTTAGTAGTTTAGGCGATCAATCCATCAATCAAATAAAGGGTGGCCACCTAAGAGCCAGATTAAACTAAAGTTCATCACAATTGAGTCAACACCGTCCGTCCGTCTCTGTGGTTCGACTCCGGTACTTCCGGAATTATTGTGCTACATTGGTCGAGAGTCCTACGCTTGGGACGCGTTTTTAGTCTTTATTTATTAACACCCGGTCGGTCAAGCAATTAACAAGCCCCAACACATGCATGCATCTTTTCATTACTTCATTCACAAGAAAAATGGTCAAGATTAAGATTATACTCCTGATTGGTGTGACCAATTCATCCAGATGAATGCTGGCAGGTTAATAGGTTTCCGCATCAGCCAATGGTTCGTTCTTTCTATATATCAATATTTTCTTTTTATAATAACCCACAGTGTTCTAATCAGC
Organism: Rhododendron ovatum; assembly: GCA_019656835.1. Lineage (NCBI taxonomy): Eukaryota > Viridiplantae > Streptophyta > Magnoliopsida > Ericales > Ericaceae > Rhododendron > Rhododendron ovatum. The sequence goes on along the minus strand of CM033802.1, from coordinate 1,548,793 downwards.
TTACACGAAACTGAAATCTTTTTTTGGATCGATTACATTTTTCATAAGAGTTGACACCATCAAAGGCTGGGGTTTCAAATCTTTTCAATTTTTTGAGCAGCGAAGAACAAATTTATTAATAGATAAGGATGGACACATTGAGAATCATAGGATGTGAGTATACATGGGCTGATACTATGCGGGAAACGCATCCCAACGAATTTGGCTCCAAAACCCTATACGACAATGATATACTGGAGTTTTCAAATCTGATACTAGTAAAGGAGCCAATTCTTAAATTCAAAGATTTAATCACCAGACCAACACCTTTGTGTTTAACTTTCAAAAAAGATGGTCTGTCTTTTTCTTTTTAATCTGTAAAAAAGAACAAGATAGTCTTACTCGTTACCATTTCTGACAAGCACTAAAGGTGTTCATCTTATTCCCTTTATCATCATTAGTGCCTCGGTGGGCAAGAGCTTGGTCCTCATATTCCTTTTATCATCATTGGTGCCTCAGTGGGCAAGGAGCTTGGTCCCCATAAAGATAGTCTTTTTTCTGATTATTATTATCTAATACATAGGTGATTATCTAGTGCTCTTGAAACATCGTCACCTGACAATCCACAACTTTTTTCCGTCACATATTTGCACGAGTGGGAGCCACACATATGGTGGGAAAATTCACACAAATATATGTGAGATCGAGAAGGCTCCTGAAGCATCGTCACTTCATAAAGTGCAGAGTGGCCTGATATTTGTGTAATTATCTTTAAGGAGACAACATTTCAACGAAGTGGTTCAAAATTAGTTAAAGTCTAAGTTCCGAAAAATGCTGGTAACGGAGAAAGGAGCAATGCTACGTACGGACCATAATTTCTCCTCATAAATTTACTCTCAAATTAAGGTGGAAGGATCAGATTCATTTTAAATTCAGCCATCATAATTTACATCGAGTTTTAATTTGGTTCATATAATAATTTTATCAAAACGATCGAATTATGGATTCTTTGCATTGCACGGTCCTCAACTGATAAAGATAACACACAGAGACAGTGCCGGAAGATCTGAAAAGAAAACTTAAAACAAGTTTATAACCATTTACTCCAACGTAGTACATATGAAACATTATTAATTAATATATATACTCTTACATGAAAACAGAACTAGATTAACACCAATATTATTACCAGATCGATATCGCTAAAACCTAGAGACCTAGTAATCAAGCATAAACAACGCATATGTTTATTTATTTAGAGCAGTTGCTGATCACTGCTAATTAATCAATTCTACGTAGATAATACATAATATCCTTCGAAAAGAGCAAGTATCAAAAGAAGTGGTGGCCGTGGTGATGCTTCTTCATTTGTTTCTTTGCTTCTTTCTTCTCATGGTGCTCATGCAATGCGTACCCACCGGCTGCAACTGCGATTGTAGTTGCGATTTCCTGCTCTATCTTGTGCCTGTGAGCGTGTGCTGGGTCTTTCTTTATCATGTGCTTCTCGTGCTGAAATTTACATTACGAGAAAAATGTCAAATATGAGATATGGCTTAATGGCTATAAAAAGCAAAAAAAAAAAAAAAAAAAGCGAGCACTTTTTGAACAGTTGAAAAAACCGATCAATAACTAAGTAAACGAAAGTACAAAATTGAGTGGATGAGAATTACAATTTGCGTTCTAGAGAATACATTTCATTATGAATTTGAATCTGTACTCATGATTTAAGAGATACGACTTGGGAAAAAAATTGTAAACATGAATGTACAAGAAAATCGTTGTTTATCAAACCCGCAAATTAATTAAGTAACTTTTGTATAATAACTGGTAAGCGACAAAAAATCTGATAAATAAGCATTAGTGTCAGAGAGACACGCATATATACCTTGGCAAAAGCAACGGCAGCAACGGCACCGAGCTTGGCGACGTGCTCGTTATGCTTGTGGTGTTTAAACTCTTGCGCATAATCAATTGGCTTGTTCTCTTCCTGAATGTGGTGGTGGTGGTGGTGCTTTCCTCCTGTCATTGTGGTATTGGTGCTTAATTACAAAGAAAAAACTACAATCACAACAATGGATCTCTAAACAATGATGAAGATGGTGGAAGTATTTTTGATTGTTGATGATATGGAGAAACTAATATGTGTTGCTATGTATTTATAATAGTAGGAGAAAGACTCCTTCATCACGCGGGTCCGTGTTGATATGTCAAATAGGATGTTCATATTACCATATGGATATATATTTCAGTTCTAGAAGTTATTTTTTGACTATTCGATTACTATAATTGTTTTCCGTTGACGAAAGTTGATATTTAATTTGGTTTTCGAAAATGCCCTTTCCCTATAGATTAAGTTTAACTCCAAACTGTGTATTCAAATCAAAGTGGGTTCTTCATTCCTAGATCAGATCTGGGGACGCTACCAAGCATTCCCTGCCAAGCACACTGCCATGCAAGAAAAACGGCACCGTTTCATGACAAAGCAAGGGAATGCTGGCTGCTGGTGTGTTGGTTTTAATATTGGTTGTTTGGTTTGCCTACACATGTTACTTATTTTTATTTTTGTGGGACCTATTACGGGTCATATAAAAATGACTCAAATAGCAAGTTATGATTAAAATATTTTTTTGTGGTTCCTAAAAAAAATTAGCTCAATTCGATATTGATAAGGGTTGCTTTAGTATTCGTAGGGGATTTCAAAATTCGTAGGGCGCCCTATGAAAGACTTAAAGTAAAAAATTAATTATGACTCTTCAGAATAAAATGATCGAAAAAATAAGATCTTCTCACCTTCTCAAACAGATTAATTGAAAATTAGATCACTTAATTTTTTAATCTATAATGAGCCCACGAAAAATAAAAAATATGATTAAAAAATTAAGTGCTCAAATTTTCAATCCGTTTGAACCGATGCCAAGTTCTTATTATCTGGATCATTTTATCCTAAAAAATCATAATTAATTTTTGACTGTCAGGCTTTCATAGGGCGTCCAACGAATTCTAAAACTTCCTACGAATACTTAAATAACACTTACTAATATCAGATTGAGCTAATTTTTTTTAAAAACATATAAAAAAATATTCTAAGCTAACTTACATTTGAATTATCTTTGTAGGATCCGTAATGGACCCTACGAAATCAACAATAAGTAACATGTGTTAAGGCAAAGTAGCAAACCAAACAACCAAACAATTACTATTAGATTTTTAACCATCAACTCTTCTAAAAGCTTAAGCTGTTAGAGAGAGGGACGACTTTATTATTTATACCTTTAACACGTCTCCTCACGTGTAGCAAGGCTCTCCTCCATGAGCAGGCTAAATACGTGTAAATTTTTAACATTAGGTAGGCGGTGAGATTCGAACACAGGATCTATTACCTGCTCTGATACCATGCATATTAGATTGTTAACTCCCAACTCTTCTAACAGCTTAAGCTATTAGAGAGAGAGGCAACTTTATTATTTATACCTTCAACAATTACCAACACAGCAGCCAGCGTCCCTTTTGTTTTGTCATGAAACGGTACCATTTTTTGCTTGGCAGGGGATGCTTGGTAGCCTCCCCGGATCCTCCTAGATCATTACGTCGATCTGACTCGTTCTTTTTTTTTTTTTCCAGGATTTGCCGAGTTTTATTATGAAGTATGAACTGGCGATGAAATCGGCCGTCGGACAACGACAGTTGCACAAATCTTATGAATTTCAGATAATTGTGTTTCAACCGCAGAGATGTTGATGCTTGACTTATCTGATTATTGTGCAAATAATCTACTCAATGACCGTTTATAGCAGAATTGATTTATTTCAAGGTTTATTTGAACACTCAGTCCTATAGTATACACATCTAATCTTCTATTAAACCAAGTAATTCATAATTAAACACTTAATACATTAGCCCGAAATAAGGTACATATTCTTAAAGGTTAACATAAAATAGATAGATAGAAAACGATATAGTATTATCCGTATTGTGTTTGACTTCTCTCTAAATGACAGTCAACTCTATTTGTCCAAAAAGATCCATGCCAACATTTTCGTCACAATTTCCCCTAAATAATTTTTAATTTTTAATTTTTAATTTCATCAGGTTCATCTTGTTTGGCTCAAAATATAAAATTTGTTGAAAAACAATGTTAAAAACTTATACTCCCTCCGTCCCTTTTTTATAGTCCTGTATTCTATTTTGGGCTGTCCCTTAATAAGTGTCCATTTTGTAAAGTTAGTGGGTAAAAGTTGGTGCATTGTCTATTTTATCCCTAAAAGTAGATTTCTTTTTGAAAAGTAAGTGAGTAAAAGTGTAATGATGATGGGTAAGTAGGGAAAGTGGAGGAAAAAGTTGATGTGAAAGGTATAATGATGATGTTTTTTTAATAAGTTGGAATTACGAAGCAGGACACTTAAAAAGGGACGGAGGGAGTATATTTTTTTATCAGATCGACTATGCACACTATTATATGAAATTTTGTGTATGTATTACTACTGGTTAATTAATAGCTCTAGTAGAGTTAAGGTAAATTTTGAACATCCAAGTAAAAATTCTTGGAGCCGACACCAAAAAGATTGAACATTTTGGTTGAATAAGTGTTTTCCTTTATTTTCTCAACTTTTTTCTCCAGTTGAAGAAAGTTGATAGTTTAGTCCAAACAATGACTTTTATATATCCCATAGATTTAAGTTCTAAAAGGACTTCTCCGCACGAATGTACTAATTATTCAATTCTCTTGGACATCATCACACATGATCCCTGAACTTCTTTACATTCACACAATGATAATGATATGAAACTCATATGCTTAGTCACGAATCCAAGTGGGTTTCATCCCCATCACGTTGATCTGTCTCGTTCTCTAGCAGGGTTTGCCGAGTTGACTATTGTTAGATGTATATACAAAATAACTACATTTGTCCAATTAATTATATTCAAGACAAATGTACATCGATCATGAAGCTGCTGATTTCTTATTGACTTGGTTATTTGTGCAATTAATTACTCAACGATATTTTTCTACAAAATGAATATAACCCAAATGATAGAAAGGGTAGCCGATCGAATGGAGAACTTTTAGAGCTTGCAATTAAGCCCCAACACATGCATGCAACTTTTCAAGAAAACTACCAAGATTATGATAATCCTCCTGATTCGAGTGAACAGTCATCCAGATGAATCTGGGCTGGTTAATTCGTTCCCGCATTTTTTTGGTCAACATGGTAGGTAACTTTCATTAATAAAAGGAGAATAACCCTACATTAAAGAAGATGATTATCATTTCACAAATTCCGTTCTGTCCTTTTTTTAATTTTTAAATAATTCAAAGTGTTATAATCAGCTTGTGTGCAATTGGACTCAGTTTTGGAGGACCAATTTCCATGTTCACAAAGGGCTCTGCAATTAAAGGCGGGACAAAATTTTGTATGTATTGACCCCATAAAAGTTGATGCCATCGAACTTAAAAGTCGATAATTTCAGCCTACATTACATCTGACTTTAAGTTTGGTTCATACAAAAATTTTACCAAAGCGAGTTATATATGGATTCAACGCATTTTTTATTTGCACAGTCTCAACACTGGATTTACTCATTCATAAACAAATACAAATATACTCCAAAAGGGCCGGAAGATCTGAAATGAGAACTTAAAACACTGGATTTATACTCATTCATAAACAAATACAAACATACTCCAATATTACACTGTGAAACAAAAACATACTCTTTACAAACATCACATGAAAACAGAATTAGATATTACTAGATCTCAATATCACAAAAAGGTAGAGACTTAGTAATCAAGAATAAATTAAACAACGCACGCAGCCGTTTATTTATTTAGAGCAGTTGCTGATCAATATCACTGCTAATCAATTTCGTAAATAATAAATAAAATCGATCCTTACAAAAAAGTAAGAATATTAAAAGAAGTGGTGGCCGTGGTGGTGCTTCATACGTTTCTTTGCTTCTTTCTTCTCGTGGTGCTCATGCAATGCGTATCCACCGGCTGCAACAGCAACTGTAGTTGCGATTCTCTCCTCTACCTTGTGCCTGTGGGCGTGTGCTGGATCTTTCTTTATCATGTGCTTCTCATGCTGAAATTTACATGAAAAGCAAATTTTCAAATATGCACGAGACATGGCTATTACAAGTGAGCACTTTTTGACCAATTGAAGAAGAAGAAGAATAACTGAGTAGAAGAGAATACGAAATTGGCTTAGAGAGACATACCGCGGCGAAAGCGCCGGCAGCAATAGCACCGAGCTCGGCAAGGTGCTCGTTATGCTTGTGGTGTTTAACCTCTTTCGCATAGTCAATTGGCTTGCTGTCTTCCTGAACGTGGTGGCTGTGGTGGTGCTTCCCTCCGGTCATTGTGGTGGTTCTTACAAGAAATCACAACAAAGGATCTTAAAAATAATTGATGAAGATGGTATAGTATAAACTTATAAGGTTTTGATTGATGATTTAGAGAGACTCATCGGTATTGGTATTTATAAGTCATTTTAGGGCAAAGACTCCGTCATCACACGGTTCCGTGTTGATATGTCAAGTTTCAGAAACTCCTGAAATGTGGATTTTTCAGTTGAAAGTAGGTAACATTTTTTATTTGATTGTAATTGTTTTATTTCAGCCGAAGAAAGTTGATACTCGATCGGTTCTCGGAAATGCCCTTTCCTTATAGATTAAGTTTAACTGAACACGGTGTGGTCAAATCCAACTATACTTCCAAGTGGGTTTTCCATCCCTAGCTAGATCATCGCGTCGATCTCACTCGTTTTTTCTCAAGGTTTCCGGAGTTATAATACTGCTCTGAAATCAGTCGGACAACAATAAACCCGACCCCAAGAAGTTTGTCTAAATGGATATGAGAAAGTAATAAATGTTTGTTGTAAATCTATATATGTATTAAAACTATTATGCGGAAAACAGATATAACAGGATCTTGAATTCAACACATTTCAAGAACAATAAATAGCGTACCTTTGTTGGCCATCGTGATTAGATTAGAGAGAACAAACTCATTTACTTAGAAACACCTTAATTCTTGGCTCACCTTCTTCTCTCTGTTTTTACTTTTTAGAATACCCCCAATACTTTAATTAATAGAAAAACTGTAAGAATAAGAGGTGAGTATTCTAACCCTTTTATAGAAGAGAAAAGAGAGCCTTAGAGATCATTATTAAAAGACACCTAGTCCATTAAGGTCTCTTTTATTATCAAGAGTTTTCTTTCATCTATAATTTTAATTAGTTATCGTAATGAACCATATCTCTTCATTGGCTTATCTGATAATGGAGTCCTACATACACAAAATGGGCAACACTAATAGAAAAAAACTAATATTTGTTCTGCATGAGATTACATGTTCAAATATCACGAACGTCAAACATTTCAAAATCGGTTAACTGCCCGGTCATTAAGTTGAGGGCGTCGAATTAGTTGAGGTGATGGGCTGAACATCGGTTATTAGGGAAAGAAAATGAGCCCGACAATGACAAATATAGAAATCGCCTTTTTGTTTTTGGGATAAGGTTCTTTCAATCACAGAGAAAATGATGCTTAACTAATCAGATGATCAAGTAATCTGCCAAATGTCCGTTTCTACAAAATGAACGATCTAAATAATCGAAGTGGTACGACATGGGTCCACCTCGGGAGAATCTGCACAGTGCATTTGCAAAAACCAAGTGCAGATAAGTTCAATGCTTGCTATTGGAATAATACAAGATCTTCCGGTCAAAGAAGTTTTTTTGAAGTTGTGTTCCGCTGAAGCTAAGTTCTTAAAAAATAAGTATTCATTTATAATTTTAAGTTTAAAAATAATAAATTTATTGAAATAACCTTTTTGTACAGTATAGATCTTTTTTGATTGATCTCAATAAAATCTTTTGAACGATGCAAGAAAAATCCAAAAAAAAATATTTTTGTAAATGTATTATTTTTTGAATTTGAAATATTTTGTTGAAAATTTAACGGTGTAGAAGAGTCCATGTGGGGTTCACCCTATGTTGATCTGACTCGTTTTCTAGCAGGGTTTGCGGAGTTGACCATTAGATTTTTAGAGCATCCACATCAGGGGAGGCAAAAACCCCTGTGCGCTACTTTAATGAGAAAAATGCTGAAAACTCAGCAGCATCAAACTCGCTTACATAATCGTTACTTTACAAATTTTCATTTTTGCTACAGTTGCTCGCAGCTTTACACGAGCCACTGTTTACAAGTTGCATATATTTTACTATTTTGTTATGATGTTGTCCCTACCTTCCGTTCTTTTATTGGTTCGCTGCCTCTCTTCTTCTTTTTTTGTAATAATAAAGAAGCAATATTTTTAATAGGATAATTTTAATATAAAGAGTCTGATGCAGTAGATATTTTAAAAATGAGTAGCTAAAGTAATAAAGTTAGTTTTTAAGAGGTAATTTGGTCCAAAATGTAGAGAGGCTAATGCGGATGCCCTTACACAAAAAATAAAATCGGTCGGGCAACTACATCTGTCCGATTAAACTTCTTTTAGGACAAATGTATCTCGATCGTGAAGATAGTGATTTGTAACTGACTTGACATTTGTGCAAATAACTACCCAACGATCATTTAAATTTCTACAAAAATGAATGACATGCGTGCATGCGTTTTGCAAAATCAAGGGCAGATAAACTAAAGGTTGTTCGGTTAAATAAGTCAAGTGGCTTATTTGTTTTCTTTATTCAAAAAAAATTTGTATTTGTTAGTTTTTTGTCAATTTTTTTAGGATTATCGCTTCGTCATGACAAGATGGATCTAAAAAGTAAAAAATTATGATCGAAATCTATTTTTTAATAAGGACGAAAAAATTGGCTTATTTTTGTCTTTATTCAAAAAATTAGGTTTCGATTGTAATTTTTTACTTTTAGATAGCTCTCGTCATGACGAAGCAATAATTCCCAAAAAAATTGATGAAAAACTAACAAATTAGAAAAAAATTTAAATAAGGACAAAAAAATAAGCCACTTGGCTTATTTAAGTCCAATGTCCAATAGAGGGGATAATAAACAAGCCCTAAAAAAATAAAAACTTATTTACGGAGTCTCTGTAAATAAAATTTACGGTGCTCAATCTCGTGTTTCCAAAAGTATTTTTGGACGGTCTGGATTAAAAACAAACTATTACTGGTCAGAAATATTTACTACCGGTAGTCAAATTAAGTTTAAAAACGCTTCTGAAACCATTGATTGCCGAAACGAATGACTATGATTGCGCAGAACCGTGAATAAGTTTCTCTTCACGATTTCGTTTTTCATCCAATATTTTTGGACTAATTATCTCTAAGGGGAGATGCCAAATCTGAGCTGGAGGTTGTAACAATAATAGTTGACACTAATTTGCAATCCAATCCATATGCCTTCTATCAAGCCAAAAATGACGTGGAATGACATGGCTTTGAAGGGAGGTGAAAACATGTCAATTTCGCATTACTCCTCAACCACAGCTTCTTGTGTTCTCCTCCCCTTCTTCTTTCCCTTCTCCCCCTCCATCTACAAATTAACCAGAGCTTTGAATTAAAAAAAATTACCCAGAGCAACGGAATAGAGGAGTGGGACAGAGGGATCCCACGCCCCAACAAATGCATGCAAGTTTTGTTTAGTATTCCATCCGTAAGATAATACAGTAATCAAGATTGAGATTATTCTCCTGATTGGTGTGAACAATCAGAAAACGGGGTGCATGTTGGCCAATTTGGGTCGTCCATGCTCGGTAATAGACGGTTCAGATTTCATCTTGATTGAACGGCTGAGATTTGCTCAACAATTAACCAGATGAATACTAGGTTCCCGCATACGCCAAGAGAGTATGTGCTTTCTTTATTGCAATTTTTTCTGGTAACTCATGGCATCCTAGTCAATTTACGGGCAATTGGACTCATTTTTGCAGGACCGATTTCACTATCCTGTTTACACCCATTTTTGGCCAAAAAAAAGAAAATGGATTTATGGTTAAAAAAAGGCCTTGAAAATCAATCTATAGCCTTGAAAAACCTTATAACCAGTTGCCCACGAAATGGGGCCAGTTTGGAAGCCATTGATCGCATTAAGTCTTGCAAAGGCTTGGGTCGAATTGAATTATCACAAAGCCAAGCCCAACACAGGCCAAAGATGTGGGTTGATCCCACTAGGCCGAGCACTTTATCCAGGCCTAGGCTAGTTTCTTTAGAAATAATAAAGGCCTTCTAAATATGTCCAAATCAGTTACAGTACAAGTTTAATTTCTTTCCGAAATTGGGCTCACAAGACTTTCAAAGAAAATGGAGACCCATCATTCACCTTAAGTTCAGGCCCAATTGATAGATAGGCCTACTTCCTTACAAATGTTACTTATGGCGATTAATTAGCCAGAAAAGGCATCAAGCTGCTCACAAGCAGTCAAGAGTCTAGAATGTTCTTGCATGACAGATCTGGACAAGCTGCTTACAAGCAGCTCAAGGCCTGAGTGGCCACCAATCTTCAGCATGAAGCAAGGCCAGGACAGGTGACGTACATGCAGCCCTTGGAGCTACTGGTCAATAACTCATGCAGACCTAAGCAAGCTGCTCACAAGCAGCTCACCCAGGTCTAGTTGATCCTTTGTTTCTTGATT